>CM063501.1:33032787-33040287 GCA_032207245.1 Pardosa pseudoannulata | reverse complement strand
CAAAGTCTTATTCAAAAGCGTATTTCGAATTCGATTTATTGAAAACAATCGATTTTTAGTAGTTCGAGGTATCAAAATTTTAAACATGTTAATCATTTGATTTACTAACGAACCATAAAGCTTTCATCAAATGTGTTTTAAAATTACTTCATAGACAAAAGAAAGTGCTTAGAATATCCTTGTAATGTATTTCAGTCTTAAAATCATGTCTACTTTCAGTTTGGTTTGGTTTGGTTTAAAACCGTCTACTGTTTTGAAATCGACCTACTTCTTAAAGCCGATACGAATCTACATCCATGCAATAGTTTACTTTATGGATGATAAGCGCCCTATTTCGGTTTATTTAAATAAAGGTTTGAAAACATTTTAAAAAAACTCTCATATACTATTTAGTATATATGGTGACCTATTTTGTTCATATTAAATATATATAAGTGGTAAACATTTAAAAACACGCATCAAGCAAGAATTATCCGAATGGGACGAAACTCGGTAGATTTATAGGCTTACTCTGGACGTTGCGAGTCGGTTCGAACGCCCGTTGTTAAGTCACTTTGACGTCAGCTTGATCGTTTGCTCGCACAATGGCAGCAAGCTGACGCCAAAGTGAAGCCACAACGAACGTTCGAACCGACTCGTAACTTCCAGAGTAAGGGCCGTAATGTATATGTACAGTAAAACAAATGATTACAATTTGAGAAAAATTGGATGATTTATTTAAGTGATAGAGCTTTACAAAGTGAAAAACTCAGTAGCGAGTTTGTCCACCTCTGTCCCTTGCGCAAGCATTTATTCGGCTTAGTAGAGGTGGTGGATGTTCTTCTCCTAATGGATATCGTGCCAAATTCTAACCAACTGGCACGTTAGATCGTCAAAATCACGAGCTGGCTGGAGGGCCCTGCCCATAATGTTCCAAACGTGCTAAATAGGAGAGAGATCTTTCGATCTTGCTGGCCAAGGTAGCGTTCGGCAAGCACGAAGACAAGCAGTAGAAACACGTGCAATGTGGAGCGGGCATTATCTTGCTGAAATGTAAGCCCATGATGGCGTCATATGAAGGGCAACACAAGGGCGTAGAACTACGTCGACGTACCGCTACGTTGTAAGGGTGCCATGGATGACAACCAAAGGGGTCCTACTATGAAATGAAACGGTATTTCTTCCATTATTTTTAAATGAAAGCTTTTTATTTTGTTGGTCTTGAAATGTAAGTATTTAGTGAATATGAAATACAAATTTTTCTAATCAATGAGGCATTGTCATTTTAATTTTTTTGGGCCACAATAGCAGGAATATACACGAGCAGCCCATAGTCCAAGAACGGCCTGCTGTCAAACCGGGGAGGGTGCACTCGGAGGTTAAAATCCGAATGATCTCGCGCTGTTCGGCAAGGAAACATTTTTCCAGGAGTCACCGTCTGAGTGGTCAACTCTTGCTGTTATTTAAACTGTTATTGTCTAAGTCTTGGCGTAGTGACGTCACGGCGCGGGAACTACAAACTACCATCTGCTCTAAAGAATGATACAGACAGTCTATCGGTCAAACTCATGTTCAACGACATTTTGGCTATATCTTTAACAGAAATTAAATCTAGAACATAATACAAAATTAACTTAAATGCTATGTACGTATTAGATACACCTTAAGTATATAATCCACAAGGAATTTTTAAAAATATATAACAGAAATCTACAAAATTGACAATTTAAAAAACAAAATCAAATTACAACTTAAAAGAGCAGTGAAGAAACTGAATCTGGGCAGAAATCTGTAAAGTAGTTCTTCTGTCAAGACTATTGGATATCACTTCATTCGCTTGCATGTTTACATTATGTCTAAGGCACTTTCCCTTCTTCCTGGGTCTGTATTGTTTTCTATTCCTTTTCTCAGTAACTCATATTTAAGACATTCATTAACCCTTTCGTGGGCCATTTATTCCTCACTTCCAGTTTCTAAACTTTCAAAACAGAGCTGCTAATTTTATTCAATCGATCGAACAATTGATGACAGCTCAAAACTGAAGCGGGAATCAGTCTTCCCGTCGTTTCAATAACAAGACCAATATATTAGAACTAGCATATAGCCCATCATATGACGGGATCAGTAAAATTTTTAATTTCTCACAATTGTACTCTATAAGACAGATAAAAAAATGGTTTGTTTTCTGGCTGATATTTATCTGGTACACGTTCAATAATTTGTTTATCTTTATACTCCTCTAAATTCTTCCGGTGCTGTGGATGCAGTTTAGAATCACGCTGAATTCATTTAGAAAGATAATTCAAAGTTTTCTTGGCTACTTCGAAATTATCGTTAAGTTCTTCCCAATTACTTTGCCACAGTAATTAAGGGAATTAAACGAATGAAAACATCATTTCTACTACATCCTGGAGTAATAAGAATTTGTTGTTAAAACTGGTGATAAAATTTTCATTGCAACAAAAAATAATCGATGGTTAAATTTTAAACTATCACATATGTACCTAATCTATTATTTAAGTCAAATATAAAAGAAAATTATTTACGTAATATCTAAATTTAGCGACAAAACGTAAGAAAAAATACAGAAGATATTTAAATAATTTAAAATAAGAAATGATTAAATGAGATGGTTGAAGGAATGACGTCATAATGCTAGAAAAATATGTTATTTTTACCTATTTATTATGTGACAATTTATGTGACTATTTATTATGTGAAAAATTTAATAGCCTGCTCATATACTGGAAAAATAGGGCTTAAAATAATGGCATTAAATCCTAGAAAAGGGGGGGAAGATGTGGATTTCGAACGTTGCTAACCCTAACTCATCAAGAATCCAATATGGATGCTTCTATCCATTCCAGGTACAACCGCTTCATAAATTCGAGGATAGACGGACACATAACTTAGGCTATTATTATGTAGGGGATGGGTTTTGTGCTTCACACATATGTATTTTATAAGATTGTGTAGGTGGGAAGTAATCTTCCCACGGTCCACGAAAGGGTTAACATGTATTCAACTGAAATGATCCAGGAGTTATTAAATTTATATATGAAGTAATAAATAGGAAATGCAGAATAAAATATTCTTCATAAATCCATTGATGGCACATTTTTTTTAACTTTGTGGTAACTGAAATCATGCTGTTCACACGACTGCCCTGCTTTTGTTTTTTTACATCACACGTCATTATCTAATTTTTAATTGACTGAGAAAATGGCATTCTGCATTCAGAGGGCATTCGGAACTCCGGATGCGAAATGAAAACGAAAAACCGAGAATATTGGTGCGCACAGAGAGAAAAAATTTCAGCTATTATTCATAAAGATACTAAAAAATAAATATTCGTAATATTTTTTGTACCAACAAACCGCTTGCAACAAAATGCAGGATGCAGAAATAATTGGTAACTATCCAAACTGAGTAAAAAAAGTTTGTTGCTCTGTGACAAAGTCGATCCAGAGGAAATTGTTAATGAATTCTTTGTTGTTTTATATTCAGTTGTTCTGCGGTAATTTTCTGATACAAAAATCGTCATCAAATTGCGTGAGGAAACTACTATTTTTTTTCGCAGTGCTTATCCTCATTAGTAAAAATGATTTAATTGATATTCTGACTGACGATTTTCGGAGTAAAGTATTATGAAATTATAAATCATACTTAGAAAAACTTACAAAATTTTTTCCAAGAGTTAGTATTATTATTATTTGAATCGATAAGCAAAGCAAGTAGATGTGTTGATATATCTGTTCTTAGATGGAAAGAGTACTAAAGAGTATGATCATCAGGTACATGGGTTATTCAGGTAGCGAAGTGAAAAATTTGAGGAAAGGAAAATTTGTTCTATTATAAGCCTTTACTGTTTTGTTAGCAATTTGTGTCTAAGTAAAAGTAAAATAGATCGGGAAGCTAATGTAGGTATTTTCTTTAAAAACCCAACGACGGCCTGAGAAAATTCTCGGGGTTTTTCAAATCTTAAGTCAAGGGCAAAAAAACCCAGCGTCCCTTTGCTTTCCCCTTTTTAATCCTTTTCCTAAACTGACCACTGGGGCTACATTTCACGCCCTCAGAGAAGAGGTCTAACCAGTCTTAACTCTATATTTAGAAAATTCGCAAACAAAAAGGAGATGCACGCTATAGAAGGCAGATTTTTCCTTTAGATTTTCACAGATATTTTGACTAAGATGCTGATCCAGGTGTTATGGGCATTTTACTTATAACTTCATGTTAGCTGACCTCTCAGTTTGTCCTGTACCTATAATGAAGTGGGAACCCATCCTCCAGCGTTCTGCTTATAAAGGTCTTTAACTAAAACGGTGTCATTTTTACGGGCCATGACTGCAACCACCCATTTAACTAGTCCGTCTTATTACATACATATAATGATTATATCATTTCTTAGGTTTACATGAATTAAGAAAATTGGAGGGAAATGAGTGACAAATTTTTGCAACGAAATCTTGCAATTAAGTTTTTACCAGTCAATGCATTACTCTCATTAAGAAAATATAAAAGTTGTTACATTCCAAGTTTACCAATGCTACCAGCAAAATCCAAGATATCGAAGAAAAGAGAATGGACTCCTATATTAATGACATAATCGTTAATATATGAGTAAGGAAATAATCCTGCATTAGGAAGATTGTCTAACGAAATCGTGTAATGAATATGTGAAACAAAATATTTATCATTACCATTTTACAATTATCTTCTTTAATGACACAGTCGACCTTCTTTTCTACACAGAGTATAGCAAAGATATATATATATATATATATATATATATATATATATATATATATATATATATATATATATATATATATATATATATCAGGTCTAAAAAGGGAGTAGTTGGAAATTACGTGAGTTATAGACGATTTTAAAAAGAGAACTCTTTTATAATAATAAAATAAATGAAAAAGACCTACGCTCGCGTAAGTTTTTGGGATCATCCGGTCCAGCTGAAAGATATTTGAAGATTTTGATGATTAAGCTAACCGATATGAGTCAGTTGGCGCGGGGACATGGAGCTGTCAACACCTTTTCCCCGCTTAGCTCCGCCACAAAAAATGAAAATGGCGCAAGTTGCTTTTAAATTAAACTATTATTTAATAAACTTATTATAATCAAGAAAGACTGTTTTCCATTCACCTTAACACTGGACCATTACACACACACGCACATATATATATATATATATATATATATATATATATATATATATATATATACATGCATGCATGCATACATTATACACACACATACAAATATATATATATATATATATATATATATATATAAGTATATAATAGCGTTAATCTGTTTAAGTCAATTAGGTTGTTTTCGTTATTGGTTCGTACCGGAGATCTTATAATTTGTAGATACAGGGTTGATCACCATAATTTTATAGCCCACAGTGATTTCCTGCTGAAATACGGCCATATCATTATTTATATACGATTTTTGGAAGCAGACATGTTAAAGCATTAAAGAATCCCATATATTTAGTGAATGCATTTTTCTTGAGCAGTGAAAGAACTTTTCAATCTGTATAAAGGAAAAGGATAAGGAGGTAACTTGATTGACGCAGAACTACAGCACAATAAATAACTAAAGGAGAAACATGTGTGATGGAGATAAAAATTAAAATGGCTTTCCTTTATAGCTCCAGCTGCTGAAGAAGAAAGTACAACAATGGAAAAGAATATGTCCAGTTCTTGCTTCAAAGACACTCTACCTGAGCAAGTGAGTACATTCTCTATTTTTATACAAATTATTGCAAATTTCCAGTCCTATTTGTTAGTATTATTGCATTCAAACTTAAAAAAAAAAAACTCTACCGCATCATTGAACAGGAAGAATAATTTACTGTAACTAATTCTCTTTCACACTTTTAGCAGCGAAACTTTTTTAGGTGGTGTAATTTACTTTTAATACATATTTCAAAACTTTATTCTAATGGATGAGTAGGAGGGGACGACGATTATTGTATTTATATTTATATGAATAAATTGTGTATAATTCTGGACTTTAATTATGAGTTATTTCAAATTTTCTGTCCTTTATAAGTTTTCTTTTCTTCTCAGCTCCAACTTCATTACGACATGTGCATGGGCAATAATCTTAGTGAAGACAACTCAATGAAAGAAAATGAAGTGAGTAAATAAAAACAATCTATCATGTTAACTAATACTAGAAAGCATGATTTTAAAATATAAAAATTACACGTTCTGAAAATTCATATGAAATATAATATGAGATTTTAATTATATCTGTACTTAACTTTTCCCCTTTCCCTTTCTCCTTAGATTCTCTCTTGCATTTTGAAGACTGAAGGAGTGGTAAGAAATTTAATTTGATTTCGTAATTTAGTAGAAGTTTTATAGACATGAGGTCTCAATTAGTGTATATGTATTAGAATAACTATACTTTTACGAATATTTCGTCGGGTAAGACCGGAGAATACCGAAAGACAGCACGAATAATTTCCTATGGTTACCTCAATTCATACGAATAAAAAAAATTTAAAATAAAACATATATTTTTCATTTATTAGCTGAGTCGCAATAAAAATCTTCAAGAGCCGCATGCGGGTCGACAGCCCTCATTTCCTATATTCCACCGCTATTGACCTATAACACATAATCCTTCTTGCTGATTTTTGATTTGTTAAGGCCAGTGGTTGCCAAGCTTATAACTTCTGAACAGCCATTTTGCTTTACCACCATGAGCTACAGAAATAATCTAGGACAAAAATAAGAACTTTTTTCAAATCTGTAATTTGTTTATTGTCTATAAACGTAAATAGGAAATCGTAATAAAACTGTATTAAAAAAATTGAAATTGAATAACACAAAAGAAGAAATGAATGAAGTTTCCTTAGTAATATATTTGAAAGGTAAAAACAGATTTATATGCAGACTTATTAGCTTTAATGAGGAGGGTGACACTCTTTTTAAGTCACCAAGAATTTGTTTTAATGCTAGGAGTGAAAGTAGTAGTTGCCATTCGAATACTGTTGTTCAAATCTTCATCAATCGACCTATCCCTGTTTAATTAAATAACTAAATAAATAAATAAATATATATATCAGGTTTAAAAATGGGGGTTAAGAATTCAGCGAGTTATAATTAAAATAGTTAGAACTCCTTAACGATAACGTAATAGAAGAAAGACACACTCTCGAACAGAACTATACTGAGTAAGAAAGCTGACGCGGAGGTACACATAGGAATTTTGCTTAGGTAGCAACGCCAAAAAAGAAAGTTCTGAGCGGGAACTTGGGCTGATAACATCCACCCCGCTTGTCGTGGCAAAATATGAGAACAAAGGATATCTAAATGTCATACCCATGGATAGAAGGATTACAATAAAAAAAGTTTTTATATATGAAATCAAATGTGTCTTCCATGCTTTAACCATTCGTCCATGTCATATATATATATATATATATATATATATATATATATATATATATATATATATGTATATATATATATATATATATATATA
>CM063501.1:32985287-33017787 GCA_032207245.1 Pardosa pseudoannulata | reverse complement strand
TGGAACTTGCAATAGTGATATGTAGGCAATACAATAAAAACATATAGAAGATACAATACAATATATAATATACAATTATGAAATACAATATCAAAAAAAGAATGTAAGCATTATATACAAAATTTTATACAAGGTTATATTACAAATTACATTACATCCATACAGAAATTTACTTAACGTCCAGAACGAGTAGTGTATGTTTTATTAGATATCAACGTAGATGGTGCTTTTGGAAGCGCATTGCTATTCCCAACAGTGTCTGGTAATAGATAGGCGGGTTTGATGCGATCTATTGAAACTGTTTTATTTTTTCCATTAATGTCAATAATAAAGTTTTTATCATTTCTCTGCAAGATAAGGTGAAGGCCAGTATATAGCGGTGTCAAGGGACGAATTACTTTATCGGACCTTAGATAAACATGCGTGCAAGTTTGTAATGAGGGATTTACAAAAACGTTGGGTGTTCTATGTAGAGAAGTGGTAGTGGGATTTAATTTCCGCATTGTTTTCACTAACTTCGAAATATAATTTTGATCAATTGTTTGTTCAATTTCTTTTTCATTTGCTATAAGGTCGGAAGGTAATCTTAAAGCTGTGCCATATACTAGTTGTGCGGGTGCTGCATTAATATCAATTTTTAGAGCTATGATCAAACCTAAGAGGACAATTGGAAGGGTGTCAGTCCAATTTGTTTGATTATGGGCTTTAAGGGCATCTTTTAAATATCTGTGAAATCGCTCTAATATGCCATTGGATTGAGGATGATATGCTGATGTTCGAATACGATTACAACCTAAGGTGTGCATAAGTTTACGAAATAAAGTAGATTCGAAATTACGACCTTGATCCGTAGTTATAGTAAATGGCCAACCGAATCTGGAGATCCATCCATGTAGTAGGGCACGAGCAGTTGTTTCCGCAGTCATATCCGATGTTGGAATAACCTCAGGCCATCGAGTAAATCTGTCAATTATTGTTAAACAATACTGATGACCTTCAGATGGGGGAAGAGGGCCAATAAAATCCAAATGAATGCGTGCGAAACGCTCATCAGGTAGAGCGAATGTGCCTATGGGAGATTTTTGGTATGTTGTGCTACTTTGGCTTTCTGGCAATTATTGCAACTGCGAACCATAGATTTGATATCTTTATGCATGCCAGGCCATACGAATCGTTTTGAAATTACATTTATAGATGCTGACATACCGGGATGTGAAAAGAAATGCAAGACTGTCAAAAATTATTTTTCGCATATTTTTAGGTACAAATGAACGGGGATAGTTTTGAGACATAGCACAATATAAATAAATACCCATAAAGTGGGAGTTCAACCCCTATACAATCTGGGAAGCATCTGGGAAGCATGTTCATAATGTAATGATTCATTTTTTTAAAGAGAAACTATCTACAAAATGCTAATTTTTGTCGAATAAAAGAAATGTTGGTGTCTAGGTAGCTCTTGGGCCATTAACAACCCCTTAGAGGGATTTATGGTAAAGTCAAAACTAAGGTTACCAGGACGATTTGGATTAACTACCGAGCAATATCACAGCCAAACAAAACTGGATGTGTCAAAATCCATTCCCTGGATCCAGGAGAATATAAAAAATCTAGTTTCACTAGTGCTTATATCGCAAAACAGTAATAAACATCACTTATTTCATATACACATTAAAATAGAATATTACTACCATTCATGTACATATATACATATCTACCTACACACATATATACATACATACATATATATATATATATATATATATATATATATATATATATATATATATATATATATATATATATATATATATATATATATATATATATATATATATATACAACATCTCATATTACATTTCTTTACTGGAATGCTAACTGAAATTACACATACTTAATTTATTATTGTAACAAATGTACACAGAAAAGGACACTGGAGACCTTTGGGCAACAATGAACGGGGATTATTATTTTCAGTAGTCCCTAGAACTTTTCATGAATATTCTCATTAATACATGTTCATACAGCATCCATATTATTTATGGAACGTTGTCGATTTATATCCACTATATTTACAAAATTTATGAATAACACTATGCAGTGATCTTACATTTACTTATTTCAATTCATTTTTATTTTCGAAATTCTTTAATATTTTTATAATATTATGTTAATCTCTATTTATTTTAAATGCTATATTAGGGTTTTTTCTTACACATCAGTTATAAAATAAATGTCGTTTAAATGCTGATGTTTGTGTTAACAGCAGTCGTTTATGAATCGCACGTACACCCTGCATACCGGAGGGTCATGTGACTAAATGCAGGCTTGTTTCGCGACCAGTCATCACGATACTGCAAGACCACATACTTCTGGTTATGTACTGAACGTTTTACTGCAATGTATCGTATATATCACACCATACACTCCATATAGTACTGGTATTGCACCATGAAATTTCAGCTTCTTTCCTCAGCTCAAGGAACCAGTAGGATTTAGCGGTTTCGAGACCAATAAAATACGTATAAAAAGTTTATAGGCGGTTTTGAAACGACTACCAACGAGACTTTACATGTGTAACACTAGATTTACGGACCGAACCAATTTGACTCATTAAAAATTTGATCACTATATATATATATAAAACTTTAATATCAATTTTCAAAAACTTACGTTGGTTTTTAGTTAAGTAATAAAATATATGTAAACTTTCATTCCTCTTCTTGTGAGAATCTATAACAAATTTAGTCTTTAGGAGCATTTAAAAAAGTAAGAAAATTCATAAAACAGTAATTTTTAAACACATTGGATTTTAAAAATAAAATCTGATTCTATAATAAAAAATATTTTTCAACTTTTCCTTATTTCTACGTGGGGAGAATCGTCTTCTTTCGGACACCATTTTCCGTTTCCATTCACAGTGCGGAGCCTTTATGACTGATGCGAACTTAGCAAATGCCACCTTTGCCAAGCCCTAGTTAGGCCCTGATGATTAATGCTTTTAATTTTAATCTTACTCCTCTTGAACCATAATACGTTTTTAATTTTTAATGATCATTGCAATTTTGATATAGAATAAATAGTTGTTTATATTTTTCCTCTGTATTGTAAGGAACAGAAGCTGTCGTCACAAACTTTTTTTCACAGACAACCTTAACCTCAATATGAATTCTTAATTCTTCTAATACGATTGATTGATTCATCATGTCATAAAACTTTTAGGCCTTTTGAGTACTAAATCTATAATTTTGAATGCTGTTATATTGTGTTGTAAGCCATTTCTTTGCATACTATTGTCGTTCTTTAATATATTGCATTCAAGAGAAAAAAAGCCGCTTATAAAACCAAACTATCCACGTTTTGTCCCACATTCAGATGAAAAATGAGTCACTTAATGCTCTCTTACTGTAGAATAGAGAAAAGACTGGAAAGAAACACAGTTCATCATAATGTGAAGATAAATAACCATGGAATCTTTATTGAAAATGTGATATCAAGAGGGAAAATGCAGAAATGTTTATGGACCACTTGAGTTTTGAGGCTCAGGTGCAAATACACTTATGTCCAAAATTATTTTTACATGGATAAATTCACGGAATTTTCAGAAACTGTGAACTATAACCATACGAATGTTTCTGGAATAATCCCCTGTATAATAATAGCCTAAGTTGTCTGTCCTCGAATTTATGAAGCGGTTGTACCTGGAATGGATACAGGCATCCATCCATATTGGATTTTTTATGAGTTAGTTGAATTCAAAGCGAGTTCGAAATCCACCTCCCCCCCTTTTCGAGAGTTTAATGCTATTATTTCAAGCCTTATTCTCCCTCTTATTCTATACTAAATTCATTATTGATAGGATGGCGAGGGCGAAGCACAATATTTAAATTTCTGGACTATTTTTACTTGACCCTTATATATTCTAACCATTCCTTCACCACGTGTAAGCTGGTACTTTTGGTAGAGTGTCTGCCTATTTGATCGTCGTACTTCTCGGGTTGATGGTTCTGCCCCCGACGTAGCCGAATATTTCTAAATGTCTAATTAATTTAATAATTTCTGCTTTTTCTTTCTTTTGAATTCTTATTCCTAAAGTTGTTTTATTATTTTAAAAATAAATTTTTACCATTTTTTCAAATTTTTATTATTTTTATTTTATTAAATTCACGTATTATCATTATTATATCAAGCCCCATTTTAAGAGCAGGTGATTAAATGTATCAATTTATCACATAATAAATAGCTAAAAATAAAAAAAAATTTTCTAGCATTATGACTTTATTCCTTTAACCCTCTCATTTAATCATTTATTTTAGATTATTTAAATATCTTCTGCATTATTTCCATACGTTTTATTACTAAACTTAGATATTACGTAAATAATTTTCTTAAGGGAATATTTTGTTGCAAAATAATTCTCAGCCGAAAAACAAACCATTTTTTACCTGCCTTATAGGGTACTTTACAATTCTGGAAAATTAAAAATTTTACTGATACCGTCATATGATGGGCTATATGCTAGTACATAATAAATGCAGAGATGAAAATTTAATATCACTGCATATGAAATATAACAATATAAAAAAATAAATATGATAAAAAATATGGCAAAGATAGTTCAGAAACATAAGTATAGCTTAAAAAAATAAGTCTTTTTTTATGGATTTCGATAAAAATCTCCTGAAGTGTACACACAAATCACAAAGTTTTTCATTTTAATGATCTGAAAAAAATGTTTCTAGGAGGCTATCCAGAAAATCCGTATTAAGAGCAGTTACATCTTTAGGAGGAGGATATCTACATGAGATAATTTTAAATTAAACAGAATTATTATAGTAATTATAGTATTATTATAATATAGAATTATTATAATGTTTTTTTATTTATAGGTCGTCTACGAATTGCTAGCATTTCTTCTTTTAGAAAGATATTTTTAAAAGCTCGGTTACAACATTTTTTTTTAATTGTTGAGTTGTATGGGTGTTTAGGCATTTTATTCACGCTATTTCAAGTTGATGATAGTTTACATTGTTTTAAAATAAATAATTAAATTAAATTAAATTAAAAAATAGAAGCCAGTATTCCTTTCCACAGAAAACTCTTCAATTATAAACGTGTTTTAAAGAATTATTTTTTTTCTGCAAACTAAAGTAAAATTTACCATACTTATAACTGTTACCACATTATCATATAGAAAGGTTACAAATATGCTCTTTGTTCTCTTTACAAAATGTACAATATCTTAAGAGAAAATGTTTGCGTCTCATTATCGACTGACAAACAAATGTTTGTCGTTTAAAACATAGCTCAATTTCTTCCGCCTAATCCCTTCCGCAGTTTTTAGTCCGAAGAAGGAAAAAAATTGGTTTAATCTTCAAAACAAATGAAGTAGAAACGTCTACTTTCTTAAAAATGTATAATCATTTTTCGACTTTTCAGAGATGTTTCTTGAACTACCGACTCCAATTACACCAGTTAAATTTACTTGATTATGCACTTTACTTACCACAACAAGATAGCTTGGCTTACTTTGATGTCATAATCTTTTAAGTTGGTTGATTGAAAGCGACAAGTTGCTTGCAAAGGTAGAAGTTCTACCCATACTGTGCCACTGTTCAGTTTCTAAGATAATGAATAAATTACGCTCTTAGGGGTTTTTCAATATGAAAATTGTGGGTTTGGAATTTCCGAATCAATCTCAAGGACATAAAATAGATGTCATATATATTCTAGACTAGCCTATAGCCCATCATATAACGGGATCAGTAAAATTTTTAATTTTTGAGAACTTTAACTCTTTAAGGACGACAAGAGCAGATGATTTTACTACCCTTAAGTCCTAAAGTTTTCAGCAGGTGAAAAATGTAAAATGGAATGTCCCATTCTCCCATATGTATATATATATATATATATATATATATATATATGTATATATATATATATATATATATAAATATATATATATAATATATATATATACATATAATATATATACAAATATATACATATATATATATAATTACATATATATATTTCATAACATATATATATATATATATATACATATACATATATATATACATATACATATATATATATATATATATAAATATACATATATATAATTAAATATACACATATATTATATAAACATATATATATACATATATATATAAATACATATATATATATATACATATATTATATACATATATGTATAATATATACATATAATATATTATATATATATATATATATATATATATATATATATATATATACACAAATATATATATATATATATTATATATAATATATATTATAAATATACATATATATTATATATATATATACAACATTTATATATATATATATATATATATATATAATATATATACACATAACACATATATATATTATATTCATATATATATATACACATATATATACATATATATATACATATATATATACATATATATATACATATATATATATATATACATATACATACATATACATATACATATACATACATATATATATATATATATATATATATATATATCATAATATAAGTTTAGAAGTATATTAGAGAATAAAAAGAAAGTAAAAATGCATTGCTAAGGAAAGCACCTGAAAATGTGGCCTATAGGCAGTAATCAATCAAACTGTGAACTGGTCGTAAAGGCTGGGTAGATGAAAAGAAGACCCCTGCTAGACATACCTATCACCCCTATTTTTCATCCTTCCGGCCCATTCCGGCCAAGCCCGTCTTTAAGTGCTTCGGCCGGTATGAGCCGGAGTCGTACCCAAGGAGTTAAAGTATCCTATAAGGCAGATGAAAAAAATGGTTTGTTTATTGGCTGAGAATGATCTGGTACACGTTCAATAATTTGTTTATCTTCATACTCTAAAGTCTCCCGATACTTTGAATGCAGTTTAGAATCAAGTTGAATTCATTTAGAAAAATTATTTCTTAGCTGCGTCTAAATTATCGTTAAGTTCTTCCCTTCTTCTTTTTTTTTTCACAGTAATTAATAGAAGTAAAGGAATGAAACTATCATTTCCACTACTACACCCTGGATGTAGATACAATTTTTTGTTAATACCGGAGATAAAATTGTCATTGCAACAAAAAAAAAAATAGATGATTAAGTTTTAAAGTATCATATATGTACCTAATCTGCTATTTTATGCCAAATATAAAAGAAAATTATTGATATAATATCTAAGTTCAGTAATAAAACGCATGAAAACAATGCAAACGATATTTAAATAATTTAAAATAAGAAATGATTCAATGATATGGTTAAAGGAATGACGTCATAATGCTAGAAAAAATGTTATTTTTACCTATTTGTTATGTGATAAATTGAAACTTTAATCACCTGCTCGTAACCGGGGAAAATAGGGCTTGAAATAATGACATTAAAGGCTAGAAAAGGAGGGAAACGGTGGATTTCGAACGTTGCTAACCCTAACTCATCAAGAATCCAATATGGATGCCTCTATCCACTCCAGATACAACCGCTTCAAAAATTCGAGGACAGACGGACAGATAACTTAGGCTATTATTCTATAGTGGATGTGATAAATTTTACAAACCTGGTAGGTAATGGCTTTGGTAGAAAAAGTATATTTTATCCTAGAACGTTACAATTTTATAGTGGGAGCTTAAATAAATAAAAACTGCAATGAACACTGGAAGATATTATATATATTGATTCTTATTAAAAACTTATATTTTGTGTGAAAGAAGAAAATATTTTGGTGTAATTGTATATTTAACCCATTAAGCCTTTTGACTGTCCTCTTATGAGGAAATAATTATATCTCGTACGTATTTCATACATTTTCGTACTTCTGAAAAATATAACTAAATTTAAGACGCTACTTTAAGTTATTTTCTGCTTAAAATATTGTTCATTGTGTATCACATGTGATACACAAGTGCATAAAGCATTAGAGGAGTATATCATATGTGATGTATCAAAGGTTAATGGTCGAGTCATGTCTGTCGAATATGTATATTGATAAATATATAAAATCTAAGTTATTTCAGATTATACAGAGTAAAACAAGTATAGGACTTATGCAACTTTAAAAAATCCTATTTGTCTTCCTCAGTGATCAGGTGTTTCAAACATCATAGGATGCTTTTTGTAAAAAGAGAAAAAATTCCGTGATAAAATATTTATTTTGTAACACATATACGCACACAACTATAAAACGATGTACTATTATAATTAAGGCTATTTGTTGGGTTTTGGGTTATTGAAACTCCCAAAAAAGCAAATTTACGTGTGATATCATACTTAAAAAATGTATAAATTGTCTAACCAAATAGCAAAATTATAAATAATAGCAAATACTCGAAAATTTGGTAGATTGCTTATAGGATTTCCATCTACCTCCACCGAAAAGGAAAACTCGTTCCAACAAAACATAACAATTCTACAAGCTACTTTTTAGCTATTTTTTTACTTTTAAATTGCATTGCCAGCGTAAGTAAAGTAGACCGAGCTCTCAGTATGTTTTAGAAGCTTGTGAATGCTGTCGCATTCAGAATGTTGCTCACTCGAAGCAGCTGTCTCTATCTATTTGTGCTTTACGTACGTTGGTTTTGTATTTCATGCTATATCTGTCATTAAGGTTTTACCTTCTAGTATATTTTTCAGTTTCTCTAAATAGGGACTCTGGTATTAACGTTAAAATAATGCTCTTGTTTATGAGGAAGAAATATTTTATTCAGTATTTAAGTAGAATCTAAGGAGCCTTGTTAGATGCTTGATGCTAAAGTGAGGGTTGCAAAGACAAGTTAATTTTTAAAAAATTCAAAGAAAATAAAACCTAGAAAAAAACTTAGGCATTTTTATAAATAGTGTCAAAAAGTTATTATCATAAGATTACAAAAATTCTATCAATGTTTCGCTTCTATTTATACAACTTGAAGTGTACTTCTGTTTTCAGTAACTGAACTGTGAAGTACTTTTAATAAAGATACCACATATAACATGGCGTAGTCGGCAATTTTTAACTTTGGTTTTCGCGAGTTGCAACAGCTCGTTTTGAACTAGCAGTTAGAGCGTTAAAAATGAATATATCAAACCTTGAAAAAAATGAGCACTTAGAACTGTCCAAAAACGAACCATTTCTTAAAGACTTTTAAGTTAGAAGATCTTAGTGGTTCTATTCCTGCTTTCTAATTTAAATGATCCAAAAAATATGCTATGTCACCGATATGGTAAAGGAATTACTCAGAAAGATTTGGTGTTCCATAGACGTAAGAAACTTTTGTAAAAGGGAAAATATTGTATACAGCAGTACTTCTGTTTTCATTGTAACTGTAACTGTGTGTTAGTACGTTTATAAATATACCAGATATAACAGTTTCTGTATTCACTTCTTGGACAAATCTGACGCATCAACATTTCCTTCTTGTGCTACCAACTGCTATCGACGCAATCAGATTCGAAGCCAAGATCTATAAAAGTTGTCACCGAACATAAAAGTTATCGAAAAACTACTTTTATTATTATTTAACCCTTTCATGCGCTAAAGGAAGATTACTTCCTACCTACATTATTTTACGAAATACACTTGCAGGAAACATAAAACTAGCTACAATCTCGTATCGTATTAAGCTCGTTAGCTAATAGCCCTGAAAATTGGAAAGGTCTTCCTGCTTGATTTTATACAAGTGTTCGATTCCGAATAATGTACGTTCAGTCAGTTTAAAAAATCATATGTCAAAGTTAGAAACCAATTGTTGATATGTAGAAAATGTAACACAGGGGAAGAGCATTCACTATATGCGGACAAAATGTGATGTAGCTTTGGGCATTGTTACATGCTTTTCATCTTTCCGCCGTAAATAATTACCCTTAGATTGAATTTTATGTATGATTATAAATGATTACAGGATAAGTATACATTCCACACCTAAAATTTGAATATAAACATAAAATTTGACAAAATAAAATACATTTTATTAAATACTTTTGTTTAATTGATAATAACACACAAAAACTGAGATGAATCCAAATGAGAAATAAATAGCCCAAGAAAAAGTTAAAATAAGGACTTTCATATGAGTCTCAGGTGAACGAGAGAGTTAAAAGAAAAGACTAAAGTGCAACATGATCCCGTAAACTTTTAGTATGTACATTAAATCGAGGATATTATTAGTAAAGAGAAAAAATCAAACACAAACAACAAGACGTTTTTTCAGCACTTTTTTCTTCGATAAACATGAGACATTCAGTTATCAATGTCGCTCTTTTAACTATTATCAAAAACTGAATAAATTTCGAAACCACACGAGGCTTATATGCGTAAGTAGTGTCACTAAAGATAAAAGTTGATTGAAAAATTGTCTCAAACTATTTTTATTACTTTAACACTTCGCGTGTGGGAAACGTATTTTTACGTTTTTTTGCAGTCTGTCACTGGAGCGGGGGTTACGTTAAAATAGGTATTTAGTAGATTTGTGGTGGATACCCGCTAATCACCACAAATCTACTAAATTCATATAATTATATGTATGTGTGACATTATGTGCGTGTTGTTTGCGTTTCTATGAAACGCTTTGCATTTTTTCTTTCCACAGGTTATGATTGTCTAGTTACTCGGTCTTTTGTTGCGTTATTCGTCTTCAATCGAATTCCTAGCTCCAGAACGTACAAGTCGTGTTTTATACATTTTAAGCTTGGTTTTTTATTGTTGAATACAAAATTGATAAAATGAGCCGTTGTGACAAAGATAGCGATGAAGAAATATGCGCTGACAGATTAGCGGACTTTAATTTTAAAAATTGTTTATTATTGTGATTTCTTAAAAATGTTGCTTTTTTTGTTAAATAATCCTACAGTATATATTGAAGTGTAAAATAAAAAAAGTTTTGTTCATAAAAACAAAGTAGTTTTCGATTTACTGCGATTTTTCTGAATAACTAAACTTTCGCGCGATTCACGAAAAAACTCTCGCTGCACCCGTAAGTTGGCGGTGAAGTATACTCGCATGCCAAGTGTTAATAGCAACCTCATATACAGTTTGAGTAAGTGAAATAGTTGAACTTCTGCTGCGTTTGAACGATGGCTGAACGATGGCACTGATCTCCGGTACCGCATTGAGCTCGGGGGTTCGAATCCCGCTATGGCAGGATTGCTCGTTGCAGTTCGGAATCGGCTTTAAGCAGTCTTATTAACTCACGTGTTGCAAAATGAAGACCGTAGCGCTCCAAACAACACCAGTCAGTAATCCAAACCGAAGTGGAATGTTTTGACAATCGTAATGTGTGTATGGAGTTAAATGAAATATATACATTTTGTACACGTGAAAGTAAGTATAGATAATCATTTTGCAATTCAACATACTGTTTTTAAAATCTTGTCAAAAATGGAGCAAATATTTTATATAATTGGAGAAAATTGCGCAATATTATTCTACACAATTTATTGTTTACACTGAAATGAAATTGTTTTATTTCAGACCTAGTATTTTTTAATAGAATGATTTTTGAGCAATGCTCTTCTTCTAGATCTTGTTTTTTATGCATTCAAATTTTTATCAAGTGTTCCTTTTTGAGTACTATGTACCCTATTGACTATGGCAAAATGTTTTTATTATTAGTTCAAGGGGCAATCACAAAACAGATAAGAATCGCATATAAAGTTCAAATACCATCAAATGCATGTTTTAAAATATTGGAAATATAATTTTAAAATATTAAAAAATATTGGACTAGCTCTAAATATTCCGTTGGTTACAAAGCTGTAAGTGCTACCAGGTTCAAAAAATTTTTTAAGCCTGGTGATATTAGTACAGTCGCTTATAAGCGATTCCACGCCAAAATTTGGTACGAGCACTTCGACTGCATAGTAACCCTATAACCTGAAAAATCGGTCGAAACTGCAGGGTGAAACAGTTGTCTGTGCATTTTTAAACTGTCGTGTGATAAGCCTTTTAATCAACCTCATATACAGTTTAAGCGAATGAAATAGTTGAACTTCTGCTGCGTTTGAACGATGGTTGAATGGTTAGCACTGATCTTCGGTACCGCATTGGGCTCGGGGGTTCGAATCCCGCTATAGCAGGATTGCTCGTTGCCGTTCGGAATCGGCTTTAAGCAATCTTATTAACCCACGTTTTGCAAAATGAAGACCGTAGCGCTCCAAACCACACCAATCAGTAATCCAAACCGAAGTCGAATGTTTTAACAATCGTAATGTGTGTATAGAGTTAAATGAAATATATACATTTTGTACACGTGAAAGTAAATGTAGATAATCGTTTGGCAATTCAACATACTGTTTTTAAAACCTAGTTCTAAACAGAGCAAATATTTGAAATAATTGGAGAAACAGAGCCGACTCAAATAAATGAGAAGAGTTTTGAAAAATAATCTTTATAACGAGGCATTTGAACTTTTTATTCCATCCCCATCCAGAAGAGAGGGTCCTTCATTGCACTAATCATAAACTTCCTGCCCGTATGCTTTGTTTTATTGTGAAAGAATGAAGCAGAGAATCGTCTATTGTTCTCGACAAGCTACAGATGGATTTAATCTTGTTCTGCCAATTTATGATACTTGTAAAGTCGCTTTTACGGCAACAATTCTTAGATAGAATTGGCAATTGAGGGAAAGAAAAAAAAGGCAGCTACTATCATTCCTAAATGTCACTTCAGGGACTTGTTTTATATATAGATAGAAAAATATGGTGTTTGAGAAATCTAGCTATATACATCATCAAATTTACGACCACAACAAGGTAAATACCGCGTTGAAAAAGCATTTAAAACTATTGCTAACGGTACTGTGGATTTTATAATTTTGAATTCATACGACATTAACACTACAAATAAATACTCGTACATATACATATATGTGTCATAAAACGGAGTATAATACAGGTGTTTGCAGTCATGGCCAGAAACATGACACCTTTTTAGTCACGAAAGATCTTTATTAACAGAGTACCCCCTTCATTTTAGGGACGGGATAAACTGAGTGATTAACTAACATTACAAATAACATGAGATTAAGTAAAAGTCTGAGTGAAAAACTATGTAAAAATCTGGCTCAAGGTAGCGTGTATCTCCTTCTTGCTCAAAATTTCCTAAATTGGCCCCCAGAGTCCTATAAAGTGTTAATTGGTTAGAACTGAGGTTAGTTCCTGAGGGCATGAAATGTAGACCCAGTGGTCAATTTAGATTAGAGTCAAAAAGGGGAAAGCAAAGAAGGAGCGGTATTTTTGCCCTCGACTTTAGACTTGAAAACCCCTGATAATTTTCTCAGGCCGTAATGAGGGCTTTCGTCTATAAATTTATTTAGGCATGATTGAATTATCCCATTAGGGGAAGTTTTATACAAAACTTCTGCATTAGTCTACCAATTTAGTTTATTTTCCGTTACATATATTACATTATATATTCATATAAATATATATATATATATATATATATATATATATATATATATATATATATATATATATATATATGTGTGTGTGTGTGTGTGTGTGTGTGTGTGTGTGTGAGAGAGAGAGAGAGAGAGAGAGAGAGTGTAGCAGGCCTGCTATCATTGTAGATATGCTCGTAGCACGTACCGTTTAACCGATTCACGACAAAGGTTGGATTCATTTTTAATTTCACTTGGGAACTGATGCGATAGCCACACCGCTTCCGGCCGCCATGTTTTTTTTTCTTGGCGATCTTAGCAAAAACCTCATTTTCGGAAAGTCGCCAAATAAAATGGCGGCCGAAAATGGGTTTCTGAAAATCACCAAAAAAAAAAAAAAAAAAAATAATAATAATAATAAATAAATAAATAAAAGGCATTTTCTAAAAGATTAAAAAAATGAACGGCACCATATGGCAACATAAGAAAAATACTCACACAGCAAAAATTTTACTAAATGCTAAAAGTCGCCAAAAGTAACCAACAACGTCATATATCGCCCAAAAAATCGTCAAGTTTGGCAACAAAAGTCTCGGTGTGTGTATCGAATCAGTACCTTTTGCACATAGGTTCAGTTCTGATGCAATACAAAATTCAGTCATGAAAGATTAGAATGAAGAAAAAAAAAATAAAATAAGTTTGGTAAATGCAAAAAACTGTTTAATGTACTTGGAATTGTAATTGAAGATATTCTAAAGTAGTGCCGCCATCTACTTGCAAGCGTTATAACTAAGAACTGAAACAAAATTTTTACTTTTTAGTGCATTTTTATCGTTTTTCTTGTTAATAAGAGCGATTTTTTTTTTAAAAATATTATATTTATAACTAATTTCTCGCTTTAGGAAAGGTTCCCTTTCTGGACCTTATATGAGCGAACAGGTTTGGTTTGGCTTGGTTTTAAATGGAGCACTATGGTCTCCTTTTTGTTACACGAGGTCTAATGAGATTTTTACATACGACTTAAGGCCAATTCCGAAAGGCTACTAATACCCATGCCCCATGTCAGTAATACATTGTACAGAACCAGCTGATCACACCCAGATGAAGTTGTAAGCTTTTATGCTATTTGTATTCAAATAACTTGACAACTGTTCTTCCGTTTTTATGAGTTGTTCACAGCAAACCTCCATACGACGGACCTTTTATCATATTTTAATAAAACTACAAAACTTTTTCTTTTCTAGCAAAAGGTAAGCCTACCGGAAATAGAACCGATAACCTAAAACCTGTATTTATGGCAAATGATGATGGAGTATCACTTCCTGCATCCACTTATGGTCTCGTTGTAGCACCAGTTCCGAAATCACCTCAACTGTTCGACGATGGTGTATCAGAACCAGAATCATCTCAAATTGCAAACAACTTGAACTGGAAGACGAGTTCCTTTTCCCGATCGATATACATGTACGAATACGTTCTACATGATCGAACTACTAACTTCGATCATGTTGAAAGACAATAGAACGGAGGTAATTGAGGACTCTTCTAACAATGACTTGGCGACCTCCTCAATGTTGCGCCAGAGAAGTTGCCAAATAAAAATCCGTTTGATATGCTACAGCGAAAATCAAAACGGTCTGAACCGAAATGCTTGGCGATGCATACATTCTCTTTTATATCATATGTGTAATGCGTGTAGTAAGTGTTATGTGTGTGTGCGAGAGTGAGAATAAATATAAGTTCATTAAATAATTTGTCTCCGTCATCTATAATAAATTGATGATGAGTGCCACAACAGGTCCTCTCCAAATCACCATCTCACTAAATGTTTCAACAAATGTTCACGTTTACGCGGTACAGCTAGTCTTTTACACAAATTTGTAATAACGGGAAGCAGCTTCAGTAAAATTTCTCATTTTATTTTGACATTTTATTTGGACCGCAAGACCCAAAATTTTCTCATTACTTGGTTTCTGGGACTCAGGTTGCGAATAGCTCAGCATGAACTTCATAGCCAAACTATGGATGAACAGGTAATGCACTGCTATTCGGCACTGGAGTTCATGGGTTTGAATCCCACTTCTGGTATGGATGTTCGGAATCGACTTTAAGCAGTAGGTCCCGGTACCATTACTCCTCGTGTAGGAAACAGGGTAAATCGCAGAGCTACAAACTAAACCAAATTGCTATTTTACGTTATTAAATCCTCTGTAACTCGAAAATACTTTACGATTTGCATGCTTACGATAACATGCCAAGTGTATGATGACCACATTAATAGAAAATATCCAAAACTCGAATATGAAATACTTAAAAGTAATGGACCTAGAGCATTTCTAAATTACTAATTCAACACAACAATTGATAAACTGGGAAAAATTATTTTTAAAAGTTTACAATAAAAGTGTAAGACAAAAAAAAAAAAGGTTTAGTGTAGTAAAACATGCTTGTTGTTCTCAAAATGACTTTTGATATTGAATCGTTTGCTTTTTTCAGAACAAAGATCACTTCTTATTTTTAGCTAAATCCTGTCATTTCGAAGGTCCTTTGTACCCTTAATAGACGTATAAGGAAGTCATGCGGTGTCAACATCAGACTTTTTTGTAGCTTAAATTGTTTTGAGAAAAGAATGGCTGTCATGAAGCTGGATCTGAAACCGAGTAATATCGATTTGATGCCTCAATTATGATGACATAGTTCTTTCAAGTACGGAAGGAAAATTCATTTTGCACGAAACTGTTATTGGTATTACTTTAAGGCGAGCAAAGGACAATCTATTGAAAAATTAAAAAATTTAAATGACTAATTTACTAAGAATAAGAAGTGGAAAGATATTTTAACGTTCATCATCCCATTGTGATTATAATTTTTTTTTCTAACGCAGCTGGCAGTACAGTAATACGCTAAGTATTTGGACACCTATGCAAATGATGATATCTGCGGTCCTGGGGTAATTCATAGCCTCCGCAGGTGTACATCGTGTAGGAAACAATATCGGCATTAGTCGCATATAAGATGCCGCTCAGTTCTCTGATTTCGAGAAAGGTATAATTAACAGGTATCACAAATGTGGCAGATACTTAAGGGACATATCTAGCGATCTGAAGTACTCATAATCGACAGTGGCCTATGTGATTAAGAAGTGGAAGGTGAGCGGTGATTGTCGGAATGTGCCCCGAGTAGGCAGACCAACGAAACTGGGAGAGAGCAACCGACGAGTGCTGTCCAGAGAAATTCGGAAGAACCGCACCAGCCGATTGCCCTAATCCGCGGGAAGTTTCAACAAGCATCCGGGAGTATTGTTTCAATGAATACCATCCGTAAAGAAGCACATCTGCTTGATTTTCGTGGTCGTGCTGCTGCCCATAAGCCTTTGATCCCAAAGTCCAACCGCGCTGCTCGGTTAATGTGGTGCAAAGCACATCGAAATTGGACCGTAGATCATTGGAAACAGGTTTTTTGGAGAGACGAATCAAGGTTCACCCTTTACCGTTCGGATGGCAGGGTCTGGCGTCTACTTGGAGAACGTCTCCTGCCAGAATGCATTGTGCCAACAGTCAAGTTCGGTGGAGGTGGAATTATGCTCTGGGGGTGTTTCTCCTGGTATGGACTTGTCCCCATTCATGGTACGCTCAACGCCGATGCCTACTGCACTATTTTGGATGACAATGGGCGTCCTACGTTGTGGTAGTTTTACGGGTTGGACTCCTGTTACTTTCAGGACGACAATGCCAGTTGTCATGTTTCGAGGTTAACCGAGGCTTGGTATGGTGCCAATGGAGTTCATCGAATGGACTGGCCTGCCCAGAGCCCAGACCTGAAACCTATCGAGAACCTCTAGGACGAGTTGGATAGCCGAATTAAGGGGTGCCCTACAAGTCCAAAATCGGTGTGGGAACTTGTATGTCTACCCCAAGCCGAGTGGAAGACAATACCACTATCTGTCATACAAAGACTTGTGGAAAGTATTCACCGGAGGGTTCACGTTGTAATTCTCTCTCGTGAAGGCTCAACCAACTATTGATTTTGAATAAAGTTAGTTTTTCTTTTCTATCACAGGTGTCCAAATACTTATTGGTAGATAGTGTATATCTTTATGCCAAACATGGCTGCGAAGCTATTACTTATTTTCCACCACCCGGTTATGGACACATGTAACATTGCCTTCATTGGGTCCTCGTTATTTAGAAGCAGATACCAAGCAGAAGATCCCTAAGCTTGGCCTGACATTGCTAGAGGTATAATTTTAATATAATTGTTACCATAAATTAAAGTCATGCTAAAAATTATCTTTACATGGATAAATTCACGGATTTCTCAAATGCTGGGAACTATAATTTTATGAGTTTTTCTGGAAGGAAACGTAAGAGTGTGGAACATAAATACAAAAGTAAAAATTTAAGAACACTGCATATGAAATATTATTGCCGCATGAAACAATAAAAATGGTAATAAAAAACAACAAATAGGGTTCAGATGTAAAGGAATAACTCAAAAAAATATAGGAAACCGTATAAATTTAGTATGGAATGTAATCTCCTCTGACGTGTAAACATAAATCACGTGTTTCCAAGCTAGCGATAAAGATGTTAACTTCAGGTTGGGGAGTTGAGATCCACACTTCCAGAAATGTCGTGTTCAGTGCATGTACGTTCGTCTCTAGGAAAAAAGCTCAGTGCGTGAAATTGTTCTTCCAAAGTAATTCCATAAGTTTTCTATACGTTTAGATCAGGAGACTGCTGGTTATGGTATTCTACATCTTTATTTTCAGGAATTCCGAAATGAGTTTTGCTCAGTGGGGAAGAGAATTATCGTCCATAAATAAAAAGTCAGATCCACAAAAAGTCATGAAATTCCTCATAGCTCTAACACCTCATACCAGTTATTCTGGACGGTTACAAAACCGCTGTTGAGCACATGTAGAGCGTACATACATCGATCATTATTTCTCCCATATCGTCACTCTTTCACTAACGAAACAGTCACGTTCCGTAACGTTCGAGGAATAATTTCCTGAACCCCACTAGATATAAACATGGTTCGAACATGAAATACAGTTTGTAAGAAATCCGTAAATATATCCATGTTAAGATTATTTTGGACATGAATCTAGTAAGTTCTATTTATAGATTTGTATGGCTAACCATAAACAAATAAATAAACGCAAACAGGGGAACGAGGTATAAAAAAGTTAGGGCAATAATTTTAAATTATTTTTGATGTATTTGGTTTGGTTTGGAGTGCTACGGTCTACTTTTTGCAACACGAGGGCTAATGAGACCTATTTTTGATGTATACCAGGATTGTTGCTATTTGATTTCAACAATATATCGGAATAACGATTCACATAGCTACAACATATCATTGACGTAACTTCACAATGATCTTTAGATTTGTAATGAAAATTGATTTCGAACGTAACTGATATTACTGTTTGGAGACAGTCTGTTGATCTGTTGACATTTTTATCTCGCTTATTTAATAAATATAACCAAGAATATGAAGTGAAGAGAGATTTTAATATTCATTATCCTATCACGAATATAATGGTTTCACAATTAGTAACCTATGTTTATAAATTAAATTATAGACCAGGCATGCCCGACCCGCGGCCCATTTAAAAACTTTTTGCTGCCGAATTGAAGTTTTCAATTGTCTATATAGTTTTAGTCATTTTGACTATATACAGTTGAAACATAGAATTTTAGTTCTTAATGTTTGCAATAATAAATATCACATATTATGTAAGTTAAGACTTAATAGTAACCAACGTAAATCTGGTCTTTGAATAGGGTTGAACAGGTTATGTTGAAATTTGAGTGCTCTAGAATATTTTGTCAATCGGCTATTACTTATACAACCAGAATTGCATTCAAACTTTGAACTCTACAAATGCCTCTACGAAGGGAATAAGTATTATCAAAAAAATAACGTCGAAGATAAATTTCCAAATTTAAGACGATTGGCAGTTATATCATCATTTGGAACTACTTATCGCTGCGAATCATTTTTTTCCAAATTAAAACTGGTAAAAACAAAGCGTCGCAGCAAGTTGCTTGATAAAAACATGACCAATCAGCTACGATGCACGTCGACTACATTATCCGTTCATATTAACAAAATCTCTAGTAAAATACAAAAACAAATCTCACATTAATTTTACAATAATACATGTGGTAGTGTTTGTGAATAAACTACAATATATATATTTAGAGTATAAATATAATAGTAATATTTTAACCCTCATGATTAGGGAGAAAGGTAAGGTGTTGGGGGTGATTATAAATGCAGTATAGTTAATGTTTATTGTCGTTGTAGTTATGATATATGTATAACACAACTTTTATGTAAAGTCTCAGCTGGCACTGTAATAATGCATATTTTGAATATTGCACGATAATAAAATATTTCGAATAATTTGTTGTTTTATTTTTATATGTGCGGCCCACCTCAGTTCAGTAAATTGTTTTTTGGCCTACCAACCGATTTGGGTTGGACACCCCTGTTATAGACATATTGTTAACCCCAAGGTCACTCAGTCGGCAAAGGCATTGTTCTCAAAATAGAAGGGTTGTGGGACAAACTTGAGTCGACCAAAGATCTGCCGTGTTCATTAATGGCGGCCGGGGAAAGTTAAATAGGTTTTGTGGCCACAATGTCCTCCAAATTTGGAAGCCATGCCTGGGGTTATTGTGCTTGGTCCCTGCTTCTAAATTACGAGGACCCAATTTGTTTGAGTTTATTGTCCTAGGGAGTGTAGTGTAAGCCGTCTAATAGTGATCCTACAGCAAAACGGTCAAATAATTCTGTTGCGATGTATGTTCGAAATATAACGGGCATTGTATCCGGCTGAAGGTTCACAATTAAAATGTTTGTATATTTTACCATTTGATATTTTATTAGGCCAGTTTATTTAAAAATATTTTCTGAAACATATAGTCTAGAAAGTATAAAGTTTTTTCCTTGATTAGTTAGTTTCCCAGGCTTTACATCCATACAGTACAACTTCTCTAACTGTATCCCTAAAAATCTGAAACTCAAGGATTTTTTTTTTTTTGTAATTAACAAATTAACGCCCATGAAAGAAAAATCAATTGTTCAATAATTTTTTTCGGTACAAAAGTTCTATTTATTATTATCTCTTTCTTAGTCATGCTAAATAATTTGTAGCATGCTGTACGATAATCTTAATTCGAAAATGGCGTTGTGACTCGAAAATATTTCGAAAGCACTGGTTTCTTGACAGTATCGATATAGGTCTCACAGTTTCTGTGCGATTGTGTTTACATATATGTGTACTAAGTGTTTTATTTTATAATATGTCATATTTTCAAAGAGATTTGTTGAAAACAAAGAAAATAATGTCGAAAGTCCCCTGTCGCCTTAATCGAAAAGTTTATAAACTCCCAATGATGTTTTCTGTTTATTCTTGTAACAGTTTTGGAATTGTTGTTTTATTGTTGACTTGAAACACTATCCGTGTATCTCTTCAAGCAGATATAGCAAGGGTCTATACCTAATTATTCTCGCTTGAGGGAAAAATACCAATTATGCTCACATTGTTTATAGCCATGTTTTGTGACAGTTTTTTTATTCTGTTCTTTTATACAAGGTTAAAGAGAAATTGCAATTTCCTGACGAAAACATTGAGACGCATTTGAGAAGAATAACATGTTGTATGAACATGTTACCTGAAGCGTAATGCAATGATTACAGAATATCTTTCGTGCATTAAACGGGGGAAAAGTGATTTCAAACACTGATTGCTTATTAACTTGAAGATAAAATAAATGGTTAGAAAGCAGCACACTCATTTTCATTATTTCTTTTAACTTTTCGAAAGATACAGCTTATTCTTAATATGAACTATATCTTTTCCTTCCTTTTGCTCGACAGCCGTAAGTGGGCCCTTCGCTTCTCCAGAAGTTTTCTCCAGACATCTCTACATTTGGCAACTACTCTCCAGTTCTTAACCTCAAGAATTTTTATGTCATTCTCAATACATTCGATCCATCTTAACGGGGGTCTACCCGGAGGTCTTTTTCTCATGGGCTTTGCCAAAAAAGCTTTCTTACAGCACCGATCTTCATGCACTCTTGCCAGATGGCTGAACTTTGATGAATTTTACAGTATCAAGTTTTTTTTTAAATCTTGAAAATCTCTAAATTGTTTCTTCTTTTCCATGAATCATTTACCTGGACCCCACTAAATATACTTTACAGAACTTTTCTCTCAAAAGTCTCTCTCTGGATTACGTAAAGTCATTGCCCAAGTCTGATGCATATGCCAGAATAGATCTTATATAACTTGTAAAAAAAGCAGTTTAGATCTCAATTTAAGAAAGTCAGATTTTATAAACTTATTCTTACCATATAAACATCTATTTGCAAGTGTAATTCTTTTGTGTATTTCAGGGGTTAAGGTATGGACTATAATATAAAAATTTAAAAGCATAAAAATTAGGAAATCTGTTAGGTCTGTAGTTAGATGCTATAGAACAATATATCACATGTGATACCTCAATTTATTAAATGTATAAAAAATAAGTACACTAATGTTAATAAATAATAACAAAACTGCATTTTAATATTTGTTAGTATGTATCCACATGGGTAAACAGTATTCCTTCAAATTTTATACAATGTTGTGAAAAAAAGGCCTCCACAAGTTTTATTTTTCCCCAAAAAGTCTTCTATTAATCAAAATACAGTTCCATTTCATATAAAAGATTTGAAACATTAAGACTCTAATTAAAAGGATAAATAATAAGTAAAATTTCTTACACCTAAGATGTTAAAGTCAGAGGATATCTTTGAACGGTTTCAGAAAACGAGGGGTGCAGGAGGAAATGGAACGGCTGCGGAGCAAATTGAATGTCAGAGAGAGCGATTACGGATATCAGAAAGGATATGACAAAATTAAATAATAGCAGCTGGAGATCTCAATTACACCAAAACAAATTAAAAAACAAAAGAGAAAACATAATCTGTATTGTGTCGCCACAGAGATGGGAAAAAGGTATGAAATGGCGATATAGATTTTTCTCTCATCTCATATATAAAGTACCTCACACACAAAATTGTGGTAAGAAAAATTGTTATTTAAAAAAAACTTTAATAGTACGGGATTCCTTTTAGAACAGGCATGCCCAACTCGCGGCCCATTTAAAAACTTTTTGCGACCCAATTGAAGTTATCAACTGTTTATATAGTTTTAGTCATTTTGACTACATACATTTGAAACATAGAATTAGACTAGAATATAGAAACATAGAATAGTAAAAACAAAGTGTCGCAGCAGGTTGCTTCATAAAAACATGACCAATCAGCTACGATGCGCGTCGACACACATTATCCGTTCATACTAACAAAATCTCTAGTAAAATACAAAAACAAATCTCACATTAATTTTAAAATAATACATGTGATAGTGATTGTGAATAAACTACAATATATATTTATAGTATAAATATTATAATAATAATATTTTAACCCTCATGATTAGGGAGGAAAGTAAGGTGTTGGGGGTGGTTATACATATAGTATAGTTAATGTTTATTGTCGTTGTAGTTATGATATATGTATAACACAACTTTTATGTACAGTCGCAGCTGGCACTGTAAAAATGCATATTATGAATATTGCACGATAATTTGTTGTTTTATTTTTATATGTGCGGCCGACATCAATTCAGTAAATTGTTTTTTGGCCCACCAATCAATTTAGGTTGGGCACCCCTGCTTTAGGATAAAAATAGAAATATTTATTTAACGGGACATTGTATTTTTCAAAACTAAAAGTCTTCATTAGAACAGCATTTTCCCGATTCGACAGAAAATAATTTCTTAAAGAAGAATACAGCAAAGCAATAAAACATATAGTCTGTTCGTCTAATCTTAATATGTGAGATGTTTGATTATTTTTTAAAGCAAAGAAAAATTTACATGGTTGATATTGATAAGGCTATGACATCATATTTTGCATCGACTGCAAGAAATGGATGGCTTAAGGCTTTTACAACTTGAAAAATTTTTCTACAAAAATATATTGATATTAGAGGGGTTGCTTTACCCAAACTTAAAATTTGGTAAGTTTAATTTGCATTTCAGATATTGCATAGTGACCTTTGTACATCCAGTTGTTTATTTCAGTATAAGCAGTAAATCCGGTTTATATTGACAAAAGAAAACTAAAAGTGAATAAACTAAAAAACACAAATCATATTTAGTACCTTTTCTTTTTAAAAAAGAATGGTAGACTTTGAAAAGCATTAGTGTTATAATATTTACATAGAGATATGAAAATTTATTTATATGCCTTAAAATATAAATCAATTTGTTGCATTAAAAATTTCCAAGTCAGATATAGTTGTTAAAAATTCTCTTTTTTGAAGATTTCGTAAACAATTAAAATGTTTCTTAAATGAGTCTTAATTTTTTATAGATTCTTACAAATATTTTAACAAACACGCCTTATATGCATTAAAACAAACGTATGCATCCATTTAAAGGTACAACTTCATTTAGATTATTAAAATTTAATAAAAGTTTATTAAAGTCAAAATTCTAGCAAAAATTCAATGTACAAACATAAAAATATTTTCTATAAATCATTCGATCAATTGGCCCTATTCGATCATTTGGCAAAATAGCAACTCAATATATTAGATATATAATATTAAATACTAAGGCAAAATTAGGACACAAAATTGAGAATTTAAACGAAAGAAACATTTTAAATATATACAAAATATTTTCAAAAATTGAATTAAAAAATTTTACTTTGAAATTTTATTTTACTGTGATTTATTTAGTTGTACTTCATTTTATATATGTACTAAGTTTCATAGCTCTAAGCTAAAAGTCTACAAAAATGGAGGATCTCAATATCTATGAACAACTTAATCTAAAAACTGGATGCTTTCAAATTAGAAATATTTTTTGTTATTAACAATATGGTATTAGAGATAGTATATTTATATTATTTGGAGAGAGAGAAAATTCTTACAGATTTTAAAAATTTTTAAGAGTGAAACTGAATAGTAAAAAGCGTTCAACTTAATCTTCTTTGCAGTATTCAAACAGAAGATCTTCGAAATACAATCTATTATAATTATATTCACAATTTCAACAAAGGTTATTGATGACATTCTGTCCTTAAGAATATTACCGTAACTTTTTTCCCCTTAAAAACCGGATCTTTCTTTCATACCAGAAATATATGATTTACGTTTGCCGATGACTGACGCAGCAAATCAAAAATCAAAACATAACTTGGTCTATAATGTAACTGTTTTTCTTTTTACCTCTGATTGTGGTTGTAGCGGTTTCCTTGCACGTACACCACACCCAATAAATTCAAATTATTTTTGTTCCACTCTCGTTATCGTACGCATTTTGCGGTTACTCCCTCGATGACAGTGATACGATAAATTAATAATAAAAATAAAAGAAGACAAAAAAAATGTACAATGACTTTTCCTTTTCTTTTTTATTTTTAAGGCGTAATAACCATAACACTTCTGAAATGGTAGGAAATTTCGCAAATGTGTGTTTTGAATCTTTTTTACAAATTTCATCTTTGCATATTAGTATTATAGAAAAAAATAGAGAATCTGTACATATAATCCCGAAAATACTCTTTATGCATAAAAATGAAATCTTTTCAATACTATAACGACGCCACATGCACGTATATCACTCAATATGTCTATCTAGAGGGTAAGAAACGTCTTTTCACTTCCAATGTAATGACAATTAAACACACACCTGGTTCATAAGGCCGTGAGGCCCTCCAAGCTTCTCCCGGTGATGGTGAGCAGATCACGAGTACTGGGCCACCCCGTCACGCAAGGTAAGAGCCCAGAGCGCGCTCATAGCTTCGCAGGAGCAATCCGAACGCACAAGACTGGCACTAGGAGGGAGAATTTAGAATACTACTGGATGCTTAGGGAACCTCTTGACGCCGGAGTTAGTGAGGTGATGACAAAAGGGTAACGGAAAGTTACTGATGAAGTGTGAAAAGGACGAATCGACACGGCGCGTTTTCCGGATTTCTTGTAGCTCAAATTTGTATATATTTGGGATTCAAAGGATTTTGAGCCCTTCAAATATGGCCGGCCTTAAAAATTCCCGAAGTGTGTGTCCAATCAAAATAACGGCAATTTACAGGAATTAAAATTGAATTAAGACCAACTTTTGCATTAGCCAAACGAACCAACTGTGCAGGGGGTTTTAAGAACCGCCACTGCAATCGAGTTTAAAGACGAACGAAACGATGGCCGAATGATAGAGTGCTGCTCTTCGGTACCGGAGTTCACGGGTTCGAGTCCCGCTGGGGGCATGGATGTTCGTAGCCATTCAGAATCGGCTTTAAACAGTAGGTTCCGGTGTAATTAGTCCTCTTGTAGCAAAACAGTAGACCGTAGCTCTCCAAACCGAACCTAAAGACGGACGGGGAAAGAGGAGAGATGGGGATTTTTTATGGGAGAGACCGGAGGTCAGGGGCTGATTTAGGTGACCGCAGTAATAAGAGTACAACGGCTACTTGTTCTGGAACTTTGCAATTTTTTGCGTTGCTAATCAACAGTTTTCTTAGCGTTTAGGTTACAGCACGATTTTTACCCCGCTCTTGTTTGTGATCCGAACGCAAGTTGGTAAAGGCTGAATTTAATTCATATATTTGTAATTACCTTTCGATTTCCTTTTACTAAACATTTTTTTAGAAAAGGTTTTTGGTTTTACTGCTGTAAATATGATAAACAAGTCATTGCATTACGTATAAAAATCTAAACACAAGATGCCGTAGAGAAATAGTTCACTATCTTATAACTAAATTCTTAATTCATATCAAAATAAAATTTAGTACAATAAAGCGACTGTTTTGTACAGTTTGATAGTATCTGAAATGGCCAGTATATATAGTCAAATGGCAATTATACTGCTAAATTTATCTTTACTTTTTTTCGGGAAGTGGGGGGGATAAACAATTTTGACTTGTGATAAATAAAGATGGCCAGGGTTAATTTAACAAAATTTTACTTGCACGAAACATCAACATTTACACACAAAACAAAAATAAAAAGATAATGGGACGGGAATTCAACAGTATACGACCATTCCGGTCGACAGCAAGCCTCAAACTTAGTTCTTTCTTGTTTTTTCCTATAGAGGGCGCTGTAACCTATGCCACAGTCTAGTTTTTTGTTACAGACTGTCTTTATAGAGGCTTCTTCAGTGGAACTAACTTCGAGTAGGAAAACGACTTCAAAAGGAGATAGCTCTATCAAAATAGAGAGATATAGAGGTAATATAGAGCTATCAAAATTTACACACACATATATAGATACACACACACATACAAACAAACACACACACACACATACATATATATATATATATATATATTATATATATATATATATATATATGTGTGTGTGTGTGTGTGTGTGTGTGTGTGTGTGTGTGTATGTGTGTGTGTTTGTGTGTGTCTCAGGTTTGAAATGTAAAAATAATAGTTTAGGGGTTTCAGAACAGAAAATGAAGCTCACTCTTTTAATGCAGACGCATGAATTACTAATAACTGCATATAAACGCGCTTGACGCATAACAATTGAAAGAGAGCTTCTTCAGAAAGGGTTGTTGTATGAACTTAGGTCAAACGTAGCTTCTTTGTTAGAGTGTGGATGCTAGCCACACGCCACCATGTTTGATGGTTAACTGTTAAACTGTGCAATATACACGAATAAAGACATTATAAAGATTTCATTGGCTCTTCGACTTCACAGAATCATGACATGTATATAAGTTCTTTGAGCAATTAATAGGGATTTCATTTTCTTTATGGAATTTAAATGATCAGAGAGGTTGTCCATCATTTTCCCCGAAGTGCTACTATACTTTACGTCCCATTAAGTCCTGTGACGTTACATATCCTAATATGTACTTTGGTGTTAACATCCAGGAAAATTCCTCACATATATTTGATGGTGAGGCAAATGGACTACCTTTCCAGCTACCATGTTTTAACAACAGAATCCGAATTTCTACAGTGTTAATTCGAATAGTTAATATTTAAGAAATTTAATTTTCTGTTATAAATCGAGAGTGATTTAGAAATCGACAGGATGAGCATAAAACTCTTGAAATGATTAAGGATAATACAATTATCTAAAATTATTTTTGTTTTAGAAGTTTCATCTTAATTTTCAGAACTATTACATTCCAATAAACTGAATCAAAATACCCTTTCTCAAGTTCCAGTTTTTGTTCCAAACGTATACTTATCTAGAAATATGTAAAATTAAAGTACTCAAATTAAATTAAGAGTGCAGTGACTTCAAATATTACTTATAAATTACTTATTTAGATAAAGTTCACCGTTTCTCAATCGTATGAAATGTTAGTGGAGAACAGTGCTTATGTCAGTAGGAAATAATTTCCGACTATATTTTTAACCCTCCGAGTGGGACACACCGAGGAAAAAAAGTCGCCAAAAAATACGCTAAAGTATTATTGTGTCAGTGACCAAAGTGTTCTATGATATTTTACTTCACCCTTTTTGTCGAATACGGGAATACAGAAACCCACCCTCGTTATTGTACCTTTACTTCCGGTTATAAATCGATATATAAATAGACATTATTGATTTTTAATTTTTAATACACGTAAAGCTCGTCAAGTCTAGAAGATCATCCCATAAGAAATAATGGGTTCTAAAAATACGAATAAAAATATTTTTAAGAGAATTATTTATATATTTTTACGAAAGTCATAGAAGATATTTAAGTGGTGCAATTAGAGATATATCTGTTACCGCAAACGAAATACTTCGAAATAGAGATTGACAAAGCCATGAGAAGCTATCAGCGTCTTTGTGCCTCAGAAAGTAGGGGTGCATCCCTCAATAAATGTCAGTCAAAGAGGGGTGCAGTTCCTAAACAATCGACCTGACCCTCCTACCTCAAAACTTCATGGGGGAAAGCACTGGCAGAAATGTACAATACATCCATTTTCGGAGCGTTTTTAGAGGTCGAAAATTGTACGTGACAACCTGCGGAATTGTACGTGCAAACCGCTTAGAGGGTTAAAACATACAAAGCATATTATATGGCTAATCAGTGGCAAGTGGTGGTGGCCTGTGCATAGATTTCGGTTGTCAGTTCCTATATTTCTTGTCCAATTAGCTCTCATGTTGCAAAAATGGAATCTAGTGTTCCAACCAGGGCTTCGAACCGGAACTGAACCGAAAACCGAAAACCGGAAAAAACCGTTATTTTGGTCGGAACGAAAACCGGAACTGAACCGAAAAAAATATCGGTTTATTTCGGTTCGATATATCTTTCAGTCATTTTGTTACTGTTACCAACTTATCAATATTTTCTAATTTAACGTCAACTTTATAATTACATATCTGCACTTGTATAAGATTGCAATGGTGGTTTTGGCAGCTCCAGCTACACAAGTTAGTGTTGAAAGAGCGTTTTCAGGTTTGAAATTTATTCTCCGAGACAACAGAAGTAATCTCAGTGAAACCACGTTAGAAGATATATTAATAATTAGAGGCAATTTTCATATGTTAAATAAATAATATATTTTTTACATAATTATTGCAAGGCCAAGTGCACGATGTGAGAGTCAAACGACGAATGTGGGTAATCATGAACCTAGTTGTCAAATGCGATTTTGATAATGGATAACAATGCCAATGCTCGCCGCTCTTATCGTACCTGCTGTTTGTATCAAATTACATAGTGTACCAATTAAAAAAGAATAAAATCTTCTAAATTTTGATAGAATTCCATTTTTTGTTTATGATAGAATTATATTTTTAGTACAAATAAGAATATACATAAAATGAAATTATTCATTTGGAACTGAAACGAAAACCGTTATTTTTGGCGGAGCGAAAACCGGAACTGAACCGATATTAATTTTTTAGTTGAACCGGAACAAAAAAAATTACGGTTCGAAGCCCTGGTTCCAACGAAAAGAAACAGTGCTTTTGACGCATGAGATGAGCATTCGAAGCTAAGCTTTTAAGCAAAAATATTTTATCAAAAAATAAGCTTTTTCTATTTCTCGTAACTAAATTTTTTCTTAAGCCGATTTTAAGGTACTTAATACAAACTCAGACAATATAAAATGTTTGTCTTATTTTTTTATCTTGTCCATCAGACTTCTTGATCAAAACACGGGAACATTAATCAAAAACGACCTCGGATTATAAGTTAGTTGCTTGCATCATCCTTATTATTATTTTTGTGTACCTAAACAAGTCCAAGAGCACTTAAACAACAAACTACACGCCACAGATGTTTTGCTCTTTTAAAAAACAGGAAACTTTTCTTGCGTTGAGTTATTGCCTGTTAAGTTTACGTCTTCAATTAACATAATGATAGCGTTCGAAGATGTAACCGACTGTAATGCTATTGATAAGGAAAAACATTCAGTCTCGATTGACGCGTGCTTAGTTTTACTTCTTTATTTTTATTTTAAAGGTTAAAATACACGTAATTGTGCAAGCGTGATTGTGTGCGGCAAGGAGAGAGTAGTTTTGTTTGGTGTTGGAAAAGAGAGAAATTCATAATGATTGATAAATGAAGTTCCGCTTTAAGTTTGCTATTACAGTAAACATTAATCATGATACAAATGTTCAAGTGCTATTTATTCGGTGTTTAAAAGACAAATAAATTATAACTTTTATGAAATAGGATAAATTTTAGACTAAAGATAACCCAGAAATGCTATGTGCTGAAGTTGTTTATGTGGCATTTGACTAATTTGTTTCCATCCATTTAATAAATAAAAAGGCAGTTTTCCATTCTGCAGTGAAAAATGAAAGTGGTACGTATGTACTGACAAATGTTTCAATTTCAACAGGAAAAAAAATAATATTTGATTCTGTTGAATTACTTGTCTTTCAGTCTCCCGTAATCTAGATTTCATAAACGTTTTTGATACGAACTATAGTCACGAGTCTCCAAGATTATCTTACAAATGCAAGCAATTCATATAAACTTTGATGTTGATGTAAGCCAGGTTTTATTAGCATTTCAAATTTATATATGTATAAGCTTTCTTTTCAGTATATTTTCAATTAGTTTTATATTACACAGTTTTATTTTTAAAAATACTGCTACTTTTAAATTAAATATTTTTTTCTTTCACCTCAGTCATGTTGAAATGTTAGTAACTTTCTCTGGTTTTATAACCATTCTCATTGTAAAGTTAATTACTTATTCCATTACCTTCGACTTCCTTCTCTATGCACTATGAGGAAAACTAATAATTACTTTAAAATGACTTTTGTAATTAAAATCACTCTTTCAGTAAAGATAAGAGAACAAATGACTTTTTATAAACAGAAAAGCATTAGAAAAATAACAAAAGTTTCTATTTCGTTTTAGTAGTATAACTTTCTTTCCTTTTGAACTTTCTCTAAAAGGCGTATGTGTTTCACTTTGGATCAGAGACACGTATCTTCGTTGATTTTTGTAATACTTAATCTAAATAGAACCTCATTACCATGTTTAAATTTATAGCAAGGCATTAAGAAGTTACATGATCGCATATTTAACATAAAATATCCATACAGGGTGCCTAGTTAAGTAATTAGTTCGCTTTATTTCGCCGTATCCGTTGCTCTGAAACATAAACTTTCAGTTTAAAAAATTGTTTCGAGTAAGATAAGCATTCAGTTAATAGTATTTTAAATTCAAAAGCTCAATTCGGGGAAAATTAAAATTTTAAATTTTTACATATTTTTTTGTTATTAGCATATCTCTATTTGAAAAACTGAAAGTAGTCCTAAGGACCACAGCACAAAAAGTTTTCTTTTACTATGACAAAACTGGACAGAGGTATTCAAATTAAAAGACTTTAATTTGAATTAAAAGACTTTTAAGACAATTAAAAGACTTTTATTTGAAAAACTGAAAGTAGTCCTAAGGACCACATCACAAAAAGTTTTCTTTTACTATGACAAAACTGGACAGAGGTATTCAAATTAAAAGACTTTAATTTGAATCAAAAGACTTTTAAGACAATTAAAAGACTTTTATTTGAAAAACTGAATGTAGTCCTAAGGACCACAGCACAAAAAGTTTTCTTTTACTATGACAAAACTGGACAGGGGTATTCAAATTAAAAGTTTGAAAACATTTTTCTCTTTTTGAGGGGTATTGGTTAAAAGAATAATTACAGTGATTCGAGGTTGAAATAAAGTTTCAACGTCCCTTTTACGGGAGAGCAGAGAGGGATAACTCCTTGATTATTAACAGAAGATACATCCATAGTAAATTGGATACACACATGCTACGTTATTTTTAGTAGGCAGGAATCCCGAAACCAGAGGACTATGGGTTCGAGACTCGAGCCGACCAAAGATCCGCCGTGTTCGTTAATGGCGGATGGGGTACGTAAAATAGGTTCTTAAACGATACCTCAAAAGGTGGTAGGGCAAGCTTGGTTGGTTGGTTGGTTGGTTGGTTGGTTGGTTGAAATTTATTGGCGCTAATTCCTCTTGGGACAAACTGCGCCAAATATGATGAAAAACCCAATAGAACAAACAACACAACTTTGAAACAATCAATTTTGATGAAACGTTAAAAAAGAAAGATGCCTAACACTAATACAAAAAACGTTTAAAAACAAATAAAAAGGTAGATAATTTAGAAAGAAAAAATATTAACACGATAAGCAGCAAAGTTTGATTAAAAATTAAAGATTAAAAAATGTAAAACAGAAACTGAATAAAAAAACGTACAGCACAAAAATGAAAATTATGAATTTAAAGATTCAAAAAAGGGAATAAGCCAAACAAAAAAATTAAAATTGAAGAATTAAAAGAATAAGAATTAAGTATTATAAAATTGAACATCAAAAGTTAGTGAACAGAAACAAATCAAATTTCAAAGAACAAGTCAGTACGGCGAAGAAAGGGGAATAAGCCTGGATGCGTCATTTCTTTGGATCTTCTTCTTAGCCCCTGCTTCTAAATGGCTAGGATTCAACTTGTTTGTGTTGTCACAGGAAATAGCATTGGCCGCCTATATTATGTCCTATAATAAAAGGGTCAATAAAGTCCACAACACTGGATG
>CM063501.1:32972787-32980287 GCA_032207245.1 Pardosa pseudoannulata | reverse complement strand
ATTCTAAAAATTGATAAATCGTTTGAATATTGTGAAGGAATATGTGAAAGTCATTCCGATTTTTTTTCCCGGTTTCATAAGATTAGTATTTGATTGAAAAGGGAAAATAGAGACTTTAAAAATCTTGACAGGTGTTTTCCCGGCATTACTTCATTGTATATATCTAATTGTTGTTCATACTATTGTATGTTTATATTCCATCCACCGATTTCGACAATATTGTAGAACTTTGTATGTTTGGAAAATATACATTTTGTTGTAAAAATAGTGTTGTAGTTTTTATGTTCTAGTCAATTTTTATTTTGCAGCAGTGTTTTTTTTTATTCTCCTTTTGTAGGATATCAGAATAAAAGGTAAACATTTTTTAAAGAAGTTTAGGAGCTAATATGAAAAAATATACAAACTGTATTTTCATTATCTAGACTCTTAATATAATAATATTATTGATTGAGTTAAGTAATTACATTACGGTGAAAACTAATTTACTTTCATTGGAAATAATACACAGTTTAGTGAGTAAGTATTAAAAATTTTTAGTTATAATTACTGATTTGATTTCAGAAATATATTTTTATCAAAAGAATTCTATTTCACATGCTCTATTAAATTGATGTACTGAAATATGTCGGATTATATATTTAAATTTAGTCTCTTTTAACTTTCAACTTAATAAGAAAATATGCATCTATAAAATAATGCAAAGGAAGTTATTTTCCATTTAAAGAAGTTATATCTTATTCATGCATTATAAAATAACATTTCTTTTAAAGTGTCTAGATTTTTTTAGAATAACAACAGTATATGGCAAAAGTCTCATTTACTACTTAAAAAAGAAACACAAACAATTATTGCTGAATGAATGATTGAATAATACAATTATTATTTTGATTTTACAGAGTTTTTTGTTTCAGTTATCACAAGTTTAGAAGAATTTTGTAGATATTATAACTTTCAAAGAATATCTTTTATTATTATATGAACTACAATCGTGCTTTTTAGAATATCAAAATAGTGTATTTTATGATCCATTTTAATATAAATTAAGCGTTTTGGATATTTTGCCAAAAGTATGTAAATAAATAATGAATAGATACAATGGAAAATGATGATTTTAATATATTTTACCTTCAAATAATAAAATTTATTTGAAAACACTGTTTAATTACTTCCAAATTATAATAACTCTATAAAGTAAAAAACTAAATGTATATGTCCTGAATTTTCTTAAAGGTTAAGACACAAATATCAATGCTCAGAAAGGTATAAAAAACCATTTGTATTTTATTTTACTTCCCTAAAATTCAGGGTAGATAAAAGTCTACGAAATATTAACTGAAATTAATATGCATTTTTGATTTAAACTTTTATAGATATTAAGAGAATTTTTAACATTAAGGCATTTTCACTCGTCATATACATTTGTATAAAATTTTTGTGGAAAAAATATCTTCCACTTCAAAAATAGAAACACAAAAGGTATGTATGAAATTTATTTTTTCAATCAATGTTAATGACTATTTATACAAAGTCAGGGGCGTACGCAAGGGGGTTATTTAGAGGTTTAAACACCCCCTTGAACTCAGACAAAATGGTAAAATTAAAAATTTTAGTAGAAATCATCTGGGCTGTTATTTTTTAGAATTATGTTTCTCCCTCACCCCTGAAAGTTATGAATCAATCCCCTCGAAAAAATTCTGCGTACGTTACTGTACAAAGTCTTTGTCTTTTATTTGATTGGTTCTAATATTTTTTCAGTGTATTCGTCTAAGTTTTAAAAAGAAATTTGCTTATTACCATTTTAAACACAAATAAATCAATCGTATATAAACATTTCAAAATAATAAATGTAATTTTCATATTTTTAAATAACAAAAATTTTATTTAGTAAGTTTCCAGAATGCTTTTAAGAAAAGAAAAATAATTTATTGATCATGAACCTACTAAGTAAGATCCAAGGAACTTCATAATGTGAAATTAATTTTAAAAAGCTAAACTCTTTCTAAACACAACAAATCAAGTCTGCATATCTCATTTCATGAATTTCTTTTTAGCTCAATAGGCATGTAGTTCTCAAAGACAAGCATCTTATTTACCTATTTTTGGATTAATGTCATTTTGAAATAAAAGTACAAATTACTTAGGGTTAAAAATTAAAGGACCCACTTCCTGCTTTCAGCCACAAGAAAGAATAAGAGCAACTTTACCTCGGAGAAATTACCTGGTAAGTGTTTTGAAGCACGGGAAAAATAGTTAGATAGGCAATATAGTTAGATTGATTAGGTTAAGAGATATGGTTGAAATTTTAGTTCATATCGTTTTGAATAATTAACATTGCTGTCTTGATGACTTGTCATCCTCACTGTGTAACTTTTGGAGAAATTTCTCATCTGGAAGAAATGGGATGAAACCACCTCTCCATAGAAACAATGGAATCCAGGGCCGAAACTAGGGCGTGGCAAAGGTGGCATTTGCCAAGGACGCATCAGTCATAGTGGCGCGCACCGTGAGATAAATGTGGTCCGAAAGAGGACGATTCGCCCCAAGCAGAAATAAGAAAAAGTTGAAAAATATTTTTTTTTAATTCTAGAATCAGATTTTATTTTTGAAATCCAACGTGATTAAAAATTACTGCTTTATGAATTTTTTAAATTTTTAAAAATGCTCCTAGAGACTAAACTTATTATAGATTCTTACGAAATGTTTACTAAACACTTCTAATACGTTTTCATATAAATTCGGTATTCGTTTAAAATTTTGAAATCATTAAAGTTATTAAAATTAAATTTAAATTTAGAAAATCGCCAATTGTTTATGAAAAATCAACTTCCAAATTAAAAAATATTCCTCGGTAATAAACTGTTCAGTTTATCACCAAAATAATACCCCTAGAGTGTTCGAAAATATTTTTAAGTAGTAATAAAATAAATATAGAAGGAAAAATTAATATACTAGGAACATTTTAAGAATTAACAAAATATTTTGGGTTCATTCTAAATATATGATATAGAAAAAAAAACATTTATATATTTTCTCACTATATTGCTCGGTGGGGGGCGCAGATCAGTTTTTTCTTGTCATGGACGCGAAACGAACTAGTTACGGTCCTGATGGAATTTAATTTTTTTTTCAGCACACTCGACAATTGCACTGTGAGGAATTCACAGCTTCTGATGTTCCTTCAAAATAAATACTCAAATCTATTCTATTTTCAGCCTATGATTTTTTTTATCAATCAACTTGAGAAATGGGACAACATTTTCTAGATTCAGTAAAATACACACAATTAACCCTTTCGAATTTAAAGATAAAAATAATTTTGTGAATTGTTATATTTAAATGGTATTTTAGATTTAGAAGAGAAAAATAACTTATTGATCATGAACCTACTAAGTAAGATCCAAGGAACTTCATAAGAAGCTTGAATGGCTAGGGAGAGCTGCAGATCCACAGTTAAACAGACAGTGCATATAAATGATACTATTTACATTTATATTAATACTTTACATTGTTTTAAATGGTATATTAAAAAATATTAAAGATACAAAATACAAACATAGTTTTATTTTTGTGTTAACACAATGTATGCGGTACACGTACTAATACGTTTTCTGACGATTAATACTTAAACGCGGGTCAAGTACTAGTACGGGTTAGTGTAAAAACATGGTTTGTTTGTGGGTACAAAAATAACGGTATAGACACAAAAACGAAGCCGAATGTTCTCGTCTACTACATAGATTCTGGAAAAATTTAGACAAATAAAAACTAGTTTTTACATCAGTCGATGTGGAACCACAGAACGGGAAGGTTAATTAAAATAATCAATTTAGATTTAAAATTAGCTTTTTATTTATCCTTGCGAAGATGATATTATATATATATATATATATATATATATATATATATATATATGTATATTTATATATATTATATATATATATATATGTATTTTATATATATATATATATATATGTATATTTATATATATTATATATATATATATGTATTTATATATATATATATATATATATATATACAGACATACATACATACATATATATATATATATATATATATATATATATATGTTTATGTATTTCAATATAAAATAGGAAAAGTTGGTTAAAAATTAAATAATTTTCGATCTATTGAGATTTAACTGAATAACTAAATTTACTCACAAAACGCCCGCTTCCGGTACAATTCCGCTGCGAAATGTACCCGCACACAAAGTGTAAAATAAAATTAAAATTTTTCTAAACGATAATGCTTTTTTACACACACAAAAGAATTTACATAGAAAACGGGTTTATGATAGCTTTTCGAAGAAAACCGGTCATTTTGAGATAAGAAAATTTCTCTGGATTTTGTTAATTTCATAGCGTTTTACTTTTAACAAATTATTTCAGCTGTCACTAAGAGTCGGAAAATCCAAGGCTAAATAATGTAAATTGTTACTTATGATTATTACTCACAAGAATTAAGGCAATTCTGAATCTATTCAATGTATGTTTCCGTAATGTAAGCGTTTGAGATGTTTTTTAAGAAAATAATTTACTATTCAAATCCGTATCAGTCAATCATGTATCTGAATCTTAAGCCAGGAACAAATGGTCAATGAACGACATGCTTCACTGATTGAAATTATTAACACGAATTTCTTCGAAGTACGGAAGTACATTACTGATATCGTAAGAATTGTTTCAAGTAAATGACAAAGTCGATAAATTGCTATTTTCTGGCAGGAAAGTGCTTTTAATAATTTCTTATGGTTGTTGACTAAGGGATGTTACTGTTAAAGGGAAACGTATCCTTCAAAAAGTATCAGAATTTCAGTAATCCATGATAAAATTAGCAGATGTCTCGTAAACAAGGCCGTAAACAGTGGTATTTTTTAAGCCATAGTAGATTATGCTGTTATTTGGGGAAAATAGTTCAATAAAACTAAGATAGTGCTATTTTCACACGATATTAATGACAATTATAAAGACGTTGATTGTAATACATTTAATGGTTAAACTTAATGGCGGCTGGGTTATATAAAATAATTTCTTCGTCTCGGTGTCTTCCATGCTCCAAACGATACCTCTAGGGGTAGTAAGCCAAGCTTAGTCAAGCCTTGATCCCGACTTCTACATTACAAGAACTCTTAGAAGTCCAACCTGTCGAGACAACAGCAGCCATTTTTCCATGACAAGTCATATGACTTCTAAAATGGACACGAAACCAACCAACAAAGAAAATGGTTAAAGTAACATATAATGGTTAAAAAACCTTTTTTTTTTTTCGCGGATATTTTTGTGTAAATAAATAAAAAAATTATACAGATGACAGACATCGATATAAAGGATAAGTCTAAACTATATTTACAATATATAGTTGCTGTGATAATACACATCCAGAGGAAGAATAATCAGGACCGTAGCCAGAAATAATTTTTGGAGGAGGACCAAGGGAGAAAGACATCTTTATTTGTGAACTGACGAAAGGGAAAGCACTGTATTTCCGGCCAGCGGCCCAGGAAAACTTTTATGGTCTGAGCGGTTGTTTTTTAAGAGAATAAATGTTTATGTTCACGAACAGCTAGGTAGATAACAAACACACGCACACAAACGTGGGACATTGTCTATCTACAAAATGGTCTTTCAAAATTTCGGGGGGGGGAGAACTGTCCACCAAATCCCTCCCCCTGCCTACGGCCTTGGGAATAATTACAATGGAACATAGGATCGTATTCCACTCTAGGAGCAGAGAAAAAAAAATAACAGTAGAATTCCTTCAAGAACTTACAACAGTGTTGGAAAAGGGAGTGAATGATATCAAAATTTGGACAATATGATTTATAGTTCAGCTTTGAGCACTTGCTGTGAGATACCGTGAGAACACAGTGAAGGAATGACTTGTGCACCTTCTATAAGATTCTTGATGTTGTGTTAATTATGTCTGGGGTTTGCTATTTTACAAAAACAATTTAGACTTACTTTGTATTTAATTTGTCCTTAGAATTTTTTTCTGAGTTGGCAATGCAGATATTAATTTAGTTTCGGTTTAGAGAAGGATGAAAAGGAACCCATATCGATGAATCACGTCCTTGATTTAATTTCGATGGCTGGGAAAGTAGAGACAAAAGTAGAACGTGAATTAGGAAAATATTGGGGAACTTTTGTAGCTATAATTTTTGATATATTCCACATACACACATATATGTTACGCATATGTATGAATGGTATCAGTACCACATAATTCCGGTTTATATAGGGTATTAATAAAGACAAAATCGATAACAGACTGAAACAACAAAAGTAGATATTTAATGATCAAACAACACAGAAAAGAATTATACATTTAAAGACAGATATAATTTATCCACGGGAAAAACGCGACAGACACCCAAATCGGTGTTTATATATAAAAAGACGGAGAGTAAAACAGATCCTTCATTTGATCACACATTCAGTGCATCTCCTTTTTGTTTTAGAATTACCTATATTGGCCGTTAGGGCAATATAGAGTTATAATTTCTTAGACACCCCCCCTTCTTTGAGGGCGTGAACTGTAGCCCAAGTGGTCATTGGCCCTTGACTTAAGATTTGAAAACCCCTGAGAGTTTTCTCGGGGCTTTATACAAAATACCTACATTGATTTCCCGATCTAGTTTACTCTTCTTTACATGCATATATACACTGTCTACCAATAAGTTTTTGGACACCTGAATAGAAATGAAAAACTTTATTCAAAATCAATAGTTGGTAGAGCCTCCACGAGATGCAATTACAGCTTGAACCCTCCGGTGCATACTTTCCAAAAGTCTTTGTATTACAGCTAGTGGTATTGTCTTCCACTCGGATTGGAGTAGACATACAAGTTCCTTCACCGATTTTGGACGGGTAGTCCACCCCTAAATTCGGCTATTCAACTCGTCCCAGAGGTTCTCGACAGGGTTCAGATATGGGCTCTGGGCAGGCCAGTCCATTCGATGAACTCCATTGGCACCATACCAAGACTTGGTTAACCTCAAAACATGATAACTGGTATTGCCGTCCTGAAAGTAGCAGAGGTCCAACCCGTAAAACTGCCACAACGTAGGAAGCACATTGTCATCCAAAATAGTGCAGAAGGCATCGGCGTTGAGTTTACCATGAATGGGGACCAAGGTTCCCAGTCCATACCAGAAGAAATACTCCCAGACCATAATTCCACCTGGGCAATAAGATTTCCTAATCACACCGAAATAGTGGCTCCATTACAGAAAACTAATTCCAACGTTGTGGAATTTAGTTATATTATTAGTTTATTATTGTGGAACAAAATTAAATTTAGGATAAAATCATCCATCAATAAAAGACAAGAGCTTTGCATCGAATGCTACGAGAAAAATACATCTTTTAATGCTTTTTCGCACCTCAGAATCGAGCGATCACATCATCTTATTCCCCAAAGACTTTAATTATTCAGTTTTTTTTTAAGTCAAGAGTGAACTTTTATCATTTAGATTAACTC
>CM063501.1:32947787-32967787 GCA_032207245.1 Pardosa pseudoannulata | reverse complement strand
ATTTTCTTTTGAAATAGACAACTTTTTAAATAGATAACTTTAGAAATAGATAACTTTTCTTTTAAACAAAAAAGTTTTTGTGCCTTGTAGAGGAAATCATTTCAGAAAAGTTTTAAACATTTTTTATAAATTTAAAATTATTGATAGAACTGCGATAGTTCAGTCGACAAAGGCAACGATCTTGTAACTGAAACGTTGCGGGTTCAAGGCTATTTGTTCCCATTTTAAAAGCCTTAGATAATCGCATAGAAAAGCAAAGTTATATTGGCTTGTAAGCCACTAAGACAGTTGCAATGATTCTGAAAACAAGAGAAGCTAGTGAATAAGCAAAACTAGTCTTTTTGATTTTATAAAATGTTTGCTGTAAAAATATGAAAGTAATATTTAAAATTTAGAAGGACTTTCAACAGTTGTAGATTTTATTTAAAACCATGAGAACTAATACTTTATACCTCGAAATGGGCCATCTACCCTGACGTGTGTAAAACATTCGTGGTGTCATGTTAAACAATATAATAACTCTATCCTAAGAGTGCATTGTGTCTGCAGGAAAGAACCCAAGGGGCAAGATCCTTACTTAAGAATTTATTCCAAAGGTTATGTCGGACTGTGATAAAAGAGTGAACTTTTCTAAAGTCTCCCAAAATTTTGTAGAATTTGTAGCACTGCACAATCTACTTTATGAGCATCTTTACTATTTGACCAAATTGTTCAACTATGCTCCAAAATTGGGCAGAGCAAACTAATCACATTTTATGACTGAATCAGCAACAGACAACATTTTGCTTTAATTTATGCAGTAGTGAAGACTTAAAATATATGTAGGCCAGTCGAAAAGTTAGATGAAAAAGTTTTCGGTATAAAGCAACGATACTCTGTGGCAACAACTCAGTATTTACCTGAATCATGTGGCCTAATGGGTTTCCTTCACTAATTTTAGTTTGTCTGGTAAATTTTGGTTTATCTCATTTACACTGAAATTTATCGGCAGTCGTAAGAAGTATATGGAGAAAATACAATACTCTCTTGCTTGACAATGTGATACCGCATGCAGCAAAATTAGAATGTAGACTTCTGAAAGAATTTAGACAGTAAAAGTGGAATAACACCCATTATAGCCCATACCTTTCGCCCTTCTACGTTTTTGATCCCACAAAAGAACTACAAAGCGACGATAACACTTGGATAATGAGACGAAAACTGGAAACTAAGAAAGGTTATCGGAAGTTGTGTGGAATTTCTTTGCAGAGGACACTGAAAAACTTGTGCCACGCCTCAACAAATGTTTAAATAACGGAGGTAATAACGTCAAATAGTAGATTTTGCATGGAATTTCAGGATACAAAAAAAGTTATTGTAAAATTCCGAACCTATTTTGCTTTCTTAAGCAGTGAATCTAAGTTTTTGACTGACCCTTGTACCTGTGAATAAAAATGGCAATGTATGCCTTTGCATCCTGTAAAATAAAGAAATAAGGGAAATATTTTGGATGACTTGCATTTTTCAACAAAGTATGAGCAATGTCATCCTGTGAGTTTGTTCCTGGGCGTTTTCGGAGCAACGCCTATTCTAATATGCATTTTGTCGCAGTCCGATTACTAATGCAGTGTACATTCGACAGTAAGAAACAGAACATGCAATGTCACTCAAATTTATAAAGTTCCCTTTATTTATTTGCTGTTTTTACTATTACTCGTATATTCTGAAATCATCAATAACAAAAATAATGGTTCGCAAAATGGACCTACTTTTGCACCCACTTTTGCGGTCGTTTGGGTTTTTTTCTCGGTGGTATTTGAAATATCAGTACAGTTTATGTCTAATATATCCTTAACGTATTAGACTTGGAAATAACTAACTTGGATTTTTTGACAAAATAAAGTTATGTTTCACTCATAACACGTCTTTTATCAAATATCCCGAGTAAAGCTATTACTTCTAACTACTACATAATTACTTATCTATAAAACGGTAACAACTCCCTTTTATCGCTAAATTCTGGACATTACTAATCCTCGTATTTTCAATTCTCCAAAACAGCTATTTCAAAGGATATTTTTATATTGATTAAAACTTTCAAAAGAATTTTTACATTCAAAAATATTTCTTTTGACTTCTTTCTCTTCCGTTCCCTTCCCTGAAAATATTTTCAGTATACTGACAGTCATATAGTGTTACCAATCTATTTTCAATATTTCTGATTTATATATGTATGACATGTTTCTCATGTGTTAAAATTCTCCGAGGGCATTGATTCATACTTAAAATCAGTAAGACACAGAGAGAGCAATGTTGACTGATACTTTAGTTAAGAATAATTAGTCATAACTATCAGACAGTCAGAGGAATAGCTATCTGTATTTCACTAACCATAGCTTGTTTAATGACGAAATTTGCTGCTGTCACCATAACTAAACAAACAAAGGTGTTCTTGCAAAATTAACTTAGATTTGAAAACTATAAAATAGTTCTGAAATATAGAAATATAGAGTTATAGAAAATCTGCTATAAAATTAAATGTATGATTAATATGACACCCTAGGACATTCTGAAAAGTATCGCAATTAAAAGTAAAGATTTTTTCCTTCATGCCATTATATCTTTTGCAATTTATTTGAAAAAACCGTTGTATCCTTACATATAACCCCGATGTATTTAAAATTTTCTTTTATCATCCTCATTCACAGGTGGGTAGCCAGTTTTAACAGCGGCAGTGATCGACGTAATAGAGAATTATTATTATTAACTGGGTGTGTATTATTTACTTAGCGAAAAGAGTATACTTTTATTTTGTTTTCGTTGTTGATGTTACTTATCCCTCTTGGACAAGCCAAGGACTTGAGCTATACTCTAATTGAATTAATGCAAGGGGTGCGCATTTCGTTTTTATGAAGAGCATTGCAGAGGCATTGCAGAACGACTTTGCTCTAAGAGGGTCCTCGTAGTTTAGAAACACGGACAAAACAGAAGATCCCCAGGCCTGGCCCCCAGAGGTATCGTTTAAGAACTTGGAAGACATTGTGGCCACGAACATATTTTACGTTCCCAATTTACACTCAACAAACATGGCAGATCTTAGGCAGGCTCGAGCCCGCGGCTCTAGTATATTTCTATAAAAGGATTTATGAGCTGTTTATATACATACATACACACATATGTATGTATATATGTGTGTGTATAATATTTTAACTCAAATCTAATTTAATTATAATTGTATTTTAAAATACATATCTACTGGTTCTGTTCCAAAAATTCTAACCTTTAAAGAAATTTCTTTGCTTTTCTTCTTATTGTGGTATCCTTGGTGACTTCATGCACCAAAATTAATCCTTCTTAGCTCAATTATTCTTATATAACACCTTTAAGTATTTTAGTCTCGCTTTTATCATGCGTCATTATGTGACTAATTGTTAACACTATCATTGAATGTCTCAGCACCGCACACTGCTATATAATGCCATGTACATGTTGCGGTGGGCAGAACTCCATAGACGAGGTGTCACAATAAATTTAACATTTTTATTCCCAAATTTTCATGTCTTCCTTTTTATGACCTCGCGACTGTTTTTTAGTTTCCAGTGGGTGAATACAACGTAAACAAGTCACAAAAGATTAGGTTGGTCATTAGAAAACGAACCATCAATGGTCTTTATGTCAAGCGGATGAAATAAGAAAGGATGAAACAGCACCTAGCCGATTCGCCATTGCAGGGACCTTTCCTTTTTTCTATACTTGCATCATAAAATAGCTAATTTTCATAGAAAAGCTCCTGTTAAAGTTGGAGGATGTTCGTCGATAAAATATAGAGATAGCCCCAAGCAGTATTAATTTATAGAACGTTATGGAGGTTTACCCCAAAAAGGTAGGAAATAGTCGGTCGTAATCACGACCTGAACATGTGTGAATTCTATATCCCTAAAAGAGACGGTAGTTTGAAATCAAGAGCGGTGATACCAAATTTGTGTAGCAGGCTGTCTGTGTACAGCTGCTTTGGAAGGAAATGCCGTCTTCGCCTTTGAGATATTCCGTCCGCAGCTAAGACTGTTAACGTCATCATAGACCTTTCTCAACCCTCCCTCTCCTTGTGTGAATCTTCTTCGCCGCTACAACCCCAAACAGGCCAAAAACGTACAATCAGTTTTCGCTATTGCTGCCTATCAGATGTCACAACTCTCCAGATCGCACAGTCAGAAATCCTAAGATCTCTCTCTACATTGTCAAGCTATCTAGTTGGAGGACGACCTCTTTTTCTAACACCCCAAGACTTGATAAATGTTAGTTTTTTTTTAACTGGATCAGTTTTTTAACCTTTGTGGAATGTTGGGTTTTTTTGTTTTTTTTTTCAAGAAGAGAAGAAAAGAATGTGGTTTGGACTGAAAGGAGGAGAACCATGTCTTTTCTCTCTCCCAGTGCAGTTTTATTATGTACGTATGTACATATTCACATATAATGAAGTCTAGCACTTTAAAGTTAGTTTGTTTACAAGCTAGTCCCCGCAACTACAGAGATGTATGTAGGTTGCAACGTCACAACGTCTTCTTCATGGGTTATAGATAACTTTGCTTCATGTTTTCGAAGTTGCCTTTGACAGCCATCGTGTAACGTTTTCTCTTAGACTCTCTGTGAGTAATTTTAGTATACTCTTTTTCAAAAGCAAATAAAACATTTACCAGACATAAATTTAAAAAAAGGGGATCGCATTGTAAAGAATTTGTTATTCAATCACGTGATAAAATTTTTAGAGAATTCTTAAAATGCGAGTCAGTTATAGGGAATCATATTTTCTTCATAGCTTAACGTAGAGCGAGGAAAATTCTATATCACAGGTACACGCCTACCGCAAGCGTGACTACATAACTTTTTTATTCACCGATTGCATGCAACATACATTTACACAAAGGGTTAATATCTATTAGAATACAAGCGTAATTAATCATTATATTCGAAAACACTAAAGTCGGAACATTCATTAAGTCAGCAACAGCCTACTGCAACACCAAAAAAGAGAAAGTTTAACATTGAAAAATATAATAGCCCCTTTTGTAATAAACCTGTCAAGACGAAAGTGATAAAAAAACACCCATTTCCTGTTACGCTATTTTACTGCCGCATCAGGAAATTCTTTAATAAAAGCCTCCGTCACCTGTAGAACTACTTTTTTCCAATAAATCCACGGTACCACCTGTTGCTGGAAACGAAGTCGAAACAAAAGCTTCTTTTTCTGGTATCAAAATAACGATCGCCCCCATCTACACCCCTCCCAGCAGAGCATCGTTCTAATCCCTAGCCACACATGACCGCTCCTGAAACGGAAAGTGCTTTATTTGTTTACGTTCTCTCCACGAACAGGGATAAAAGAAAAAAATAACATTAGAAAGTTCTTGAATCACGTCACCAGACTATCGTGCCTTGCATGCTTCGATGCAATATCCGGCTATTTATATACCTAGAGCGAAAGAAGAACTGAAAACAAAAGTAATAACAGGAGACTTAGTTGGAAGCCGGCGAATGGAACCCTTTTTTCGCCAATTTCACGGAAGGGTTCTTTCACTCGTGAGTCCTACCACGTGATTTTTGCACATATCGAAGAAAATGCTCAGTTTATGGGTATTTTGCGAGAATTTCGAGTGACATTTTATGATAGGGTTATGGACTGTACGGAATTTCGGGGGTGGGCATTTTTCTAGTATCTGATTCTTAAAAGATGATCTTAAAGTGGATCTATATTTGCCATGGTTTAGATAAATCTGGGGTATTATGGTCTACTATTTTACTACACGGGGGTGTAACGTACTGGTGATATGGTAGACGAAGCCGTCAATGAAACAGGCTAGAAAACTGTTTAATCTAGATTAAATATTTTATTCAGGCGAATAAATTATGTACAGCTATGTACAGATTCAGTAGATTTCTAAATATTCTAGGATCTCGTGCTGAGATGACATTCACACAATAAGGATGCGTGGGATACCGGATACAGTATGGCTAGGGCTTCTAATCACTGGAATTGTTCTCTAATTAGTGCCGGTAATAAACGCTGACACTATCACCTCCGGGCTGACGATTTAAACAGTCGCTTTCACACCAAGGTTCGAAAGTTCAGAGTGCGTATCACGATGGGGTTCGTGAAGGAAAACTCGGGCTGCAAGTCGATCCAAATTGAGAGCAAAGGTCTCTCTCGGCTACCTACTTCTATGCACGAAGTAAAAAAAAATTAGCAAACTAACGGGAATGGAATTCCCAAGTCGAAGGTCGACTTCTTAGCAAACAGAGACGCTGGCGGTCTCTAATCAAGCAAACTCCAGAATCGGAGATACGAGCGGTTCTTCTCGAGCTACGAAGGCTCTATCAGGAAGAAGCCTCAAGAAGAAAAAGCCTCGTTTTGGCACCGTCACTCTTCTTTTATAGCGGCCCCCGGTTCCCCTTACGCGATTCTTCGGGAAACTTCCAGAACCAGGATGATGCAATCTTGCGGTCACCTCCCGCCTGAATCAGCTGTTTCGTTTCCATATGTGGCCGAAAAGCCGTCTTCAGATCAGCCGACCCAAACAACTTAATTGCCTTTTTCGCTACCGCTAATGGGCGACAATGTGCACTGTAATTATTTACAATCTTTTCACAGAGTCTTTCCATTCAACATTTTCACAAAGCCCCAGACGCGCTGGCACCAGCACACGAACAGTTTTCAATTAAGTATCCACGTGTATTTAGACCACCCGTTTCTACCTGCCGCTAATCGTAAGTGTCCGCGGCGAAAGGTCACCTTCGGGCTCCTCGTTCTTTAGGGTCATGTAACGGATCGTTACAGGGGTTAATGAGACCGGAACCTACTGCTTAACGCTAGATTTACGGACCGAGCCAATCTGATTCATTAAAAATTTGATCACTATATATATGCATGGAACTTTAATATCACTTTTCAAAAACATACGTTGGTTTTTAGTTAAGTAATAAAATATATGTAAACTTTAATTCCTCTTCCCCTCAGACCCCTTCATTTCGCATTACAAATGTGGTATATTTATTTTCATGGTTGTGAGCCAATTTGGCTCATAGAATGTATATGAAAATAAATAAATATAGTAATATAGTATAAAGTAAATATAATGTATAAAGTATATAAAGTATAGTATAAAGTAAATATAGAGAAGAAGTCGAGAACACTTCCATTCCAATGACAGAAATTCATGCTACTGACTCACGGAAGAATTGTCAAGTTCAACAATCATGCAAAAGAAACAGATGTAGAAACCATTGTGCTAAATGTAATAGAAATGTTTGCGGAAAATGTTCTTCAAAAACAGATTTTATATGTAAAAAATGTTTTTCATCAATTTTTTGATAATAAACATTTCATTTAAATTAATTTGGAAATATTTTCTTTGCAAAAAAACTTCAATTTTCTTGTATGAGCCAAATTGGCTCACTTCAGTAAAAATGGGTATATGATCAACATCCGTAAATCTAGTGTTTAAAGTCGATTCCGGACGGTTATGAAAGCCAATGTTAGCAGCGAAATTCGATCCAGTACTTCAGTCCGAAGAGCAGCGCCCTACCATTCGACCACCGTTCTGCTCTGTATTTGCTATATTAGATTCCTCTCGCTCAATGTAACGTATGGGGATAATAAAATTCCCTCTGTTCGGCTCGCATTTATATAATTCTTTAAAAATATATATACCACGTGATAGAGAAAAATAATTCTGTAGGATGTTATCTTTCCCTTTAAAATTAAAAGCATCAAGCAAAATATATTTAACTTTAAATTATTTATGATAAATTTTGGTATACTCTGCTATCAAACACAAACAAGAAAATTTAACAAACTATGCAAAAAAAAATTAAAAGATGGCATACTAGAGAAAACCCAAATTGAAAATTTGTATTAGAAGTTTTTATACACAACATTTTTACAAGGTGTCCCAAAATGACCGCATAAACTCTGCACAGTAAAAACAAAGTATGCCGTCACTGCCGCTGCAAGAAAAAACACTTTATTAATCATATCAACAGCAGTATATGCACGGGAATACTCCCTAACAGTTCGTAACGCATTTCCATTACATCGGCCGTACATCAGGTACAAGTCGCAGTAATCACGAACGGAATACACGAACACCATACGAAGACTACCGATAACTGCAAGATACAATCTTTTAAATACCAGTTCAACGACGGCTTAACGTCAGTACACTTCGCGCATACATGAAGCGATATGCGAGGTGAACGTTTTAAACATTATCGTCTGGAAAGATATGCAAATACTGTTGTTGATATGACCAAATGCAGTGTTTATTTCTTGTTTTTCGTATTTTTCTCGTAAACTATGGATCGTACATAAAAGCTTCTTTGGGAATTTTTTTTATGTACTCCCAGCGAGGAATCTCTCTGTGCAGAGTTTAAGCGGTCGTTTTGGGACACCCTGTATATCGCATTGTCTATATGCTTTGTAGCGTCATGAATTTCCGGTAGCGTAGGAGATTTATAGCATTATATATTCCCGTTGGCAGCACCGTCCTTCTTCCATACACATTGGATAAAACACATTTTGCAGTTATATATAAATATTTTTTACAAGCTGTATTCGAAATAAATTCTTTTTAGCTATTACTTCTAATTTTATAAGAACGATATCGTCAAAGTCATTTCACTCTCAGTATCAACTGATTTTCAGCTGATGTCAAAAATATGTTGTCTGAAACCTCTCCTCATCTAAAACCAGACCTGCCAACTTTTGAATATTGAAAATAGTAGCACTTGACAATTATTGAATTCAAAAATAGTAGCATACTAACTTGCGACGTAGGTTGGATGGCGAGTTTTTACACCATAAATCCTGGGCAATCGCATGCGTACCATAACACAATGCACATACTAAATGATTGTGTGTACGTTTGCTGCTCAAACAAAACAATCAATTCTACTAAAGTATCTAAAATCCCATATAAAATTTCAAATAGGCAATATTTCATTTTCATAAACTCATATACATTTATATACATTTCTGAACTGAAAACGTCCCATAAAAAGTTATATGAAGTATTTTATTTAGATTTATTTTGGTTGTATTGAAATGTCATTTCACACCTTAAGATTTTTATAGAAAGAAATGAAATTTTTTTAAAAAAATCTCAAAAATATACTGAGGGAAGAACACAGAAATATATATACATTATAATCTATAAATTATCAGACAAAAAATCTAATTTTTTATTCACAAAATTCTACCTTCGAGAGAGTATGGTATTCACACGAAAATTCATAGGAAATTTTTTTTACGGATTTCCTTATATCGCTTGCGACAATATATTCATTCATTTTGACTTTCCAGATGAGATGTAATTTTTTATTCATGTATATAATTTTTGACGAAAAATCGTATTTTTTTTTGACCGATTTTCCTAAAATCGTAATTATTTGCTAAATTTGTAGAAACTACGATTTTTTCGTAGCAGTTGGCAGGTCTGTCTAAAACTCATTTTTCTTCAACACCTGAATAATGTAACGTTTTTAACGGGATTTCATACACCTGATACACTTAGTGATAAAACAGCACATATTCTTACCTCTGCTAATCCATATCGTCTACAATGCGTTAATCCATTTAACTAAGTTACTTCCGCACTGAAAGAGTTGATCTGCTTAAAGGTTGTTTTAAAACAGCGAACTCATAAAGATATCATCGTTCTTGACTTACAACCTCCTTTTAAGGCAATACTGCGTTTGCCCTTCATGTTTCAGGAGTATTCATTAATTTGATATCTTTGATATTGTTGTATTCCAGCGTGATGACCTTATAAGAACACATTTAGTTTAATGTAAAATACAATTGTAGAATAATCGTGCTAAAATCCACAAGTTCAGCAAACAGCTCTGAGACATCGGGTTTCTGTTATTTATGTAAACATCAAATACACATTACTTAGGGTTTAAATGAAAGCTCTGTCTATTGTAAAACTTCGAACACATCAATCAATGTACAACAGCAACAATAAAGCTACTGTTGCCAACAAGTCATAAACGAATATATGACCTATACTAATGCTGCCATAGGAGGGAAAATAAATATATGGATCATACTACTAGATGATTACATTTAGGGTGCTACCATATTTCAGTTGAGATACGTCTTAAGCGATTTCTGCGCCATAATGAAGTCAGAATTCGCCAGAGACTGGAATTTGGTGCCATAAATTCCCCTTTCTGACGCGTCATAATGATGATTTCTAACGTCATTATGACGCGGTTATCGCCAGTGACATATCTTAGTTAAAGTAAATTCAGAGAAAATCACGTTTCTCTAATAGAAGGCCAGTTAAAAGGCTAATTACAAAAGCTTCCAATATCAGTTACTGTGATAATTATAAAAGAATAAACATTATTCAAACCCAAGAGTAAGGTTTACTTCTTTTATTTATGATTCTAGATTATGCAGTAGAATCTCGATTATCCGAGTGGCGATTAACCGAGGTTTCTATTAACCGAGTCGATTTTGTTTTAATGTTACGATTGATTATTAATAACGATTTTGTGTTACTAATACTTGGTTTGGTTTAAAGTGATACGGTACACTTTTCTGCAACACAAGAGATAATGAGACTAAGACCTACTGCTTAAAGCCGATTCTGAACCGTTACAAAGATCCATGCCAGGGATTAGATCAAAGAAACTCCGGAAACAGATGCATTATAAAAGCCGGTCCATGTTTTTTGGCAACCAACAGAAAAAGGCGTGTTTTGAAAAATCGCCAAGTAGAAAAACATGGCGGTACACGTTTTCTAAAAAAAAAAAAAAAAAAAAAAAAAAAAAAAAAAAAAAAAAAAAAAAATGGTGGCAGTCACATGGTATATTTGAAGCACAACATTAACAAAACTAAATTTTAGAAGAAAGAAACAAATCAACAATTTAAAGCATTATTAAAATAAAATTAGCATAATAATTATCATTTTTTACATTATTTAAAAAATAAACAACAGATTAGTAATATTTATGGCATATATCAACACAGAATAAACACAATATATGTCATTTTAATAAGCACTAATATTATCAAAAATCTAACGTGAAGTTAGATTTTCAAACTCAACCCCCTCAACCCCCCCCCCCTTTGTAATAAAAGAAATGCTAAAATAAATTTAATAACAGATGAAGATTGGAAAGGGTAGCGCCACAAACATTCTTCAGCACTCCCACCTCCCTTAAAAAAAACTTTGAAATAATTCTTTTTTACCAAAAAAAAGTAAAAAAAAACTTAGATTCGGAATATTGTTGTTACCATACACTTGGAATTTAGAATGAAATGCAAAACCCACCTCACACCTAACAATATCCTGATACTTCTTAACAATTTCAAATATAGTAAGAACCAAAATTATTACACACACCATAATTAAATTACTAAATCCAAGAAAATGATAAAAACAAGAAAAAAAAATACTTACTAAATTTCAGAAAAGATAAGAACAAAAAAATATACAACCTGAACTAGGCGACTGTAAACCAAAAGAACAGCTAAGATGCAAATTCCTCGAATAGTGCCGGTTGCTGACGTCAGAAATCACGTGCACCAATGGGGTACAAGAACACGTTAGAGCTGCCATACCACACACCAAATTCAGGGCAAACACACCAACCTACTCATCGCCCCATAAAATCGCCAAAAGATTTCCAAATTTGGCGACAAAAAAATAATGCATCTGTACCGAACTCCAGTACCGAGGAACAGAGCGATGCCTATTCGGCTATCGTTGGATGAATATCTAATAATAATTATAATAATAGTAATAATAATAACAAAATAATAATATTAATATTATTATAGTTATATAGTATGGATAGTATTATTAAATATGGAGATCGATAGTTCCGTAAAAATTTTATGTGTATTAAAATATAGCTCTACGGAAAAAGGTACATATAGAGGTAAATTAAAATGATCGCATTTCTTCAAATGAATAAGAGTTGCAAACTAAGTTAAGCTAATACGCTAAATACGTGTATATTTTATACGTGTATATTTATACGTGTATATGTGTATAAGCACTAACAACTACCCTAAAATATTTATAGCTAAGAAGCGATGTTACGTCTTCTGTTTTCTTAGATCTTCTGTTGCTCAAAAATTACGTGATCCGGCAACCACTGATAAAATTCTAGACTTTAGCAATGAAATGTAACTGACTTAAGTAGTAGTGTACATTCAACAAATTAATTTATATTAAATTTAAATAATGAAATATTTTTTGAGATTTTGTGTTATTTTTGAAAATGCATTTCTCATTATTTAACTTAGTACGTATAGCTAAAATGTTACTAATTTTAAAACAAAATACACGGTTTCTAATAAAAGAGATTTCCGATATTTTGAGCAACTAGTCCCAATTTTCTCGGGTAATTGAGATGTTGCATTTAGAAATGAAGGTTATATTTAGCCTTATAATTGAACCTTGTTTTAAAAATACACGTTCATGCTTCAGAAAAGAGCTCTATTATTTATGGATTTAAAGAAATGACATTTTACATTCAACAAATTTAGTTAAAAATCCTTGAAAGTGAATCCGTTCAGTGTTCAGATACATACACTACCAGCTCGATTGCACTTTCGTTTGGGTAGAAATAAGGTCAGTAAGCATGTTAAGCGATATGCAACTCTGAACATAAACTCGAAATAAAATATAGCGTTAAAATCCACTAAAATAATCCCCTAAGTTTAGCAATAGCTAGATCTTAGAAGAGAGGCTTCAGGCATATTTTTTATGTTTTTGCTTATCTGTAGTCTAAATTAGGGTTTCTCAAAATATGTTCGGCGGAAACCTAGGATTCCGTAACATCCCACCAGGGTCCCACCCCGAGAAATTTTTAATCATCATTAAATTATAAAGAAAATCTGTAAATTCATTCTATAATTTTTCTCTATTCCCTCACACAGAATTGATAATAGTAAGTAATAGTCCAGAAGTGCAACAGTAGGAACATATAAGCGAAGTGACAATGAGTCATACAGCACAAGATGAGATGAAACATTAACCCCTTAATGCACAGTTTTTTTAAAAAAGACCTGCCAAAAAAATCAGTTTTTTAATGTAAAAATTACAATTATAATTATAATTATTATTAAGAACGTTGAATTTATATATGTAATGTAGAAAAACAGATTGAGGAATAAGACCCCCGAAAATAAAAAGTAATAGAGAAAACCCCTAAGTTTAAGAAGTAAACAACTGCAGCAAACAAGATCTGAGACACACATGTGAGCCACCTGTGGGCCATAAAGACGAAATTTTAATCCCCCTTTGACGTTACAGAAGTCGTCATTTAAACAAGTTAATCCCAGTTTGACACTAGACTGTCACATTTTTAGTCTTGTTGTTTTTTTTTCTTTCACATTGTTATTTTCAATTCTCGATTGCATTTTAGAGTGAAAAATGATAGCAACATAAAGTACAACGCCGCTCAAATTATCTCGAGTGTGCACAGTTTGGCCAGTTTAGCGCGCTCGAGTTAACTCGAGCGTGCACTTTAAGGGGTTAATCAATGTATCTGATCTGGTTTGGAATGCTACAGTCTACTGTTCTGCTACAGGAGGGCTGATGAGACTGTGACCTACTGTTTAAAACCGATTCCTAACGACTACGAACATCTCTGCATCAACGGGATCACGAACCCGCGAACTGTGGTACCGAAGAACAGTGCTCTACCATTCGGCCATTGTTATTTCATCAATGTATCATTTCTTTGAATATTTTTACTTCGACGTTAACTTTTGCATGTATTACCTACATTTTTATGCTGTTTAATATTGTTTAGTATTTATTTCCAATCGGTGTATAAATAATAGGCCTTTGGCTGCTCATTTAGTAATATTTATTCAGGGATTCTATTGCCATGTATGTGGTAAAAAAATGTTCCATGGCATAAAAAGTTTGAGAACCAACAGTCTAAACCAGTGTATCCCAACCTCCTTAATTCAGTGACCTTTAAGTACTGCTCCTTGAGTTGTGCTGACCCTACAAACATCAAATTCTGTTCTTGTTTCTCATGCCACTTGGGCAAACCAAGTTCGACTGAGCCGGCAGGCTCTCACATCAAATTCTTTTCGATACTACTTTGTAACTGTAATTTTGTTACTATTATGAATCGTAATGTAAATAAATATATGGTATGCAGAAGGCATTGTCACTGTTACAAATTGAATATGCTAAACGGTGGCTCCAGTCATATTAGCTGTCGTGAATAGGGCACTGCTCTTAGATACCGGAACTCGTTCGAATTCCGCTGAGGGCGGGGATAATCGAAACAGTTCGGAATCTGCTTTAAGCAATAGGCCCCATTTTTATTAGCCCTCGTGTAGCTATAAGTAAACCGTAGCTCACTAAAATAAACCATATTGAATATAATTAACGCATTGTGGTTAATTCTCAAAAAAATATGTAATTATATGTTCCGAAATGTATAATTAACCACAAAAAAATTAAATGCATCACGTGATAAGATGAGCAGAAGATGTTTGAATAGTTGCAGTGACTGTCTGGGAGTATAAGAGAAAATCTGCCCAACATTTGGTGACTCTTCGACAAGCGCTGAGAATTTGTATAGAACACAAGCAAATACTCTCTTTTATGTCTATAGATGCTTAAATGCCGGCACAAAATCTGAAGATTGGGTAGTTTCACCATGAGGCCCCGCTTGACATCATTGATATTGTAATGACGCGTGAGCCAAATTACAGCTAAGAAACAAAACCTTAGTTTCTAAAAAAAAATTATTTAACGTACACATGTATTTAAAAAAAGTATGTACGAATTCAGCCGTTTAATCCATATAAATTCTAAACATAAAGGAGAGATGGGAAAAATTGGTGCTTTCACCTAAACGCTTTTGAGGAAAACCGTTGATCCGTCACAGCCGACTGCTGTCCACTTATCACTACGGTCAACCATATCAACCTCTCACCTCCAGTGTGTCCGTCTTTAAATTTGATTAAAGGGGCAGTTTCTAAAACCTCCTCCACAGTTGATACACCGGGGCTGCTGCAAAAGTGAGTCTTGGTTCCATCTCATTCCCTCTAAATGGCCCAGTGATAGGCATCATCTAGACTGGATCCAGCCTTCGGAATTTTGCTGGTCTCTAATATTAGAGCGGTGGTTCAAAAACCTTTGAGCCACTGGTCTTCAGAAAGCGACAAGAAGTCTGGATATGTCTGGTTGTGTCGAATCGGCCTTTTCGACTTCAGTAACTGTCCTTATCACCATAATGGAAATGGCAAGAGAATTACTACCCTCTGTAGTCAGATGCACTGAGTGATGGAAGTGCCTGTGGAGTCGTTACATTATGTAGACGCTATGCTAGTCGTTTATAAAGCTTGTAAAAGCACCACCTTCTGGTGCGCTATGATAGCGTGTGACCTACCCGCCTACCGTCGCTGAGATGCATAACTAAATAATTCCTCCAAAGCTTAGACAAACAACACAAATTTATTTACAAGACTGGTGAAAATTAAATATATGACAAAAACATTCTCTCGGCGTCTCAGAGCGTGACATAAGCAGATCAGATGGACGAGCGTTCCATTTCAGAAATAAAAACGACGTAGTGTTCTCTTACATCAAAACAGAGAGATCTCTCCAGGTCGCAGGCTCTATCTCGACTCCACGAACTCAATTGCTGGTAGATCTTTTCTCTCTTCTTCGGGGGATCAGCTTCTGGAAACTTGATCCCTTCCGAAAAGAGAAATTCTTTCTTCAGATGCACTGCCACCCTGTCTAAAGAAAAAACAATCGACACATCCGAAAAACCTTATCAGCCCCCTTAGACTGTCGGCTCCGATTTTCCTTAAGGAACGCAGGTGGAAGGGGTCAATGGGGTCAATTTTGCAGATATAGTGAAGGGTGTACATCTGCGAAACACAGATCGTGGGTCCAAATTCTTTACAAAAGCTAATTATGGTCTGGAAAAGTAAAAAAAAATTCCCAATTCTTCGTATCTTATCGAAAAAAATATTTTCTTTTTATGCTTCGAAGGCACAAGTATGACTCAGATTCGTGTCACTATCCACGACGCCTCTGTAACAGTAATAATGCTACCTAAAGCCGATTAAGTTTTCTTACTGTAAACAAAAGCTCTAACTCAGTAAATGTCAAGAAAAAGTACAGTTTTGAAATAAGTCCATAGCAAGGAAAGTCCTATGATAACTTCGTTGAATATCATCAATATTTTTAAAGGAATTAATGCTTAAACAGTCAGGAACGCGCCAGATCATTTTGTACGTCTGATCGCTATGTATTCTGAAATTGCTGGATCAGTCTTGATGGAATATTTCACGGTGATTCAGATAAAACCTGGAAAGAGTTTGGTGAGTCAAATTGATTGAAGGTCAAGGTAAGGATTAAGAATTAATGCTATATTTATAGGGTCTGATCATTATATTGTAAGAAAACAATGGATATAGTTATTAAAATTTTAAGTAAATTAAATCATTTGACAGTGTAAAAATTGTGCTTTTAAGGTAGTAAAACTTATGAGGTTTATTGCTTTTTAACTAGATTAAATTATTTAATAACTATTTTTGATAATTTTTAAATATTTTTATTAATTATTTTTTATTAAATTATTTAATAACTATTATAATAATTATTTCTTTTCCTTCTTTCTTTCTATTTTTAACCTTTTCAGAGGGACTGGGGCAACATGTATCCCGCAAATGCATTAGTTCTTCAGCGAGCCCTTTTCAAAAGGTTTTAAAGCGTTAAATCTATTTTATTTCTAGAAGTAACAGAGTGACCACGTGACAAATTTAAAGTATTTCACACTGCAATCACTACAATCAATTCAAGATAAACAGCAGTTATTTACTTTATAAATATACGTGAACAAAACATTTTTTCTCTATAGTTATTTCGTTCGGGAACTCGGAAGACATTGCGACTACGAACCTATTTAATGTGTGACAGCTGCCGTTAATGAACACAGAGGTCGCTTTGGCCAGCTCAAACATTGAACGCACCACTCACTGTGCTGTGACACCTTTGCAGACTGATCTATCAATATAGTGTAAAATCTAACACCAAACTTGAAATAAACATAAACTACATTTGGCAACCTGGATTACTAATCATTTTTATTAATTTACGGAATAAACTTCCTACTACCAGAAATGTAATATTCGTTATAGAAATTCTTTGCAGAATTAAAATCTATAAAAACAAATTGTTTTCTATTTCCTTCTTTAATGAATTTATTTCTTAGCATAAATTAAAAAAAAATAATTTGGAGGAAATATTTCGAAACTTCTGAATAATGTTCTTAGTACTTCCTTGTTGAAAGGGCTCCAAAGAAAAAGATATTTAAAGAATCAAATCATGAAAACAGTTCATACTATAAGACACCGGGCGCAATCGGTAAACGGAAAATTAAAATTGCCTCGCTCAAATTCCATTAATATTTGAAGTTTTTACGCTATTAGATGCTGCTGCTTTCGCCAATAAACTGTAAATTCTATGGAGAGCAGAATTTTTAATTATTTCGGCTTCACGGAACCTCCCAACAACAAAGGAAAGAATTAGTTGCTTTCATATTTTTTCCGAGACTTCGTAATTGCATCATAAATCAAAATAATCATAATTCCTTCGGGTTTGTGTAGTTCGCACCGGATGGCACATGTTTTGGGGCGGCATTTTTTATATATTAGTCCAAAACGAAAGTTTAAAACTTTGATATTTCTTTTAACCTGAAAAGTAAAATAAAATGTTGAAATTAACGACATTGCTAAGGTAAAGATAAAAAGTTGCCGTAGTTAATAATCTTTGTTATTTTCAATAATTCTTCTGATTTTTCTTTCTCCTTCTTCTTCCTAAACACTACAGCTGGTTACCGGCCAAGACTGTATCAGTTAGCTTAAATCATCTTGATCTACTCGACACTATATTTTTTCATCAGTTATCTCCCAAGTCCTTCTACTATTTTTCTGCCGAACGATGGGCGATTGATTATGGTGCTGGCCTTCGGTACCGGAGTTCGTGGGTTCGAATCCTACTGTGGCATGGATGTCCGTAGCCGTTCGGAATCGGCTTTAAGCTGCAGTTCTCGGTCTCATTAGCCCTCGTGTTGCTAAAAGTAGACCGTAGCACTGCAAACCAAACCAATCAACCACTTTTTCTATCTCTATCCTCGTTCTTGGTCTTCCTCTTTTCCGCTTTTCCTCTGGAGTTTGGAAAGTTATTTTTCAACAGGATTTTCATCGCTATATCGAAATACTTCTTTTGTATTCTTCTTCAGCAGCACTACAGCCTACTGGAGGCCAAGGCTTTCTCTGTCAGCTTTCTCCATTCAGCACGGTTTGACGCGATGTTTCTCCATCTATTAATGCCCAGTACTCTCAAATCGCTCTCAACACAATCCATCCACCTTATTGGTGGTCTTCCTCGTTTGCGTTTACCCTCAAACTTTGAAAACGTCAATCAATCAAGTTCTTCAAAGCTCCACCCTTGTACAGGGTCCGTAAATTCCAGGTTCCTATTTTCAAGTCCTTTTTCCTGCCAGGTCGTCTCCTAAGTGCTGTCCAGTTTTAGCTTTCTGAGTTTTCTGAATGGTATGTTTTTTCTGGAGTGGGGTTGTTAGCCCCACGCCCAACCTGGTTATACCCCCGGGGACTGGGTCCATTTTAGTCGCCTTCTACGACACGCATAGGTTACGTTGGGACTATTCTTACCCCCCGGTCACCACACGGGGCCTTTTGTATTACAGACTATTGAAAAAATCAAATGATTTTATAAATTATTAATGAAAAGCTACAAAAACCCAGATTTGAGTGCATGGGCACATGGAAGGCCATGATACACCATAAAAGGGAGGTATAAGTAGCGAAATCAAACTATTTAAGAAACGGAATTTCTAAGACCAAATCAAAATTTATCACAAATACCATTTTACAGTTAAATACATGTCCTAGCCACTTTATTTGGGAAGTCTAGATGACTTTTACTAGGCTTGGTTCTCTGTATTTTGATTGTAATTCATGGTTGTATCTTATTCTCCTGATTCCGTTTTTTCTTAATGCACCAAAAATATTTCTTTAGATTTTTCTCTCAAAAGTCATCAGTTTCTCTTCGCCTGCTTTGTTAATTGTCCTGCATTCGCTGCTATGTTGAACTACTGATCTTACTGTGTACTATTATTATATGTGTAAAATTAATAATATTAACTACAAGTTTCTTTAGCCTTTCAGACTTTTAGTTCTATCCCAATGAAGAATAGATTCAGCTTCACCTTTCGTCCATTTCAAAAATTAGACAATCTCTAAATAGACGAAAGCATGAATGGCATTGAGCAGCGTTATCTCAGTCAGAAAATGCAACGCTCTCGTAACAGGAGGGTTGCGGATTCAGAACCCGAACAGGCCGTGTTCGTTAAAGGTGACTGGGCAAGTAAAATATGTTCATGGTCACAGTGTCTTCCAAGTTCTCTTTCAATATCTCTGGGGGGTGGAAGGCCAAGCCTAAGGTCTTCTGCTTGGTCCCTGCTTCTAAATTAAGAGGACCCACCTGCAGCGTGAATTCATGAACATCCAATGCAAAGCTCTTGTCTTGTAAAGACGTTGATTTTTAGTCTCGAGGTAATTTCTACAATGTTGGACAACGTTGCTTTTTTTAATGGAGCCACGACTGCAAATCACATAGGTCTTCTTATTTCCCAGTAAGCCAAATAACAGGTGCTAAATTTTTTGTTGTGTAATCGGCTAGAATAATTTCCCAGGTTATATATTTATACACACCCACAAATATATATATATATATATATATATATATATATATATATATATATATATATATATATGTATGTATGTATGTATGTATATGTATATATGTAAGGAAAATTCTCAGGGGTTTTCAAAACTTAAATCAAGGGTAAAAATTCCCGCGTCATTTTCCATTCCCCATTTTAACCCTAACCTAAATTGACCACTGGGGCTACAGTTTACGCCCTCGGAAAATTGGCCTGACCAA
>CM063501.1:32920287-32942787 GCA_032207245.1 Pardosa pseudoannulata | reverse complement strand
TACTTAAAAATCTTTTATTTTCTGATTAACGGTGATTACGAAATAAGTATAATTGTCCTTAAAGTAGTTGAATCTGAAAAACGACAGCGTGTCTTGCTCTTGCATTGTTTTCGACTGTGAAATCTAAATGATCTCATAGTTTGACTCGGTAAAATATAAATTAAGTGTTTCGAAATTAGTGGTGTCGTATTTGTTGGACAACATGACTAACTAATTATTTTATTAAGTGTAAGTATGTTACCTGTAAAATATAAAAACTGTGTGAATTATTTTGATTAGATAGAAGACGCAAGACATTCGAACGAGTGCGCGTTCGATCTTCGGCAGGCTCCCCATTGCACTTCGCCGAATGATGGCCGAATAGTTAGGACGCTGATATTCATCCATTATTCATGTTGTTATATATACTCAGGTGTGATTGTGTTCCGTGGTTACCATGAAAATCTGAATTTTTTTAATTATCCTTTTAGGGTTGGAAATTATTTTTCCTTCCAGGTTGAAATTTTACACCATGGTAGTTTAAGGTTTAAAAGTTTAAGGAAATTAAAAAGGCTTCTCATCAAACTTTCGTTATTGCTTGTATTCTGGGATTCAGCTATAGAAAGCGAGTATTCTATTACAGGCACTCAAGTGGTGGCCGAATGGTTAGGGCGCTGATCTTCAGAACCGTAGTTCGTGGTTTCGAATCCCTCTGTGGCATGGATGTTCGCAGCCGTTCGGAGTCGGCTTTAAGCAGTACATCTTGGTCGCCTTAGATCTAGTGTTGCATAAAAGTAAACCGTAATGCTCAAAACCAAACCAAACCCCATTGCACCTCACGAATAGATATGTTAGAATTTTTATTCCTTTTCTACTAGAACAATCAAGTTTCTTTAAGATAAATGTTTCATTTATTAGTGATATTTCAATGAAATTGAATTGTGTGTTCGATCTGAACCACCGACTTTATAAATAAACTTCTTTTTTTTAATGTGTGTGTGTGTAAAACCATTAAACTCAAAGATTTTTGAAAGATTTTTTAAATAACAGGTAAGGATTCTTTTGCATCAAAGTTTTTAAAATAGATTCCATCAGCTTAAAGAGTAATTTGCATGATATGTTGACAGGTCCAGCTGTGTCTTGTATTCCACTACCATGACCATAAAATTAGAATAGTATTTTCCCTCTCTTTTAGAAAGGAATTTGTTTAAGGAAACACATCACCTTTTAGAAATTTAAATAGAAGATTTTTTGTTATTTTTCGCCTTATCGTATCATTTTTATTTATTATCGTAAATACATGGAAGTTTCAGCATTTCTTCGCTGTAAAACTTAACGTAAAAACTTAATCCCTCGCGTTCCCATCTTAAACTAATCAGATATTTTTCAAATAACTATAATTCTTGAATTAAGCTTATTACTCCATTATTAAAATATCTTTACCAGAGGGAAAAAAAGACACAAAATCTAGTACTTACAAGGTGTTTCCCATTGAAGGGGCGGTTTCATTAGCCCTCGTGTGCAAAACAGTAGACCGTAGCGCTTCCAACCAAACCAAACCAAACTCATTCAATGGGACAAAAAGAATAGCGCAGTGTGACTGCCGTAATGGATTTATTCAGCCAAAACAAATTTATTCTGCGACTACAATTATACAAGTTTTATTTGGCAACAGAGAAAAGTTATCGAATGATGAACTCGCCACTAGAAGCGCTGTTAAACAAAATGTCGTCCATGCAGGAGAAAGCGTACTGCATTTTCGAATATGCCAAAACCTCCTCGGTAACTGTTGTACAAAGACATTTTCGCACGAAATTTCGTTAAACAACCACCGCATCTGCATAACAGAATCAGGTGGGTGAAGCAGTTCCAGGATATCGTCTGCTTATGCAAGAACTCCATCACAGGGGATATGCTATCACGAGTGTAGCAGGAGCTTGGTTACCATGTAGACACCGGAGGGGCACATATTGAACACCTGTAGAAACTTGGATAAAAGTAATTTTGAGGCAAATTTGAATTTTCTAAATATATTAATTGCAACGTTCACAATCATGTTTTCTTTTTGTCCCATTCAGTATGAAACACCCTGTACTATGGTCATTCGCTATGTTTATATTAATTTATTGTACCTTTTTCTCTTTTACACCATAAGAAAAGCTATACAAAAGAGTCAAAATTTATTTGATTGTATAACTAGTTATAGCTATCAAGTTGGAGCCGCGTAGCCAATACCTGCTAGAACAGATGTGTTCTAGTACGTGGTGGCGTAGATCAGTCAGCAAAAATAATGATCTCGACAAGATGGTGACGAGATCATTATTTTTGCCGAACAAAGATCCACCTTGTTCGTTGATGAGAGCAGAGGCACGTAAAACAGGGTCGTGGTCCCAGTGTCCTCCAAATTCCTAAACAATACCTCTCCAGATGACAGGCCAAACCTGTGGGGTTTTCTGCTTGGTCCCTACTTATAAATTACGACACCCACTTGAGCAAAATCGTTCTTCCACTCTAAGGATGCTCTTCAAACGAAAGGTGCATCCATTCGCCTTTATTAGGATAATCTCTGTCTCACGAGATTAGCAAGTCTAAATGGCATAAACAACAACATCTATCAAATTTGGCCATTGTAAATTTATACAGGGAAATTTTAAAATTTTAAACTTATGCCACTTTACACTTAAAGCATATAAAGTACAATAGACCTCTACAATGAATTAAAAAATCTGTATCCCTTCCTTTTAACGTTGATGTTTGGCATCTCTATGTTTGTTCACATAGATTCTTTTTTCAATCCCGTTTAACAATCCATTATTATCCTGCTGAACTGTTTCAGTTGTTACCGTTTCGACTGACCGCTTAGACCGGAAGTTTGAACTTAAATCTTGTGACCTCAAGGCAGCTGCCCTAACGTCTCAGTTAGGTGAAGATTTCTCTCTATGAATACTTTTTATCTTCATATTAAACCAGCTTAATACATCAAATTAATTTTATTTTATAAAAAATTAAAAAGTCATTAAACAAAATGTGTCCAGTTACTTTCTTTTTATACTCAAAATTGAAAAAAAAACTGTAAAAACCAATGGGTAAAAATTGAAATATGTATCTTTAATAAATTTAACGCTACACTGTGTATATGAATCAATTAAAGCTACAACCAATGCTAAGAAAAAATGGTTTGGTTTGGTTTGGAGAGCTACGGTCTACTGTTTTGCACACTAGGGCTAATGAGACCGGGACCTACTGCTTAAAGCCGATTCCGAACGGCTACGAACATCCATGCCATAGTGGGATTCGAACCCACGAACTCCAGTACCGACGATCAGCGACGAAAAAATGTAATTTCATTTATTTCACATTGTTTTGTATACAAATCAATCATTTTATGCATTTCCTTCTAAATTTTTTCTCTAGATGGGAGTATTTTATCTTTCAGAACAAACTGTATTCTGGTATTACATCATTTTGCTATATTTACATTACACATTATTCTTGTATCTTTTGAACGCTTGAACCGTAGAATTGTTTCCTTAGTTAAATAAGTTGTTTAATTTAATTTCTTATCAGTATTTTTTGTAAATTTATAGAGGGTATTTATAGCTGGTATTGAATTCATATATGCATCAAACAATTTTAAGTTAAATAAAGAGTAAAAAGAATTAAAAAAGAATATTTCAAACATTTTTTAAATTTTTCTCTTCGCCCAAATACGTCGGTAAAAAAATATAGTAAACGAAAAAAAATAATAAAATTATGCAATGCATATTAATAACTCTGTATTCCCTTCTGTATTTTTCTCCCTCAAGAAAACATAAAACTTTAAACATCCTTTGCAGTTTGTAAGAAAATAGAGCAGTTTTCCCCCCTTGCTATCAGTATAGAACTTTTAAGTTGGTTTACTTTCATTATCCTTTTATGATTGTTTCATACAATTTCCTCTGTAAAGTATTCAAGGGTAATAAATACACTATCTTATTAACCAGTCAGTACATTCACCGGGTAACTTGACGCGGAATTTTTTATTTTATTGAAAATTTCTAGAAATTCCGGAGCAGCTGCAAGTTGCGTTTCCGATACCTTCCTGGACGGTTATGTGGAAAAAAAAATACAAGAAAAGACAAAAAAAATTACATTAATTTTAGGAGATTTGAGTGAAAATGATCCAGTGTATATATTAATGGTTTAGAGTTATTTTATATTCAGGTAACTTTTTAAAACAACACGGGAACACTTGCCAATTAATGATTCGCTTATATAATGCAGTGGAAAATTGTTGAGTATTTTATTAGAGGATCATCATATAGGTGGACAGCATTACTCTATAAGTTAGGTTTACTCTATAGGACAACATTACTCTATAGGAGTGCTACAGTCTATTGTCTTGCAACACGAGAGCTAATGAGACCGGGAATCCCGAACGGCTACAAGCAACTACGCAAGGAGCGGGATTCGAACTTTAGAACTCCGGTATCGAAGAGCAGCACTCAACCATTCGGCTACTTACTCAGTAGGACAACACAAACAAACAAAGTAGGTCCTCTTAATTTAGAAGAAGGGACCTAGCAGAAGACCCACAAGTTTATCCTATCACCTCCCAAGGTATGATTTGGGAACTTGGACATTGTGACCAGAAACCTATTCTACAAGTACTAGCTATCATTAATGAACATGAAGAACCTTTGGCTTGATCGATCCTCGATCTCCCAATCCTTCGGTTATGAGATCGACATCTTCACGACTGAACTACTGCGGCTCTATAATCCCCTATATAATAGTAGCCTAAGTCATCTGTCCGTCTGTCTTCGAATTTATGAAGCGGTTGGACCTGGAATGGATAGAGGCATCCATATTGGATTCTTGATGAGTTAGAGTTATCAAAATTCAAAGCGAGTAAAGTTTATCTTCTCTTAAACTATCCATCCTATTCTAAAATAAATTGGTATAAATATGATTCATATCACAGCAAAAAATACTTTCGTCTTTAAAACGTTCGAAATCCATCCCCCCCCCTTTCCAGCGTTTAATGCCATTATTTCAAGCCCTATTTTCTCCAGTTAAGAGGAGGTGATTAAATTTATCAATTTATCACATAATAAATAGGTGAAAATAACATTTTTTCCCTAGCATTATGACGTCATTCCTTTAATTATCTTATTTAATCATTTTTTATTTTAAATTATTTAAATATCGTCTGCATTATTTTCATCCGTTTTATCTTTGAGTTTATATATTACGTAAATAATTTTCTTTTATATTTGACTTAAATTAGGTATATATGAGATAATTTTAAATTTAATCTTCGATCATTTTTTGTTGCAAGATAATTCTCAGTCAATAAACAAACCATTTGTTGACCAGCCTCATAGGGTACTTTACAATTCTGGAAAATTAAAAATTTTACCGATCCCGTCATATGACGGGCAAGTGAGATAATGACTGCTAGTGAGGTAATAACAGAGTACGAATGCCAACAATAGTGGGAATTTTTACTTCTGTGAGTGTTTCCTTAGATGGGGACTCATATTCACTTATAATATGCTCAATATGTTTGGAAAATCATGTGAAATGGTAAGATATTTCTGTTTTATCCAATAGAGAGAAGGGCAAGTAAAATTTCCGAATCAAAATACATGTTTAATAATAGATAAAGTGTCACTGACTCAAAATTTTAAAAATGTAGGCTTTACCAACAATAGCCATTTTATTACCATTTTAATATTTTTTAGGAAAACCCGATTCATTATTATTTTTTTGTATATTTGAAAAAATTAATGTAAGAAATACTTGCTTGAATAAAACTTTACAACCACAAAGTCTTGAAACTGGAAGTTAATAATTATTTTAAATCTTTAAATTATTACTAACATAAAATTATTAAAATTATTTTACAGCTCAAATTTATTACTAACATTAAATCATTCAAATTATTTTACACTTTTATTAATTATTAATTAAAATTTATTAATTAAAATTATTTTACAGTCTTACTTTAAGTTAAATTTGCTTAAGAACTAAAATTCTTCAAATACGAAGCGTAATAGAAATTTGTTGCTCTAAGAGAGTCTTCAGGCTTTTATTATGTCTCTTGAGACCCTTGGAATTACAGAGTACCCCCATTTATATGTTTCTTTAGAGACCGACGAAAAGCGTGCATAAAGAAAAAGGAGTACAGAGGAAATATAGTACATTGGTGTACCATTCTATGTTTTTCAAGCTATCGAGAAAAAATAACGTATTAAGGAATTATTGTTTACAAATTGTACAATACTAATTCATCAACACAATGTTATATTGTTGTACTTGTATAGTTTTAATATTAGTAATAAATAAACAGGACGGATTTTATAATTCGTTAATATCTCAAAATGAAGATAAAATAAAAAAGCAAGCTTATCTGTTTCGGAAAACAGTATTAATTACAGTATTTATCAGAAATTTTTGTTTCCATGGCAACATTTCCTATAGCAATTATTAAATAATAGGATGATTTCATGCAGTAATGTACATCTCAACTTATGACGATTCTGGTTTTAATTTCAAGCGAAAAGACAGCTTATCAGTTGACTATTGGCTATCGTAAACATAAAAATGAATAGGAAGGGTATTAAAGCCATTTATGACGTTGCATGAAATCGCTCTAGTTTGAATAGCATTTAAATGATGAAATATTTTTGTTCTGTATCACGACACATAAAAAAGGACCATAGAGTTTCTACACATGGTATCACCTCACTAAAATGTGGTGGTAAGATATAGCATCATCACTGATGCTTTCATCTTCTGCAACTTGAGACTCAGGTTTTTGATTAGCCGTATAAATGAAATATTTTGCCTTAAACGACATACGAATATTTAGAGACCAATAAAAAGCATATAACTCATATAAACGTATATATCAGGGTACACTGTATATGATCTTTTGACAGAAAACTATATCGGCGATTTTCAAATTTTTTCCATCGTAACATCTCTGGTATACGGTATCCAATTTGAGAACTGCAGAGGTAAAGTATTGGACTACCTTGAGATAAGTATAAGAACAATTTTTAGCACGTCAAGGGAGTGGTGCATTGACTAGAGAAGACAAATTAACTTTTATGTATATTTATGCCATCGTTAACAATTTAACATTTTAGCCGACTTTTCTTTATTATTTTTGATGCACCACATTTTAAAACCATAGCCCTATACCTTTCTCCAAAAGTATATGTAAATTAGAAGTTCGTTTTATTAAATAACTGCTGGTAGTAGTAAAGAAAAAGAAATTGATGCTGCTGAATATAAAATTTGTGTTTCTCAAAGGGTGTTAAATGGAACACCGAAGTTCGGAAACAACCCTCCAGGGGTTCCTCCAGAAATTTTTAAATGTCATCAAAATTTTAAAGAAAATCTGTAAACTCATTCTCTGATATTTTCCTAATCCCTCATAAGGAATAAATAATAGTAACTCACATGCCAGAATTTCAACAATATGGAACGCAGTGACAACGATTCATTCAAACCACGCGTGATAGTACAGCACAGGAAGAGGTGCTCTACTATATCAGTGTTTCCCAACTTGTGGTAAGAGTACTATTGATGTTACACGGGCGGCTGGTTGGTACAATCAATAATCTCGGACATAAAATTTTTTAAAAAATTAAATCAAAATTATGACTCGATGACATAAACCCAGTAAAACAGCTCACTTTCACTCATCCCATGGTGCAGAGGAAACGAGGAGGACCACCAATTAGGTGTGCCTTGACTCAGTAGAGAGGGACTTAACCACTGTCAAAAGGGGAAACTGGAGGAGTCTTGCAGCAGATAGGAACGGCTGGAAAAATCTGTTTGGGACAGTCTTGGCCTGTAACAGGCTGTAGTGCTTTAGAAGAAGAAGAAATCAAAATTATGATAGAAAAGGATTTTTTTTCTTAATTCATAAAAATTACTTTAATATTATACAGTAGAGTTAAATTAATTGGGGTTTTATTTGTAATTTTGTGTTTTTATTAAAACCGTTTAGTAAATGAAGTATGACAAAATAGTAGATAAATATGAAACTTTGAACACACACACACATATGTAAGGAAAAGTAATCTGGATCGGGAAACTAGTGTAGGCATTTTTAATAAAACCCCTAAGCCAGCCTGAGAAAATTCTCAGGGGTTTTCATATTTAAGTCAAGGACAAAAATTCAAACGTCCTTTTGCTTTCCCCTTTTTAATCCCTAACATAAATTGACCACTGGGGCTACAGTTTACGCCCTCGGAGAAGAGGTCTGACCACTTACAGTTCTACATTGCCCTAGCGGACAATTTAGGAAATTTCCAAACAAAGAGGAGAGGCCCGCTGTCGGAGGCAAATTTTCCTAAAGATTTTCCCACAGATTTTGACTGAGATGTTGACCCAGGTGTTGAGGACCTGTTACTTATAACTTCATACTAGCTGACCCCTCAGTTTGTCCTGTCCCTATGATGAAGTGGAACCCGTCCTCCAACGTTCTGTTAATAAAGGTCTTTAGCTCAAACGGTGTCACTTTTATGGGCCATGACTGCAACCACCCATCTTGAAATCCGTCTTATCACACACACACACACACACACACACACACACATATATATATATATATATATATACATACGTATATATATATATATATATATATATATATATATATATATATATATATATATATATATATATATATATACATATACACATATATATATATATATATATATATATATATATATATATATATATATATATATATATATATGTTACAGTGAGTTTATAATTTCAGTGAATTTATAATCCGGCATGACGTTTAGGCGTGTTTTAATGTAATTTGTCTCATTATGTGATATGAATACATGGTCCCCCTATAAAATGTATACTGCAAATAAATAAACATACTCGCAATGACAAATTTTACAAAATACAACCATTTTTACAAAGTGGCACAAATGGTTCGTGAGCCAAAAAAAAATGTTGTATTATATCATTGTATAATTCATCAAGGTATAATTTTACTTATATCAATCAATTCATTAAAAAATTTTTTTGCTACCTTGGCTCTTTTTTTATTATCGGCATTTTTATGCTGCTTTGTTTAGTTTTTATGTTTATGTCAAATCATTGATGTATAATAGGCCTTAGTTTCTCCTGAACATTTATTCAGGATTTACGTTGCTATGTATGTAATGAGAAAATGGTTCCATGGGATAAAAAGTTTGAGAACCACTAATCTAAACAATAAAGTAACTCATGATTCTGATGTGACCAAATCTTACACTATCGCGTATAGTGATGGGTTTGCCTTTTTTACACAAACAATTGAAATTTAGCTTTGTACATTTTATACGCAATAGTATTTCATATTCTCTAATAATCATGTCAGGTAACCTTCTTCTTAATATTTTGACTCTTTAGTGTATATAGTTATTGGATTTAATATTGATCCTTTCCATTGTGTAAATTTTTCGTATATAAGAGTTGTCACATATTCAATATCTTTGCAAATTACAGCAAAATATAGCAATTTTTTCCGGTTATCAGTATAGAGCTGCTAAGTATCTTTATTATGACTATTGTTAGTTGATTGTTGCTTAAAATTTTATCTCTAAAGCACTAGAATAATAAATATATTATCTTATTTTTATTTATTTTTACAGGAGTCTGTGGCCTTTGATTAGATTTTCCTCCGATAGCCAATTGGCGATTATAAGATCGGGCTTACTTTATTTGTAAACAAAGAAAACAAACTTGTGACCTTGATAACAAAGCATATTTAAGTCTTTTGGGAAGGTAACACAAGCTAATTTGAAAGTTCAAAAGTAATACTATAAACTGTTTATTTGATTCTGAGTTTATAAGTTCATATGTTTAGTGACCTGTAATCTGCAGAAGTTGTATAAGCTCGGATTTATTTATAATGTTTAAGACTGTAGATCTTCTCAGATTGTGTTTTAAGATGAGAATTTCATTTTTTCTCTTAAAATAGTTTTGATGAATCGTTTACATTCCATTGCAGTTTTACAATCCAGTTTACTCCTCTAGAAAATAATAACCCTATTATCTCACTTGACTTGTGTTTTTATTTTGAAAAAGAAATATATAATGGGGTGGGATTGAACAATGGATTGAACGATTTAAATGAAAAATCGATGAAAGAAAAATAACTTTATATCTTAGTTACTAAATGTTTTGTATTCATAAAAATATAACAACCTTGCGTGTGAACATGATACACCAATTTTGTTCATACGTTTAAAAGAAAGTATGGTGAAAAGTGAAATAGAAGTAAATAAATTGTAATGAAGAAAGAAGAATGAATAAATCATTAATAAATACACCAAAAAATATTTTTTAAATATTTTTCTTGTAAGATAAAATTTAACATTTTAGAATTTACTTAACGTTCTTTTTTCTATTAAAAAAGAAATTATATTTTGTTCAAGTAGTCTTTTTAGCTAGAAATAACTAAAAAAACATTTATATTAGTCTAAATATCTGATGTTTCATAACAATTAAATACGCTAAGAATTTTTACAAATGTTTACCACTGCAGGTAATCTTCAAAAGCTAAATCGTTATATATGTAAATCATTATGTTGTAATATGTATTAATGTTGTAAATCATTGCATATAATTAATATATATGTATGTGCGTGTGGTAAGCCTGCGAAGAAAAAGGAGAAAGACAACCATTCAAAGCTTGAAAGTTTTATTCGAATGCCGTATTCCACTTTAGCCATTTTGCTTTCAATAAATCGGCTGCAGAACACAGCCCACAAGATTTTATCTGTTTCTCTTCAGAAAATTTGGCGAACTCTGTTCCTAAACAGGAGTATTTTACCTGCATGTTCTTCCGCCTCACAACGAGTTTGGGGGGGGGGGATTTAATACTTTTCGAACTGAATAATCTTCATTAAAACAGCTTATTTTTTATTTTAAATAATTTTTTCTATGTCCTTAATAATGTTCTAGCTTTATAAAATTTATATAGTTAATGTTATATGATGCAATACATTTTTAAGAAAACATAAAACATGTATACCAGGGAATAAAGTAGAAATGCACATACCCACAAAGTAACTTTGAAAATTGGTAATTTAGAAACTAATTTTTATAACAAACAGAAACTAATTATCTCTTTTATTCTGTAAAAGTATTCTTCAATTATATTAAAAGTATTCTTCAATTATATTAATGCGAACAATTATATTTTGTATCAGGATATTTATAAAATTTCAATTTTTGAACAGTTTTTTAAGTTTAAAATGTTAGATACCATTAAAATTTTAGCTCCTCAGAATTTAGCAGATAAATTGCTTCAATTTGATATAAAAATTTAATCTCTCGTACATATATTTCAAAAGACATTTTGCGAGTAAATGAATTTTATCTTTTTTTTCATTTGGTGTACATTTTCTGAGTTATTTTAAATTGCGCCAGTGGCAAATGCCACCTTTGCCAAGCCCTAGTTACTGTCCTGACTTTGAACTATATTAAAAAAGTAAAGCTTCTATAAATATCTTTTGGAAATAACTACCATCATATGCATGGCATTCTAGTGAGAATCCTGGTGCTTCAATCGATTTTGAGGGGACAGGACTGACCAAGGTGCGTTGGCTGACCGATTTCAGGGCATTTAAAAACCCTGAAGTTTTCCAGTGGTACTGGGAACTTCCCTGCCTACACCAAGTGTAATGTTGAAGAGGCCACTGCACAACACCTGATCAAAATGCGGTGCTCGGGATCTTTTCAGGAAACCAACTTTCGTCTTGGATATACTTAAAGGGAACAATCTTATGGGTCTAATCTGATTTAGATCCGAGGGATGGGCAAGAAGAAGAAGAAAGGTACGATGCATTCTTAAGGGTACAGTGTGTAAGGCTCACTTTGTATATCGATGAAAGAGTTGTAATCGTTTAGTTTTGTTAACGTGTGAAAACGAATGTTGGCAACATATGTATGGTTGTCGATGTTCGCCATGGTTGTAACCTACGCAGCTGCTTTACCAACAATAATAAATCTTTATGTTTTTAATTAAGAACTCTTTCTTGACATCTAAATTTTAAGAGGCTGATTATAAATCAACCTAGAAGTGGACATTACAATGCGATTACGAAAATTATTAACTTAAATTTATGAAACTTTCTGTACATGTATAAGAAAAATAACTAAACAGTTAAAACTAATTATATATAAAATATATAATTATAATAAATAATTATAATTAAAAACAAAAATCACGTTTAAAAAAATTTCAAACGTCAGATAGTTTTTTAAAATTTTTCCATCTTTTTTAAATAACTTGTTGATTTTTAAAATTTTTGTTGCAAGCCAATTTTCAATTTTTTCTCTAACTTTTGTATTATTATTTAAATTATCTTCTGAACATATTTTAGTATTATTTTGTATATAGAAATAATTTTACGTCAGTACGTAGAATATTCCTAAGGAAGGTGTTTCTGAGCTTAAATTGAGTTTAAATAATCTAAAGGAAATCTAAATTTAAAAGGGATACCCAGATTTATCTTAATTATTCATATTATTAATGTTAGGAAAACATTTTGTAGAAATCTATGGAAAATAGAGTTGGATGGAGGATTTTAAAAATAATAAAAATTCTATAAAAATTAATTTTAATAAAACATTTTACGTAGTTAATCAATTTATTTATATTGTAACTTACGAGTGTAGAAATTTTCAAAATTCTTAGTTAATAATTTATAAATATACTTCCTCCACCACCCTCTGAAATGTAAATGTCCAAGTTATATACAAAGAAGCTTTTTCATGTTCTTACACCTTTTAACTATTTCCAATTGCTTCTATTATTTCCTATTATTACATTTCCTTATAACTCCTAATTTAACTTATATGTGTACAAATTTTCAAAATTCTTTGTTAATAATTTATAAAAATAATAAAAAGTTCGTTCTCCACCATTCCCTGAATTGTAAATCTCCCGGCTATTGAAAAAAGCGTTCTCATATTCTTACGCCATTTAAACGTTTCCGTTTGTTTCTATTACTTCCTATTATTACAATTCCTTATAGCTTCTATTATTTCCTGTTATTACAATTTTATTGTAGGTCTTAAGCTAATTTATGTGTACAAATTTTCAAAATTCTTAATTATACAATCCTATTATTGCAATTCCATATAGCTCCTAATTTATATTATATGTAAAAATAAATTTCAAATTCCTTGTTAATGATTTATAATAATTATTCCTTGTTAATGATTTATAACAATGATTTTTCTACCATTCCCTCAACTGTAAATGTCCTGGTTATAGAAAGAAGCTTTTGCATGTTCTTACACCATTTAAACATTTCCAATTACTTCTATTACTTCCTATTATTACAATTCCTTTTTGCTTCTATTACTTCCTGTTATTGCAATTTCTTATAGCTCTTAATTTAATTTATATGTCTACAAATTTTCAAAATTCTTACTTATACAATCCTGTTATTATAATTCCATATAGATACTAATTTAATTTATATGTAAGAAATTTTCAAATTCCTTGTTAAGATTTATAATATTATTCCTTGTTAATGATTTATAAAATGATTTTTCCACCATTCCCTCAACATAAATGTCCGGTTTATAGAAAGAAGCTTTTGCATGTTCTTCCACCATTTAAACATTTCCAATTTCTATTACTTCCTATTATTACAATTCCTTTTTGTTATTATTTCCTGTTATACAATTTTCTTATATCTCTTAATTTAATTTATGTGTACAAATTTTCAAATTCTTAGTTTTACTATTATTGAATTCCATATAGCTCCTAATTTAATTTATATGTGAAAAAGAAATTTTCAAAATTCCTTGTTAAAGATTTATAATAGTATTCTTGTTAATGATTAAATATTTTTTCCACCATTCCCTCATATAATTCCTGTTATTGAAAGAAGCTCATGTTCTTACACATTTAAACATTTCCATTACTTCTATTACTTCCTATTATTACAATTCCTTATAGCTTCTATTATTTCCTGTTATTACAATTTTATTGTAGGTCTTAAGCTAATTTATGTGTACAAATTTTCAAAATTCTTAATTATACTATTATTGCAATTATATAGCTCCTAAATTTAATTTATATGTAAAGAAATTTTAAATTCCTTGTTAAAGATTTATAAGTTATTCTTGTTAATGATTTATAACAATGATTTTTCCACCATTCTCAACTAAATGTCTGGTTATAGAAAGAAGCTTTTGCATGTTCTTACACCATTTAAACATTTCCATTTGTTTCTATTACTTCCTATTATTACAATTCCTTTTTGCTTCTATTATTTCCTGTTATTACAATTTCTTATATCTCTTAATTTAATTTATGTGTACAAATTTTCAAAATTAGTTATATATTATTCAATTCCATATAGCTCCTAATTTAATTTATATGTAAAGAAATTTTTCAAATTCGTTTAAAGATTTATAATAGTTATTCCTTGTTAAAGATTTATAAATATTTTTCCACCATTCCCTCAACTATAAATGTCCCCGGTTATAGAAAGAATTTTGCATGTTCTTACACTTTTAAAATTTTTACTTCTATACTTCCTATTATTAAATTCTTTTTGCTTCTATTATTTCCTGTTATTACAATTTCTTATATCTCTTAATTTAATTTATGTGTACAAATTTTCAAAATTCTTAGTTATACAATCCTATTATTGCAATTCCATATAGCTCCTAATTTATATTATATGTAAAAAATTTTTCCAAATTCCTTGTTAAAGATTTAAATAGTTATTCCTTGTTAATGATTTATAACAATGATTTTTCCACCATTTTCAACTATAAATGTCCTGGTTATAGGAAAAATTTTGCATGTTCTTACACCATTTAAACATTTCCTATTGCTTCCAATTATCTTCCTATTATTACAATTCCTTACAGCTTTTATTATTTCCTGTTATTACAATTTCTTATATCTCTTAATTTAATTTATGTGTACAAATTTTCAAAATTCTTAGTTATACAATCCTATTATTGCAATTCCATATAGCTCCTAATTTATATTATATGTATAGAAATTTTCCAAATTCCTTGTTAAAGATTTAATAATAGTTATTCCTTTGTTAATGATTTATAACAATGATTTTTCCACCATTCCCTCAACTATAAATGTCCCGGTTATAGAAAGAAGCTTTTGCATGTTCTTACACCATTTAAACATTTCCAATTACTTTCTATTACTACTTCCTATTATTACAATTCCTTTTTGCTTCTATTATTTCCTGTTATTACAATTTTATTGTAGGTCTTAAGCTAATTTATGTGTACAAATTTTCAAAATTCTTAATTATACAATTCGTTTATTACAACTCCATATAGCTCCTAAATTAATTTATATGTAAAGAAATTTTCCAAATTCCTTGTTAAAGATTTATAATAATTTATTCCTTGTTAATGATTTATAACAATGATTTTTCCACCATTCCCTCAACTATAAATGTCCTGGTTATAGAAAGAAGCTTTGCATGTTCTTACACCATTTAAACATTTCCAATTACTTCTATTACTTCCTATTATTACAATTCCTTTTTGCTTCTATTATTTCCTACTATTACATTTCCTTATAACTCCTAATTTAACTTATATGTGTACAAATTTTCAAAATTCTTTGTTATACTATTATTGCAATTCCATATAGCTCCTAATTTTAATTTATATGTAAAAGAAATTTTCCAAATTCCTTGTTAAAGATTTATAATAATTATTCCTTGTTAATGATTATAACAATGATTTTTCCACCATTCCCCTCAACTATAAATGTCCCGGTTATAGAAAGAAGCTTTTGCATGTTCTTACACCATTTAAACAATTTCCATATTACTTCTATTACTTCCTAATTATTACAATTCCTTTTTGCTTCTATTATTTCCTGTTATTACAATTTCTTATATCTCTTAATTTAATTTATGTGGTACAAATTTTCAAATTCTTAGTTAATAATACTATTATTGCAATTCCATATAGCTCCTAATTTAATTTATATGTAAAGAAAATTTTCCAAATTCCTTGTTAATAATTTATAATAGTTATTCCTTGTTAATGATTTATAAAAATGATTTTCTCCACCATTCCCTGAATTGTAAATCTCCCGGCTATTGAAAAAAGCGTTCTCATATTCTTACGCCATTTAAACGTTTCCGTTTGTTTCTATTACTTCCTATTATTACAATTCCTTATAGCTTCTATTATTTCCTGTTATTACAATTTTATTGTAGGTCTTAAGCTAATTTATGTGTACAAATTTTCAAAATTCTTAATTATACAATTCGTTTATTACAACTCCATATAGCCCCTAATTTAATTTATATGTAAAGAAATTTTCAAATTCTTGTTAAAGATTTATAATAGTTATTCTTTGTTAATAATTTATAAAAATTATTTTTCCACCATTCCCTCAAATGTAAATGTCCCGGCTATAGAAAGAAGCTTTTGGATGCTTTTACAACATTTGAACATTTCCAATTGCATCTATTACTTCCTATTATTATAATTCCTTTTAGCTCCTATTACTTCCTGTTATTACAATTTCTTATAGCTTCTAATTTAATTTATATGTGTACTAATTTTCAAAATTCTTAGTGATAGAATCCTATTATTATTATAATTCCATATAGCTCCTAATTTAATTTATATGTGGACAAATTTTCAAAATTCTTTGTTAATAATTTATTATTCCTTGTTAATGAATTCCTATAAAATGATTTTTCCACCATTCCCTCAACTAATAAATGCCTGGTTATAGAAAGAAATTTCTGCATGTTCTTACACCATTTAAACATTTCCAATTACTTCTATTACTTCCTTTTATTACAATTCCTTTTTGCTTCTTATTATTTCCTGTTATTACAAAATTTCTTAAATATCTCTTAATTTAATTTGTACATGTGCAAATTTTCAAAATTCTTAGTTTTATAATATTATTGCAATTCCATATAGCTCCTAATTTAATTTTATATGTAAGAAATTTTCCAAATTCCTTGTTAAAGATTTATAATAGTTATTCTTTGTTAATAATTTATAAAAATTATTTTTCCACTTCCCCTCAAATGTAAATGTCCCGGCTATAGAAAGAAGCTTTTGGATGCTTTTACAACATTTGAACATTTCCAATTGCATCTATTACTTCCTATTATTATAATTCCTTTTAGCTCCTATTACTTCCTGTTATTACAATTTCTTATAGCTTCTAATTTAATTTATATGTGTACTAATTTTCAAAATTCTTTGTTTTCTATTATTGCAATTCCATATAGCTCTAATTTAATTTATATGTAAAGAAATTTTCAAAATTCTTGTTAGAATTTAAAAATTCTTTGTTAATAATTTATAAAAATTATTTTTCCACTTCCCCTCAAATGTAAATGTCCCGGCTATAGAAAGAAGCTTTTGGATGCTTTTACAACATTTGAACATTTCCAATTTCATCTATTACTTCCTATTATTATAATTCCTTTTAGCTCCTATTACTTCCTGTTATTACAATTTCTTATAGCTTCTAATTTAATTTATATGTGTACTAATTTTCAAAATTCTTTGTATTATTTCTATTATTACAATTCCTTATAGCTCCTAATTTAACTTATATTAAAGAAATTCAATTCTTGTTAAACATTTATAATATTCTTGTTAATATTATAAATTATTTTTCCACCATCCCCTCAAATTAAATGTCCCGGCTATAGAAAGAAGCTTTTGCATGTTCTTACACCATTTAAAATTTCAATTACTTCTATTACTTCCTATTATTAATTCCTTTTTCTTTTTTATTTCCTGTTATTACAATTTCTTATAGCTCCTTAATTTAATTATGTGTACAAATTTTCAAAATTCTTGTTAATACTATTATTAATTCATATAGCTCCTAATTTAATTTATATGTAAAGAAATTTTCAAAATTCTTGTGATTTTTAAAGAATTCCTTGTTAATAATTTATAAATATTCTTTTTCTCCACCATCCCCTGAAATGCAAATAGCCCGGTTATAGAAAGATTTTTCCTGTTCTTACACCATTTAAACATATCCATTTCCTTTATTACTTCCTATTATTACAATTCCTTATAGCTTCTATTATTTCCTGTTATTACAATTTTATTGTAGGTCTTAAGCTAATTTATGTGTACAAATTTTCAAAATTCTTAATTATACAATCCTATTATTAATTCCATATTCCTAATTAATTTATATGAAAGAAATTTTCAAATTCCTTGTTAATTTAAAGTTTCCTTGATATTTAAAATATTTTTCCACTTCCCTCAATTAAATGTCTTTATAGAAAGAAGCTTTTGCATTTTCTTACCATTTAAACGTTTCCATTTGTTTCTATTACTTCCTATTATTAAAATTCCTTATAGCTTCTATTACTCCCTATTATTACAATTTCTTATAGCTTCTAATTTAATTTATATGTGTACAAATTTTCAAAATTCTTAGTTATACAATCCTATTATTATAATTCCATATAGCTCCTAATTTAGTTTATATGTGGACATATTTTCAAAATTCTTTGTTAATAATTTATAAAAATTATTTTTCCACTTCCCCTCAAATGTAAATGTCCCGGCTATAGAAAGAAGCTTTTGGATGCTTTTACAACATTTGAACATTTCCAATTGCATCTATTACTTCCTATTATTATAATTCCTTTTAGCTCCTAATTTAATTTATATGTGTACCAATTTTCAAAATTATATGATTTATAAATATTCTTTTTTCTAATTCCCTAATGCATTTTATAAAAAAGTTTTCATGTTCTTATACCATTTTCACATATCCATCTGCTTCTATTATTTCCTATTATTATAATTCCATATAGCTCCTAATTTAATTTATATGTGGACAAATTTTCAAAATTCTTTGTTAATAATTTATAAAAATTATTTTTCCACTTCCCCTCAAATGTAAATGTCCCGGCTATAGAAAGAAATTTTCATTATTTCTTTATTTACAATTTTATTATAGCTTCTAATTTTTTTATATGTGTACCAATTTTCAAAATTCTTATTATAATTTATATTATTGTTTTCTCCATTCTGAAATGTTAATTATAGAACATTTTATGTTTCTTACAATTTAAACATTTCCAATTTTGTATTACTTCCTGTTATTACAATTTCTTATAGCTTCTAATTTAATTTATATGTGTACTAATTTTCAAAATTCTTTGTTAATAATTTATTAAAATAATAAAAAGTTCTTTCTCCACCATTTGAATTTTAAATCCATATTCAAATTTCCTTTCATTTAAACGTTTCCTTTGTTTCTATACTTCCTATTATAAAATTCCTTATAGCTTCTATTATCCTTTTATCAATTTCTAAGCTTCTATTTCTTCCTATTATTAAATTCTTTTAGTTCTATTACTTTTTTATTATTTTTATAGTTCCTAATTTAATTTATATGTGTACAAATTTTCAAAATTCTTTGTTAATAATTTATTAAAATTATTTTTCCACCAACTTCTGAAATGTAAATGTCCATGTTATAGAAAGAAGCTTTTTCCTGTTCTTACACCATTTAAACATTTCCAATTGCTTCCATTACTTTCTGATTATTAATTTCCTTATAGCTTAATTTAATTTTTTGCGTACCAATTTTCAAAATTCTTATAAATTTATAAATATTCTTTTTTTAATGTAAATGCAAATTTTATAGAAAGATTTTTCATGTTCTTACACCATTTAAACATATCCATTTAATAATTTCTATTATAATAATTCCTTATAGTTCCTAATTTAACTTATATGTGTACAAATTTTCAAAATTCTTTGTTAATAATTTATTAAAATAATAAAAAGTTCTTTCTCCACCCTTCCCTGAATTTTAAATCTCCCGGTTATTGAAAGAAGCGTTCTCAGGTTCTTACGCCATTTAAACGTTTCCATTTGTTTCTATTACTTCCTATTATTAAAATTCCTTATAGCTTCTATTACTCCCTATTATTACAATTTCTTATAGCTTCTAATTTAATTTATATGTGTACAAATTTTCAAAATTCTTAGTTATACAATCCTATTATTATAATTCCATATAGCTCCTAATTTAGTTTATATGTGGACATATTTTCAAAATTCTTTGTTAATAATTTATAAAAATTATTTTTCCACCAACCCCTCAAATGTAAATGTCCCGGCTATAGAAAGAAGCTTTTGCATGCTTTTACACCATTTAAACATTTCCAATTGCTTCTATTACTTCCTTTTATTACAATTTTTTATAGCTTCTAATTTAATTTATATGTGTAGAAATTTTCAAAATTCTTAGTTGATGATTTATAAATATTCTTTTTTCTCCACCATCCCCTGAAATGCAAATGCCCCGGTTATAGAAAGATTTTTCATGTTCTTACACCATTTAAACATATCCATTTCCTTTAATAATTTCTATTATAATAATTCCTTATAGTTCCTAATTTAACTTATATGTGTACAAAATAAAATTATTTGTCCTCAATTTAAATCTAAAAAAATAATTGATATGACATAAAAAATCCAGTTTTTTACCAAACCTTGAATTTAAAAAAAACCTGGAATGACCTAAATGGTACCTGGAAATGAGGTAAAAAAACAGTTTTTTTACCTTTGAATAACGTAATTTGTAATGTTTAATTTGTAAATAAATAATAAATATTAAAAAAAATTAAGAATTAAAAATAAAAATTAAAAAACGATTTAAAAGCAAAACCTCAATTTCAATTTTAAAAAAATGTTATTGATATGACATAGAAAAAATCCAGTTTTTTACCAACCCTGGTCTTAGAATAACGTCATTTGTAATGTAAAAAAATAATATAAATTAAAATAAATAAATAAATAAAATCCGATTGATACTTTAAAAAAATCAAGGTTTATACTAACCCTGGTGTTAGAATAACATTAAATGTTCAAAACTTAGTCATTCATCTTAACTTAATGTGATTTATAATGTTTAATTTGTAAAAATAATTTAAAATATATTTTTTTAATTTTTTGTCTAATCCGATTTAAAATCACAAACCTGATACAGGAAAAAAAATAATAACAAAAAAGAAATATATTTATTAAAAGAAAAGCATTAGAATAAAATTAAATGATCAAAACTTTTACCTCGGGAAACTTGAAGCTCCTCTTAGATGCTTTAAATACCGATTTTTGCTCATTAGATTAACTAAAAGTAAAGCATGACAATGCTGTATCAACATCTATAAAAAACTGTTTTTATATCTAAATGTTATCTTGAGAAAAAATTTTTTTTTTTTAAAAAAATAAAATATAAAAGTATTAACTAAAAACTGATTATTTTCAACAGATTTAACATACTCCAAAATTAATTTTTTAAAATATTTTTATTTGATGATACCCAAACACATAAAAAAGTTTTTAAATTAAAATTTCCATTATAAAAAATGATATTAATAATAAATATTTATCTTAGTTAATAGTGAATTTCAGATAAATGAAAATCTCAGAATGCATCCAAATATATCTATATCATTACTGAAAAAAACTGTTTTGCACCACAGTCATTTTTTCAACCCGTACTAACCTTATATAATTACCTTGTTTTTCTAAAATTTTTAAATTTGAGAAAACTATACAATTGTACAGTTGTTACCCAGTAACAACAAAAATATTCAAGTTTTTTAAATAGAACATATTTCTTGTCCCTTTTCCAATTATTCCATTAAAACATGAATAGTTATAGTATAATCATTATATAATCAATATATTATAATAGAGTATAATCAGTTAATAGTACATTTCAGATCAATGAAAATCCCAAAACGCATCCAAATGTATCTATATCATTACTGAAAAACTGTTTTGCACCACAGTCATTTTTTCAACCCGTCTTAGCCTTATATAATTACCTTGTTTTTCTAAAATTTTTTAATTTGAGAAAACGATACAGTTGTATAGTTGTTACCTAGTAACAACAAAAATATTCAATGTTTTTTAAATAAAACTTATTTCTTGTCCCTTTTCCAATTATTCCATTAAAACATGAATAGTTATAGTATAATCATTATATAATCAATATATTATAATAGAGTATAATCTTAGTTAATAGTACATTTCAGATCAATGAAAAAACCCAAAACGCATCCAAATGTATCTATGTAATTACTGAAAAAACTGTTTTTCACCACAATCATTTTTTCAACCCGTCCTAACCTTATATAATTACCTTTTTTCTAAAATACCTTGTTTTTAAATTTGAGAAAACTAAAAGTTGTACAGTTGTTACCCAGTAACAACAAAAATATTCAATTTTTTTAAATAGAACTTATTACTCGTCCCTTTTCCAATTATTCCATTAAAACATGAATTACAATAGTTTTGAAATGGAAAGAAAACAATACAACACAGTTCATTCAAATATTAACATCAACACAGTTTTATAGCAAAATATATGTTTCTGATCTCGTTATTAGATTTAACTGCATAATAGTGTTTAGTAAGTTCAAATATAAATAAATAAGAAAAACAGATCAACGAATTAAACAAAAACTTCATGAA
>CM063501.1:32907787-32915287 GCA_032207245.1 Pardosa pseudoannulata | reverse complement strand
TTACTATGTAAAAAAGAGCTCAGTTAAGTGCTCACAAAAGGCACGTTTGCTATTCTTCTACGTTAGACAGGTTTTTCTCATGATCGTAGATCAGTCTGTATCTGTAAATTTAATGTAACGCAAATACGTTACAACATATATATATATATATATATATACTTATATACATATATATATACTTATATACATACACACACACATATATATATACACACACATATATACATACACACACATATATACATACACACACATATATACATACACACATATACATACACACACATATACATACATATATATATATATATATATATATATATATATATATATATATATATATATATATATATATATATATATATATATATATCGTAAAATGAAGTGTATGACGGAGAGTTTTCAGCTATGACAAGGTGAATTGAGGTGAAAGAGTAACTGGAGACTATTTCACTGACGAAAATACTTATTTCAGTAATATCGATTGGATAGGTTCTCATTTCATTCTAGGTTTGGTTTGGTTTCATTTGGAGCGCTACAGTCTACTGTTTTGCACACGAGGGCTAATGAGACCGGGATCTACTGTTTAAAGCCGATTCCGAACGGCTACGAACATCCATGCCATAGTGGGATTCGAACCCACGAACTCCGGTACCGACGATCAGCGCCCTAACCAATCGGCCAGCGTTCATTTCATTCTAGGACAAGTCGAACTACGATAATGTCTAACATACATGTAAGGAAAAGGTTAACTAAATCCCTAAACAAATGTAGCGATTTTGTTTAAAACCCCAAGAAGGCCCCTTAAGGAATATACTGTCAAAATGCATCCTGTAATCATCGTAAACACAACTACCGACAATTAAAATCCCTCATTACGGTCTGCGTTTTTGCTATAAAATGGCTAATGAGACCGACATCTGCAACGATAACGATCTACCGACGTCAACGATATATACCAGCAGCGAGATTCGAGCGCTAGAAATTCAGTACCGAAGAAACTAGTACCCATTCGGCCATTAATTTGAAATCCAAAATAATGAAATACTGTCTCAGAAGGAAGAAGTTCATTCTTCCCATGAGTACAAATATTAACTATTCTATAAATTCATTAGAAAAAGTGGCGTACATCGTAATATTAACGTCCCCTCCCCCCTCAGCCGAAAAGTTCGAGCCCCGCTCTTCACCCCAGCTTTACTCCAATTAATCTAATGTTATTTAGCCTTCTTGCTATCATGTCGCAGTGTAAAATATGTTGTATAACCTATCTTAATTCGTAAAATATCGTAATTTAAATAGGGTCTGGATGGGTAAAATGGGTAGAAAAAGCATGATTTCTCATTGTGCACTCTTTTTTACTTAAAAAAACTATAAACAAGCAATTTTTTTGCATGCATTCATGAAATGGGTTCATTACCATTATTGTTAAAATAGTTTTATACATTTTCTTAAATTGCAAATTTAAAATATTTTACTTCTTTTTTATACCCATTTTACCTCAGAGGTGAGGTAAAATGGGTATTGATTAAAAAATGCTATTAATTATGCAAAATTTAATTAAAACTTTATTTTTTAGCTACAAACACATTTGTATGTGGTAGAGTTACAATTTATATTACAAAACTGTAATGGCCACGGTTATTAAATTGATCTACGTTCTGCTACATCAGAAACAGTCATCACTTCTCCGACCTTAGTTTGTACCCGCTTTCTTTTTCGTCTATCATTTTCAAAAGCCTATTTCCTTACAACTGCAGTGGTGAAATTGTTCTAAGGATGGTCTCTTCTAAATCCTAATGTGGAGAAGAAATGGAAAATTCGAAGTGGTTGAACTGGAAGTTTGCTTAGAATGAACTTCCCTATTAGCTGTTGTTGATGTCTGTACAACAATCTTTACAGTCATTTTCCATCTTTTTCAGTTAACACTATTTCATGTTTAACAGCCTTTTTCCTTCATAGTGTCAAATAGCTGTTTCAGCAGATTAGGGAATGTCGATTTGGACACCTTTTAAAGACAGTTCTCTGTGTACCACATCTTCAGGATTTTTCTCCAGTCACACTTCGTAGGGGCAAATACTTCGACATCCAAAGGTTGCAGAGCATGGCTTGAGTTTGATGGGAGGCAGTGAATGGGGATTCAATTGTCCATCGCTTGTTTTACTGTCTCATATGTCAAGTGACCATCGAATATGAAATGAATGGGTTTTTCTAGGTGTTCCACTTGTTTGAGAAAATGTCCCATCCAAGATGCAAACATTGTTTCATGCATCCACCCTGACTCTGTGCAGTCATATAATGCACCAGGTGGTCCACCCTTCGTCCAAGTTTCATATAAATTTAGATTTTGTGCACAGTGAAAGATGGAAGAAAATTTACAGTCGCAGAAGTACAATACAGCCATGTAAACACATGTATTTTTAGGCTAACAAGCTCAATTTCACTATTATTGTATTAATTTACTCTATACCACAGCAAATAAATATTAAAAAATACTATGTAATATTACTTACCCTAAAATTGAAGGACTGGTTTAAAAAATTACACCTAAAAATTTAGAATTTCATAATAAATTGTTAAGCCTAAACAATACCCATTCCCCCCCCCCTTCATACAAAAATAATCATTAAACATAAAATATAGAAAATACTTGCCTGTTTTTGAAAAACTGTTGTTCAGAAACCCTTGCAGTCGATTACTGAAAATATATTGACCATAAAAGGAAAAAAAATATTACTTTTTTGAAAGTTTTTAAGACTTTAGTAAAGAAGAATTTATTCCTGACTTGCAAACAAGGCAACCTATGTTGACAGAAGCAAAATGTAAAACTTCTTAAGGAAAATAAATGTTGCCAACACATGTCTAAAAATATATTGCAAAGATAAAATATAATTGTTAAAAGTTATGATATGTCTTTTAAGTAAATTATAAAAAATACCCATTTTACCCCCCAGGCCCTACTCAAATAAAGTTAAACATTTTTCGTGTAGGTTTCACCAAAAAGGAATTTTCGAAGAACTAAAACTCTTTTTAGAAAACTCTTTTCATTTTAATTACTTAAAACTTTTCATGTCAGGATTTTCATGAAGCAAAATTATCGATAATCAAATTAAAGCCTGTATTTCGAGCCGTTTCATTTTCGAAGCTTAAAATTGAAAGTCAACTCAGCCTGTCTGACATTGAACTTCTGAAGTAATTCTTAATTAGTCTCAACTATGAAAACGATCTTTCTGCAATCGTAGTCGTGACCACTTCCTGTTGCTAATATTGCGTTAGGAAGTGGTTGATGGACGTTTCAGATATTTACTGCAAAGAGTTTTTAATGCATAATTTAACAATGGCAGAATCTCAGCTAATTTGTATTAAACAATATATTTTTCAAAATAGTAGAAAGTGGTTTTCCTTACAAAAACTAACTTGACATACAGTTACTTGATATATAACCCTCACTGGACGACACACTATCGTAAAATATTAAATAGAAACACGGGGCACCATTCTAAAAATTTCATTGTTTTTGAAATAATTATATGTCTCTTCCAGAAGTCCTTTTTACCTTCTCGTATACTTTCTCTTAAAGTATTGTATCCGTCCAAAATTTCAACCTCGAGATTTAGATTGATGTTCTCTTTTTGGACCTCTACCGAGTCCGAAAATACCATTTTTGGAATCCTGTCTCTGTGTGAACACGATAACTCTAGTACGTTTTGATTTAAACGAAATTCTGAATACGTACATTATAACAAAATTGTGTAATAACTATTCTTTCAACTTTTTTAATACTCCCGCCAACTAGAAATATATAATTTATTGAAAGAATTTCTGGATTGTATCACTGTTAAAACTAATGAGTTAGGATGTATTAATACTACTAATTAAGGAAATTCCTGAAAGTAAACACGTTTTCCATTCTCCGTATCGTGTATCTCATGAGCGTGAAATACTTTATCAGGTAATTGCAGAACTAAAAGAACAGTAAGTTATTCAAGATAGTACACCAGAATGTAGTAGTCCAATGTTGCTAGTAAAAAAGAAAACTGGCGATTACCATACTGTGATCGACTATCGACGTCTAAATGCTCAAACATCGAAAGCCAAATTTCCACTTCCTCATGTTAATCATTTACTGGACAGATCAGCTAAATATAAACTATTTTACATTCTGAATGCAGCGTAAGGTTTTAACCAAATACTGTTACATCTAAACTCTATGACCAAAGCCGCGTTTGTAACACTGGATGATCACTATGAGCCGACACAGCTATTTTTCGGCTTGACGAGTGGACCAGCAGTTTACCAATGAGCCATGACTATGGCGATAGAGGATCTTATGTAGAAAACCGTTATTTCTTTTAAAGATGAGATGCTTATGGGAGCGAAAGGCTTTCATAATATGCCGATTCGTTTACGTAGCGTATTTGTTAAACTTCGTGAAGCAGGAATAACTCTAAAACTTCCCAAATATGAATTTGCAATGGAACAATTCAAATATTTGGGTTTCCTTATATTTTACAATGGAATACAATCTTGACCCCGAAAATTGGCTGTAAAGTATTTTCCAGTTCTTAACAATGTGAAAGAAGCGAAAAGATTCTTAGGTTTTTCGAAAATTTATAGAACGGCGTGCTGAAATACCGTTATTTTTATCAGATCCACTGAATAAGAACAAACTATTTAAGTGGACCAAATTTCAACAGTATGCTTTTGATAACCTAAAACAACGCTTTATTGCCCAACTAGTATTAAAACTCTATAATCACCGCGATGACACTGAGCTACATACAGATGCTATTACAGTATGATAAAAATGACAAGCTTAGTCTAGTTTACCGCCGTAAGCCGAAAAACAAGTGAAGATGAAGCGAAGTACCATTCCAACCATTTAGAGTTAATTGCAGTTATATGGTCTATGACTCGTTTGAGATCATTATTAAGTTGGAAAATAACGTGTTGGCAATGTTAAAATAAAATAACAAATATTTATTGATAGTGTTCATATGTTTTGTAAAAGAACAAAAACACACAACAAACGAAAATAGTTACTTTCCAACTCCTGTGAGTGTACCTTAAGCCCCTTTTACATGTCCCAAAAAGCGAGACAAATGCAGGGTAAATCCATGAATCGTACGTCGCTTTCAAGACTTATCTGTAGCAAGAAAAAATTGAGGCGTGGAAAAATTCCACCTTTCTAATTATCGCAGAATTAACCTGCTTTCCCATAGAGCTAGATTGTAAAATTGCTGACTCCGCTGCTACAAAAAGTACAGTAATAAAAAATGCAATTGATAATGGCAGGGTAATGGATAAAATTAATTTCTTTCATTGTCTTCTAAGAAAGATAATACATCTTCTGTTTCTAAAATTTTTAACATAATTTAATGAATTTTTCAAGTGATTAATAAAAAAATATTAAAAAAAGAAAATTAAATATCGCATTTTGTATCAAGTAAACAAGAGCACAATACACGGAATGATGGGACTTTATGATTACGTGACTTTTGATTATATTACTGGCAAAAATGAGGCTTGAAATAATTGCTCAAGTAAACGGGTTTTTCTGGCCCACCAACAGGTGCTACACCATTTCGGATGAGATATGCCATAGACGACTTCTAGGTCGTAATGACATTAGAAATCGACAGGCATTTGGTACAATAAATTCCCCTCTACGACGACTTCTGGCGTCATTATGATGCAGAAATCGCCTGTGATATATCTCGACCGCGATACTATAGAACCTCGAGTAAAATCTTTTTTAACCAGTAAAATGAAGGTAACTTTACAGGAACATGTAAACGAGACTAAAAAGTACATCCGATTTTTAAAATTTAATCTTTCAAAATACCGTTAAATAAATATCAGAAAAAAAAAACTTTCCTTTTGTTCCTTTCACAAAAACATGGAGTAAAATTAATAAAAAAAGAGCCATAAATACTAACACACAAAGCTTATTCAATAGACATTTGTTCATTTCACTATGAAAAATATAATGGGCATTTCACTATGAAGCTTTTATATTAAAGAATATCATCATTTCTCTCTGTGAGAGAATAGTATGAATACAACAAAGCCTTACTGGAAACTTGAACTGTACCTCACTTCGGAGAAAAAGAAGCTTACAAGCTATATACGTTCTTTTCAATTCATTCTGGATGAATATATGTGTGGGCGTAAAATTACTGGCAGGGAGAAAATTATTAGATTATTTTCAGGTAAAATTCAAAAATTTCATGAGAAAGCGAGAGTTTATATAGCAGTTACAAATTTCAATGAAAGGTAGAATAGAATGAGGAAAATTAAATTATCAAAAGCTCGAAACTGGGGTAACAAAGGCGAGGAGGACAATAAAGGTGGGTTTTCCATTTGAATCAAGAGTGTCAATCTGAGCTTGAAAGAATATATTACAAAAAACACAAAACAGAAAATTACTTTTGTTGCCTGAATAGAATAATTTCAATGTCATTAATCATTTTCACGAATTACGTGCCAGCTATGACGTAAATTTAGATATATAAAATTGACTTGGGATAAAACATACATTAGGGAGAAAAAATACCAGTCATATTTTGAAGTAAAAATCATTCTACCAAACCATTCAGATCAAAAAGAAAAGAGATTAAACGTAGGAAACCGTATCAAGTATGTAGATTTTAGTACATTCTATTTCATTCAATTTATATTTATAAAAAAATTACATTTGAATAGTTTCAATATACTTTTTTTCTCTATCCAACTGCACATAAAGTTTGGTTTGGAGCGCTGCAGTCTACCTTTTTATTACAAGAGCGCTGGGACCTACATTTTTGAAACCATTCTCATAGGCTTCGAAAATCAATGCCAGCAGTGGGTTTGGGGATACTACAGTACCGAAAAGCAGTGCTCTAAAATTCGGCTAATTTATAAAGGATTAGCATTATTGCCTAGCGTTGCTAGGGTTAATATATGGATTCATATGTATAAAACAGCTCATCCATGTGTGTAAGCTAGGCAGTTTCACCGATCAGTACCAAATTCAGCGCAGTTAATATTTAGGACCTGGTAGACGCAACGCAGCAAAAATGAGAGTTGAGGCTTAAAATAACTTTTTAATGATTTTTCATTTTAATTCTCCCTCTAAAAAAGAGATATACTATTACAATTTTTCAGGAAAAAAATATTTTTAAGGGGGAGGAGGGGGGTTGTTAAAGTCTTCAATAAATTTAGTTTGAATAATTTTTCCCCATTTCCCAGTAAATTTAATGATAGCATCGGGTGGTAGGCATCTTTTTCTGAACCTTGAGTTATGCAAACTTTTAAATTATTTCTTTCATACAAGCAGCAAAGGCTTCTCATCTCTAAAGGATTAACACTGATCAGTGTTTTTAAATATTGTTCTACAAGTGTGCTTTTGAAACATAGTTTATTCATCAGTAATACTTTGTATTGTAAATAAAACACTGAATTTAACACTTATTTTTTTAATTGAAGTACGTGAATTTTTTTTTATTTAATTCGTCTAATAAA
>CM063501.1:32787787-32902787 GCA_032207245.1 Pardosa pseudoannulata | reverse complement strand
TCATCATCAAAGGTTTACAAAAGGAGGGATAAAGCAAGAAGGAAATGATTTTTATTAAATTTAGTATAAATCTGAGGGGTGGAGGGGCTTTAAAAGTAGAGAAAAATTAATATAACACTAAGATTTATTTCAGACTATTCCTTTTAACAAAACTAAAATTAAAGTCAAATGAAAGTTTTAAAATGCACAAATTACAATAATGACAAATATTTTAAAATAGATTCAAACACAATATGAATATTTACAAACTCACAAGCATGACAAATATCTAATGATGAACCATATAGCTCAAAGAAAAAATATTGCTAAATATAAAGCAGTTATAAACCAACTTCTGAAGATTTTACGACAAATACAGAAATTTACCGCATAAAAACTGTCCATCTTGGATATAATAAACATAAATTAAATCATTAAGATACATGGAAGATATGAAATGCCAATCACTTATAACATGGGAATCATATTTTATACCAAATTAACAAAATTCAATTTAAATATTACTACCTGATACAAAAAAAACTACAACTGTTGAAAATATTTTAAGGCTTTCGGCAAACATTCCTTCATACTGACAATCTCTTTTTTCATATACATACCGTCTGGTGATAGCCTGCTTTAGGATAAAAAACATAATGCATTTGTCTAAACCTTTATACTCAGTCTTTAAAATGGGCAAATACAATCCTCAAATAATGTCTCATTTTTACCGATGATTAGCTAATTTATAATGAGTAATTGATTCATATATCTGAAGACTTTGGGGATAAAAAGTGATAAAACACATTATGGAGTTTAGGGATATACATGTTTACATTTTTATAAAATAGTTATTACAAATTTCAAATTGAAAAACTTATTGTGCATAATAACCTTTTTATAAATGCCCTTAAGAGAAAAAGGAAATATAATCAACATTTATTGCAAATATAGAACACTGAACATTTTAAAGTGAGTTATGATTTTTTACCCCCTAGGTCATATAAAGTATTATTTATGTATATGTGTGAGTGTGCATACATAAAGGCTTGCAAACTTAATACTGCAGTGAAGGTGATCAAATATTCAAGTTCAGGGTCATTCTTTTGAGGAGCCAAAATTTGCATAGAATGAAAACCAGTGTGCCCATCACTGGTTATTACTAACTACAGTTTGAAACAATAGTTGAGGAATTTTCAGTCAATGTAATAAGATAATGACAATGTAATGTTATAAGATAAATGTATCAAAGTAATTTAATAATATGTTCAATTTTTGCTTCTGTAAAAACTTCCCTACAAATTAAAATATTTTATTAATTTATTGAAAATGGGTTAAAAGTTTTGTACATGCTAAAAATGGAACAGATTGAAATAAATATTTATAAAATTATAAAAATGCATTTATTTTCTTTTATATTTAAATTTTTTTAAATAAAGACAAACTTTGAATTTACTGATTACAAATTTATATTAAGTAGAACTGATGACTTATACTTGTCCACTTCATATAATGCCTATCTTCTGAAAGGTGTGGGATATGATACACTGTTCAATTGAAAGTTGTTCAAAACTATTATAAATGAAGCTTCTTTAATCACACACATTAGTATAAGATTTTTCAAAGTATACCATTCCTGATAATTTTTATTAAGCTTTATAATAAATAATTTTGAGTTTTTTTAAACCTAGCTTTTAAAAAAATCAAGTAGTTAACTTATTACTGGTGAAAACAATTATTGTTAATTTCCCCATTCAAAATCAAAGTGGTATTAATAATCTTTAAAAAAAAAAAAATAAATAAATAAAAAAGAAAATTGCAAACTCAAAACTTAGCATGTAAAAACGTACAAGTTTTAAATAAGCATGTCATTACAGTAGTGTACAATATTCTACTCGAGCGGTTCTCAAACTTTTTCTGCAGTGGCACCCTGGCTGGGCTAAAAAACATTTTGTGCAGCAGCTACCTTTACATGGCTTAATTAGGCAGGAGAAAGGAGAAAAAAGTGCAAATTTAATGCTCATTTGTCATTAATACAATGAATGAAACTTGCTGGCTGAATTTTCATTATTCTTTATTATTTCCATTACAACAATGGCATACACTTGCAGCACCCAGTTTGAGAACTATGGTTCTGCGCTATAAAAAGTAACCATTCTTTAAAGAATATTTATAAAACTCAAAAATCTTTTACTGAATGAACCTATTTGAAAGTATGAAAATTCTACTAAACAGAGAGGAAACCACAGACCACAAAATCTGAAAAATATGAACATAAGTTTATGAAAAAATTCAACTTACATGAAAAGAAAAACTTATACAAAAGTGAACCAAAAGTTTAAAAAGATGTACAAACTACTTAAACATGTTTTACGAACTCCATCTCAAGTGCAATTAAAGAAAAAGGACATGAAGTAGGCATGTTAATCAATATGGAAAGTAAATACGAATTACAAGCCATTGTAATTTGAAATAAATAAGATGAGATTTTCCAACTGACTAAAAAAATAATGTTAACTGACAGGCATTTTATAAAGGTCTATTTATTTTTTTTAAATGTGCCCTAAAGAAATATTCTTAAAAACCATAGCACACCAAAAAAACATATTCCAGTAAAAGTGTATGGATATCATGTAAAATGGTTGTTTTGCATAAGATCAGAAAATTAAAACTAGTTTATTAAAATTACATCCTCATAATAAAAGGAAGAAAGTACTAGATACAGATTTTTTTTTCTTTTGGTAAACAGGAGAAAGTACTGGAACACTTATTTCCTAACAAGATTAATAATAAGTAGAATATTAAAAAAAAAATTTAAATATTTTTTTTGTTAAATTTTCTACAGCACCAGACAAAACTTTATATATATGTATATATTAACAATTTTGGAATTTGACTATGGATAAATATTTTCAGTAAATGAAAAGCATAAATACGTACAATATAAAAAGAAAATACTATACAAATAGGCAACTATTCACAATATGAACATATGAAATGATATCTTCTACAAAATGGAAAACACAGCAAAAAACAAAAACATAAGTATATATAATTTTTTATAAGTAAATACACATACTTTTTTGACTCAATACATATTATACAACTTAAAAATAAAAACAGAAAAGAAACAGACATTAATAAATGTGAAACCAATATAAAGGCATAAATAAAGATAGGTTAACACAGTTGTTTTGCAGCAATGAACAAACCGCCTACAATTAACCTTTCTCTTTTGTGCCTTGTTCATGTAGGTTTTGTCACGTAACTATATTGCAGATATTGTTCAGGTTTTAACTTATCATACAAAAGATACATCAAAACCTTAATAAAAGGCTTAATTCAAATAAAAAATCACACCTTTGAAAAATATAATTTCAAATAAATTTGCACTTCTACAATAGCCTCAATGTAGATCACCATACAAAACATAAGGAACAAAATTTGAATAACTGCTGGTGAGTTTAATGAAAACTAGCATTTAGAACATTTTTTAAGAAGAAAAAAATAATACATTAAGTACAACGTAATAAGCCTACATTATGAGGTTTGCAATACATTTTGAAATTAATTGATGCTATTTAAAAATACCAAGTCTGTATTAAAACAAAATTAAAATTATTTTTCAAAAAGCAATAGATAGTGGAATAAAAATATATTATTGAAACTCAGGAGAAAGATTACTTAACATAATCCAAAATGATAGCGAACAATCCATAAAAAGAAAGTACTTAGTGGTCAAGGACAGCACAGCAAAACTGATAAACAACTTTATACTCATACTCTGCCATAAGGATGATAGAAAGGAAAGAAAGAAAAATCCATACCATAAGTAAAGTTCAAGTTAAGAAAATATCCTAAGTCTTGAACTTATTTCTAAAACAATGAAAACAAATATTACTTAAAAATGGAAAACCAACTAACATGCAAACCATTAAGTTAAGAAAGGGCAGATATAAAACTATAGCCATTTAACCCTCTTAATTGTTGAACCTCTATCCTCTCTGAGTGTATATACATATGTGTGTGTATATAAACACACATTTAAAATTATTCAACATAAATAGAGGAATATATATGACTTTTTTTTTTTGACAATTTTAGTTTTATATGTTATAACATTTCAAGAAATATAATGTTTGTCATAACATTCACATAGACATGTATGCTGGAAGGTTAAAAAATTAACTCACACACATTTTCCATTTCACACCTTGAAAGTTTTAGGATTAATGTATATGTAATAATTTTAAGCCTTTTAGTCTTAAATAATTTCATTTTCAACTAATTTTCTTAACATATGGTGGGTTACTTTAAACTTTTCCCATTTCATCAAGCCAATTATTTTTTGGAGAACATAAATTTTTATCTCCATGATTTATTAATGCTACTTTGAGAACAATACTGTCCTTAAAATGTAATTATTATATTTATGTCATTATCATATTTAATAATAAATATTTTAAAATATAATTTAATAATTATTTTTATGAATTAATGCTTAACTTTTCTTCCTGAATGTGTAATTTCTAACTTAAGTTTTTATCATTAAACAGAACATTATTCCTTATTTTTATAATGGATTATTAATCATTTAGAAATAACTGATAAGCTAATATTTTAGCAATAGAGAATAAAGTTTGAACAAAAATACAATGTTTACCTGGTAAGAGTTTAGCTAAATGACAGTCACATCCACTAACAGTTTGTTCAAAATAAGGGAAATAACTCAAAATATCTGAATTTTCCCTTGAATATATACTTACTTATTACACAATGACACATAATACAGATTCACTATTTATGCTTAAAATGAAAACAAAGTTGTGAAATAGATTTTAATACTTAGTAATCTTAAAAAATTCTTAGATGTTACACCTAGATATTGTTGCAGTAGGAGTAAAAAAATTTTAAATAATAAAAATAAATAACTTTATGAAAAATCTGTTTTCAATTTGTAAAGATCATTCAAATAAAAGTCACTTTAAAAAATTTTCCAAATGCTAGACTCATTAAAACTAACGAATTAGTACCATATTATCACAAATATAAAGCCAGTAATCCAACATAAAGTCCTCTTACAATAGAACACATAAGCAAATGAAACTTATTTCAACAGTGGAAATATCTTTCAAAAATATTTCTCCTATGATCAATTTTGATGAAGAAATGAAGAGGGAAACAAAAAAAAATGAACTTCAAAATAGTGGTGAAAATAAATATGTCGCTAGTAGGAGCTTACAACTTGCAGGAATGCCTGAAAAGTTAGAAGGCACAAATATCTATTTTTCTTTTTTTAGAAATTTATTTAGCAAAATTTTTTTAACATTTAAGTTTCAGGCTATAATTAAAACTTATCAATTCACTTCACTGATGGTTGACAGCAGAAATGTTAAAATTCAAATTTAAAAGAAAAAAAGAAATTAATACCTTTTCTAAATAGTTGTTTAATATTAAAACATATAAAATATGTAACAGACACAACACAAAGTAAGCTTTACATGATGATTATAAGAATTATTACATCATAAATGTGTGATAAAAACATGGTGTGTAGAATATACATCACCAGCTTATGTTATGTTGATGACACCCCAAATTACACTTTGATCACATCTAACAATCTAACAAAACTGCACTACAGGTGCTTTAGAAACAAGAACTATTGGGTTTTATACAAGAATAATCACACTCCAATATCTTGTAATCCACAGGGTTCGTATGAGAAGTGATTGACATTTTTTTTAAATATCATTTTGTAGACTGAAATAAACAAAGAACTTTAAAAAAGAAATATACATACATATATATATATATATATATATATATATATATATGAAATTAAAACTGTCCATAAAGTAGGATGCACAATTGTATTTTTTTTCAATGCAGTAAAATATAGCATGTTAGTAGTAAGTAGGAAGTTGTGTTTTGGGGAGGAGGGGGTCTGAAATACTATTGTCACTTAATTCACATTAAAAAAACTAGAATAATTATATTGTGAAAAAGAAAAAAAAATATTTACAAATGTCAGAAATGTTTGAAACTGTAAATTCATACGGAATAGAAAAGTAAATTTACATGCATGACATGTATATTGAAAATTTACACATGTCTACATTAAAAACTAGGAGAATAAAAACAATTCAGTAGTGGAAAACTGTTTCTTTTATTGGAGTATTAAGTTGCTTTTCAGGATAGTATATGTTATCAAAATGTTTTATTACCTTAATTGTATGTATTTTAATTAAGTGAGTAATGAAACTAGACTTTGAACAGTTTATTTAACTTACATAAATTTTCATACATCAATAGTCTAAATAACATAACTTTTTCATTAAGATAATTGACTAACCATCAACTGGAATCATTTCTCTGCATACCGAGGTAGACTTATTTTCTATTTACTGTTTTATTTCAAAAATTTATATATTTTATGTTTTTTAGTTAATTATATTAATTGTACCTACATATATAGTATGCATTCAAAATAAATAGTTTAAAAACGCACTATTTTCTTAAAAAAAAAAAAAAATAAATAAAACCTTCATAGTAGCCCTTTTTAATTAAAAATAAAATAGGTCATACTTTTATTTAATCTGTTTAACGCAGCATGCCTAAATATTAGTTACTAATTTGCTTATTTTGTATCAAGTGATGAATGTAAAAACAATAAATTGGTCACATTCTTGTCAAAAAACATCTTTACAACATATAACAAATTGTAAAATTCATTATGCTAAATTACAAACTTTAGTTAAGGACATACGAACCCTGTACATGAAACGGTGAAAAAAAAAAATGATAAAAACAATATGCAAACAGTAATGTGGACAGATGAAAAACTTAACCTATTCACTCTTGTACCAAAATAAGATTAAGATGTATAATCCAGTGTTTCTGATGCAGGAGTTGAACTTTCAGTATTTGACATTCTTTCTGCCGCAAAAGAGTTTTTGGCAAATCCAGCTAAAACTGATACTGCCACTTCTGAAGCACTTTCAAAATCCAAAATTGTTGGACTTGTCACATTTTCTGAATTTGAGTACAAGGATGTTGAATGGGCTGGCACAGAAATGTCACTTTCACTCTGATGAAGAGATTCCCCAGATGCATCATAAAATGAAGATTCCTCTTTAAGATGGAGCATGTGACGCCTATCACCACCTCCCTGACTTATGCAGTTGGGACAGATATAATCTTCAGTTTCACTGACTTCAGTAACATCTAAGCCTACACATAGCAAATGAAACCACTGTTCACAACCACCATCACACTGGACCCAGTTCACAGCCTCACCTATGAAATTTCAAATAGTGCAAAAAATAAATAAAATTATTAAATAATGAATAAACAAATTAAAAAAAACCACTTAATTATTCAATTTATCACACATCAGAATTCAAATTAAGTAAGTGCAGATTTTCTGAAATATTTAATGAATACCAGTTTTAAACTTAAAACTCAGGTAAACACTCAATTCTAGTTTAATTGATGAATATGGCCATAAAAGTAAACTAATATAGTAGTTCTAAAATACAGAGAAGCAACTTTTATCCTACCTTAAAAAAAAAAAAAAAAAATCTAAGTATTTTTAATGCTTTTGCGACATTTTAATACAGACATGGCAACATTCAGGGGCCCGTGTCAGGTGCAGCAGCATGGTTTTAGATGTGAACATGCTAATTACATGCTTGTATAATTTACATACATAATATACAATACAAAATAACAAAGCAAATTATACATTACATATCTTATTGGTTTCAAAATTAAAAGTAAATTAAAAAAGCAAATTAAATTAAAAATAACTACTGAGTAGTACATTGTAAAGGGTACATCAAAAATTATACATTTAACAATGTGTAAGTAGCTTTTTTAGCTTTAACAACTTATTTTTCAGAACAGTTTTTCCTTGTAGCAACATTGACCCTGATAAAAATATTTACATTTTTTTTTATCATCAGGAATTCTAGAGTTTGTCTACCAAAATTTTACCTGAATTTAGTTTGGTTTTTCTGCACAGTACTAAAGACTATTTAATAAGCAGCATTAGTGTGTGGAGAAAGTAATTTATTCAGCATTATTTTTGAAAAACTTGTATTAGCGGAGTTATAATCTTTCAGTTGTTCAAAAAATTTGGTATTTTCTGGAGTAATCTGAGGGGTTTCCGGAGTTATCAATTTTTTTCATTTCTCCGGAGCAACTCCGAATAAACTGGAGTAAAAAAGTTAACTTTTTTTCCCCCTTAATATGTGACATACAATTTACCATACATTAAAAAAATATATATTCATTTTCATTGAAAAAAAAAAAAAAAACATATCAAACATGATAAAAGCAAAGAATTAAAGATATTTACCTATTGGACGAAGACAATTAGCAGCTGAGCACAAATCATCAAGCTCATTATAACGAGACTCTTTTTTACCAGTGTGTAATTTCCTCTCTAATTTAGTTTTGGTGCCTGATTTTTTTCTCTGCTGGGGTTTATCAAATACTTTTGTTCTCATTTTGACAGTCTTTACAGTACCATCTTTCATTTCCTTTCTAAAGTGGAACATCCCTTCTTTTTTAGCGTCTTTTACATCCCCTTTAGGTCGGAATTTCTTATGCTTGATACCTGTAGAGTCATTACCATTTGTGCTTGATGAATGAGGATGCTGACTACCAAATAATTTATTGCCCAGGCGTAGTTTTTTCTTCTTTTGTTTATTTTCCTTCAGCTGAATTTTTAATCTGCTTTTTGTATTGGCAATCTAGAAGAATGAAAGTAGTTATTTTATACATTAAAGTGAAACTAGGAAACATTTTTTAAATGCACATATATTTACTTGTCTAAAAATTCACTGCTTTTTTTTTTAATTTAAAAAAATTTAACTTTTCAAAAATTTAAGTCAAAAACTAAAGATGCACATTATACAGTGAATGAATTATACTGTTTCAGGTAATAACAGGATATACATATGAATCAATTTGGTATTCAAAAGAGAAAAATCTTACTCATTAAAAATATTGCTGCTTTATTTTACTCCTATTTTACTGCTTTTAATAAAAGTGCTGGAGACTTTATTAACCAGTGACTGTTGTTGCATAACCTCAGACTTTAAGACCATCCTTAATAATTTTTCTACCCCTCAAAATCATAAATGACCATTGTCAACACATTCTGTAGACTGAAAGCTGTTAAAGTCACTAGCCAAATTTCACATCTGAAGTGATCTTAAACCTTTAAGAGTTTGTGTCAAGCATACTTTGTCACAGCAATTTCAGGATTGTTTGAGAATCAAAGAGAAAGTGCATTTCTAGTATTTTTGCTCTGTAAAATCATATAGCAAACATTTCCTGACATTTATATAGAATATAAATAGACAATATTTTATACCAATATAACAAAGGAATTGAAAGGCTCTTTCATTTCAAATGAAATTAAGTCAGTTGGTTAGCCTGGTAATTATAAAGACAAGGGACCTCATAATAATGACAAATTATCAACCTGCAGAAAAACATAGTCCTAAAAACTCCTACTTAAGGTGTCCTGTTATATATATATATATATATATATATATATATATATATATATATACACACACCATACAGTAAACAGCATATAAATGTGTGAAATTCCCTAAACCAGGGAGCCTTGAATGCTACAGAAAATATTTATATTGACTTCTGGTAATTTACAAGGTAATTATTTGTTTCTTAAATTTTAACCATTGCATTGCCATTCTGTGTTTACCTTATAGCTTTTCGCCCACATCAAAATTTTCTGATTAACAGTTTTAAATAAACTTTAGCAAAAATATATTACTTTTTTTTCAAAGAACAAAAGAACTAAAAGATTTCATTTTCTTAAAATTTATTAACAAGACAAGAAAGAACATAAATTAAATAAATTTAAACAACTGGAGGTAGTTTAATCTAACTTTTACACAAGTGGACAGCTAGACTATACCACATCAGTTGTGTGACAAAATGTATTCACAACAGTTACAGGTTTACATTGAATGAAAAATTTCCAACATGAAGCCACAGTTAGCTTTATTTATTTTTTTTTTCAGGGTGAGGGGGGAGAGGTAACTACTTGTAACTTAAATGCTGCAATAGAACTAGATCACTTTCTTATTCATACGCTATCACAAAACCCTCTTCTCTCATAGAATAGAAATAAATTTAAAACAATACAATTTTTATATAGTGGCAGAATATTTCACTTTAAATAAGCATGCATGCAGATTTATACAAATGTTATATAACCAATGCTGTATACATATTGATACATATGGTTATGACCGTGAGAAGTTCAGTACTTCTGCTGTCACAACTATGCTGCCTCTCCCCATCTTTATTACAGTTGTATATATATGCACAGTTAAAAAATATTTTATTTTATTTTATCAATCCTACATACTCAGTTATTAAATGCCCTACTTTTATTCTGCTAATTTCATATCCAGTTTAGGACTTCTTTTTTCTTTTAAAAAAATCTAAGGAAAGGGTATTTTGTTAACCCTTTGCCCTGGGCTTATTTTATACGCCAATTTTATTATCATCAGTTATATGAATAACCATAGCACTTAAACTGTAAGGGATATTTGCTGATGAAGTGAAAATCAAAAATATTACTACCTGTGTTACATAAGTCCTCTCCATGCAGTCCCCTCCCCCATTAATTCTGAAGTAATAAATAGCCACCAGTTTTATATAATTTGAGTTACAAATCTTAAAAGAAAAAAAAAAAAAAAAAAAAAAAAAAATTTGGGGGGGGGGGGTGATCAAGATGGTTTTATTCACCCCTACATTTTGAGAATAACTGGACCAGATTCCTCAGAAGTATTAAGTGAGGAGGCTTTCTACTTCTAATTTATTATCAACCTCAGACTATGACATAGCAAAGGGGCAGGGATGTGGGGTGTTATAACCTAAAGATTGTGTAGGGTGTAAAGGTGTGTGTGTGTGTATACATACATACAGGAATGGGATTGGCAGAAAAGAAAAAGCTGAAATTCTGTGTGATCCCAGAAAAGCAAATAGTTGAAATTATATGCCGTTACAAAAGAGCAAGACAAAATTTTACTTAGTTGATGCAAAAAGAACAAAGACAAAATTGGTATGGCATAATTAGTACAATAAATCCTAAAGGAAGATGTTTTAAAACAAAGTCAAATAACAGAATATAATTGATAATAATAACAATAAATGATTTCATCATTTCATATATTTGGAGTATATTTTTAAACAGAACAAATGATGATGTTAATGATTTAGTGTTGTAATATTGAATCACATGGATAGATAAATATCAGGAAGTACAAAAGTATTTTTCTTTTCTTTTATTAACCATTCACTAGTTAGGCATTACATTCAACAATACAGAAGACTAAGACAGCCATTAAGCAGATTTTTTATTAAAATCAGTATATTGTTTCAAATTTTAAAAAAAAAAAGTGACAAAATCAAAAGAAAGAACTATTTGTCATTAATAACTGAAATTAACAGCATAATTATCTAGCAACTTATTAAGAAAGGAAAAGACAGTTAAAATTACAATAATAAAAACTAATTTTGTATTGTTAACCCCTTCACACATTTCTTTTAACTGTTTAAGAGTTTTGTTTGTTTACCTTCTGCTGGTATCATATAATATGCATACTCCATTTCAAGTTGGTAGAGTGGAGAAAAATGAAAATTTGAGTTATTTTTAAAAATATTCCCAATTAATCCAGATTATTGGATTTCTATATTTTCCTGGTTATTATTTTGAATAGCTTTTTAACTTTACATTAGAGGAGAAATAAGGAAGGATATTGAATAGTTGATCCCCCCAGAAGTTGAAAAGTGGTTATAAGGGCTGATAGATTCACCATCAAGCAAATTTCTTATATATATATATATATATATATATATATATATATATATATATATATATATATATATATATATATATATATAAAGAAAAGCAGAAATCAGCAGTACAAAATCAAAAAAGGAAAAATTGTGTGAGTGTGTTTGTGTAAGGGCTACTGTATTAGTGTTAAGATATGAATTGAAGGGTAAGACCCATTAACCTCATGAAAATTTTTCACACTCTTCACCTCAAACATTTAATAACAAGCATGAAGGATTCTATTGAGAATGCAGTCATCTGAAGAATGACATTGAAACAGCATTAAAGGTTGATTCATCTGTTTCCCCATTGCAACTAGTTTACAATCTGCTAATTCACTTACATGTTAAACTTGAGATATAGGCAATATAAAAGATAAAATTATTTGCCATTTTTTCTTGTTTTTAAGGTGTCTATCATACACAAGTAAATAAATTTTTTACATTCATATTATTTATACTTCAATCCATAATACCTTTTTCCCTCGGAAGCTTCTGTCACGTGTGTTTGAGAAAGACAAAAGAGTTGATAAAACATAATGCCTTTTGAATTTATACACTTCATTCTTATATTAATATGAAAGGGAACATTTTGCAAAGAAAAGAGATATTTAAAGAAAATTTAAATTTACAGAACATACATATTTTTCATCTTTAAGTAAATCAAAAAAATTTCTGCCAAAACAGAACTATTATTTTATTGTACCTAATTATCAAAATCATGTAATTAAAATTTGCTTTTATATTAAAGAAAACAAGTATTCAGTACTTCATTTAATATATTTCAGATTTTATGCTAACTTAAGATATTAATATTAATAAATTAATATAGTTAAAACAGAGAAGAAAATTTTAAATATTGCTGCTCACAAACAATAACTTTCCAGCAAGTCTAAAACTTACATTTAATAATAAAGACTTTCAAAATTTAAAACACATTTAGATCAATACATAACAAAACTTATAACTTCTTGCTTTTTATTAAATGTACTAAAATTGCCTAAAATAACTTTAAAATATATTTTAATGTTATATCAGTAAAGATTTTCAGATATTCTCATGAATTTAAGCTATCCAGAACACTGCTAATATCTGAGCTAAGGATCTGCTTACATAGATATTGTTAAAGAATTAATGAATTACATACTGGAAAAAAAAATGACAGATGTTTGAAAAACAGGTAAAATTTACGGTTGATTACAAAAATCTGACATCAATGAGGACACATACAGGCCCTATATTAAACCTGAAGAACTTGCATCAGATCTGACGTATTTGAGTTAGTTCAGTATCGAAGTTTGGTATCAAAATTTTTTATTTCATTATTTCACATTTATTAGTAACAGATTTTTACCATGTAAATAGTACTGATTACATCTAAACAGAGAAAAATTGAATCTGGTATTAAGTACATAGTGTCAGTTTTTATGTTACAAATCAAGCACAAGTACTGTCAGGTGAACCTAAAAAGGGATGAGACTAGAGACATTTTCTCATCTTTTTAAGAATTAAGTCTTTGAATCTCTGGGAACTACACCTGACTGTGGTATGTGAGCACCCCTTTTAAATAAACATTTGACCACAAAAGCCACACAGGTCTTTACAATGACTACCCAGCTGTAAAAACAATGTTGCTCTTTGATGAATTCTACGACCCAAGTACCCAAGTAATTGCAAAATATTTTAGTAATTAAAACCTAAAGTAATTTAAATCATTTCATACCATTTCAAACTTCTATTTTAAGCATTATTAAGCAAGTTATGATATAAAAGTAAATTATCTTTGGTATAAGAGAATGCAGTTTTATACAGTATATTGCATAAAAATAAATCATTGGTGGTTGATGGTTGTAAATTTTAGAATTATGCATAGGATTAACCATAGCTTTTGATATCTACAACATAAAAGAACAAAAAATGAAAAATATAGCTTAAGTATTGATATTCTTAATCTTGATGGTTCAAAAAAGTTCTATTAACTTAAAACAGAAAAGTAACAATATTTTATAAGCATGAATTTTCAAACAAAACAAATATTTGAAGAACACTAATTATTAACATAGTTGAAATAAGTCAATCAATCTCTCTAAGGAAGAATCAAGTTTGCTTTAATTTCACAAGAAATATAATTTAGACAATTTTCTTTTAACTGGAAACAAATACTTACTCCTACTTCTGGCAAATTGAATTTTTATAATTTTGAACATACTACGTTGTAAAAGTATATCCAGGAGTAATATAAGATGGAATAACATACAATAAATCCAACAAAAATTATTTAAGTACTTTGAATTACAAAAGTTGAAGAAAAAACTAAAGAAAATAGAAAATTTTGGTTTAAAATCATGCTTATATAGCAGAAAATTTAAGCAATATTCATAAATACATGGATGTAGCATTTAATAAGTTCTGTCAAAGATATTACTATAGAATTAAATTTCAAAATACAAAAAAAAAAATTAGCTATTTTACTCACATCTTAATTGATGGCTTTAGGCAGTTCAAGCAGCTATAATTAATTCCTTTTCCCCTCTATTTTTTTAATCCTGTTCAAAACTTTAAATATAAAAACCCTACATACTGATAAACCATTTAAAGTTCTCATCCCAAAATATTTGGAAAACATTCAGAAGTTCTTAAAGTCTAACAAATGATTAGACATTAAAGTTAACTAAAAACTAAAAGAAAGCATCTTTTATTCTACTGAATTAGAATAACGAGATTTACCCACAAAGGAAAAAAATTCAATATATCGGTAAATACATTTCATATTTCCTTTTGGTAATGTCTTTCTGTGGGCATACTTTCCTCAAAAAAGGAAGAAGATTAAGAGTGGGGTAAGGAAAGGCATAAATAATGTCTAAGTATACCACTTTTAACCTTTCTGTTTCATTTCCCCCTACACCAAATCCCCAAATTTCTATCATAGAAGAAAATCTGAAAAAGTACTCACAGTAAATGTTCAACAATCAAAACTACACTATTTCAGTGCAAATGTTGTTCACCTTTTCTTCCAGTTGCGAATTAGAGTACATATAAATATCATACAAAGTTCACATAAAAAATACAATAAATAATAATTTAAATGACCTAAAATGACTAAATTTGTTAAATGTTCTAAAGTAATTGAAGGATTATTCATGTTAAAAGTTACAATCCCAATCCTACAGAACAAATATTTGAGTAAATATAATGCATACATATAAACTAACTTCCCAATACCTTTGATTTCATAAGGTTTCCTTTAGAATCATCAAGTTTTCTTTTCTTCACTTTCTTCTTTTCTACTTTCATATTTACAGGATGATCCTTTAAAATATATATATACAAATATACATATACATACACAAGCTAGATCCAAATAATGAATACTTTGTGATGATTTAACTTCCTGGAAAAAGAAATTTTAAATAGGAAAAAAATATGTACCTCCATATCAGAAAAAGGAGAAACAGACAAAGAATCCCTTCCAAGTTTAGTAGCTTGCAGTATACTCCATATATGCTGAGTTTCATCCAAAGACATTTCTAAAAGATCTCCTTCCATCATCAGTTGTTCTAATTGAGTCTTTGCAGCCTCAGACAGTTGTAATACAGGGGATTCCATTTGACGAGTAACTAAAGGTGATTTTCGTGCATGTTTACGTGGAGTGACAGCTATAAGAAAAATATCTTTTAAAAGAATGTTTTTATCCATGTCTTGTTGAATTTCAATCTGTTAAACACTATTTAAATTCATTTATTTTATTAATGGCTAAAACTTAAATGTCAGCTAACAATTAAATAAGCTTTTATGACACCTTTAAAAAGATTTCCAAAATTTTAAAAGTATTTTTTAAAAATGAAATTATTAAGTTTTTTGAATTTCAAATTTATTAAATCAAAAATAACTTTGCCAAGACATAATAATAATAACAATAATAATAAAGTAGACACCAGTCTATGAATTCTATTTGTAGGACTATACCTAACATTCTTTTCCAGAAATATGATTCAAAATAAGTTTTTTATTGTTGTTGTTACAAAACAATTATCAGGGCTTTAAATTGTGCAAATTTACACTGTTTTAAAAAGAATGCAATTTATAATTCAACTATTGCAAATTTTAGAAAAATATCTACAACCTTGTTACATATGTAAATTAACCAATTTAGCTTTGATAAGAAACATTGTTCATTTGAAGTAGATTAAAAATATTTGTTTCAATGAATCCACCTTTCCTTTTGCATTTTGTAAAGGAACACTTCAGTTGCTACATGGCCATCAATTTTTTACAACTGTTCTGCTTTTTAAATTTTTGCACAGCTTAAGACAGAATGTTAGAACTTAAAATTTTATACCACCTATTAAATTTTTATACAAAATGTGAAAGGTAATGTTCACATGAAACAATTAAATTTCCTTCAAAATATTTACTAGTAGCAGTTTTTGAAGCAGTAGAATATGCATGCTCCATACTATAATTCACAGAAACATCATTGTCCGATGCATTACTGCCATCACGAAGATGTACTGCAGAGTCACCATTCACGTCAGCACCATCCATTTCCATTGGAACAGATGATTCACCACCCTAGAAAAAAACACTATTACTAAAGCCCCTATATATAACATTAATATATTAAAAGTGAAATATTTATATAAAAAATAAGATATTTATTAGTCACAATGATATATTAATATAGATCAGAAGTCAGCACATAACTGCTCTTCAGACCTCTGCTTCTAAGCATTGTATTAATCATATATATACATATTAATGTCTCTGATACCTTTATTATCTTTTTTCATAGAAAATTAGGCTCTTCTGTCTCAAACATCTGCCAACCCCTGGTACAGACCCTCAAAATTCTAAATTTGTAAAATTGTGAATGTTCACATAAGTAATTTTTGCTTCAATTTGAGAAATATAGGAGTAAAAAAATTTGTAAATTATAGCCATCTTATCAATTTATTACAATATACAAACGAAAAAATGTGAAATTCTATCAAGATATATCATTTTGCACTATCAACACTTTGCACTTGCAGATCCCAGTTTCAAATGTAACTTGTCAAAAATTCTTATCTAAATTTTCCTGTTTTAACTGACTTCAAGAGACTTGGAACTGCTACAGCACACAATGGTTGAAAGTGAAAGTTTATACCTCTTTCTTAGAAGGTTAAACTGAATTACATTTGGCTATAAACCATAATTATATGACTATATTTTGAGCTATATAAGTTAAGAATTTTGTTCATATTGTTTTATATTTAAAATCTCAGAGAATTCACTTGAGAATTTTAACCTGGGTAACTATCCAAACCCATATTTTCTTTAACATCAAGAAATTCTTTTGTTACCCCCAAAAAATTAGGGTATTTTGTTCAAGAATTTGGAAGATCTTTATATTATAATTACTACAGAAGCTTTTACTTTGATTTCCTCTATGATTTAATTAAATGATTTAAGAATAAATGTGCTAAATAAACTATGCATAAGAAGGTTCAAACATAAATTAACCTTTAGCAGGGCAATATTCTAACAGGGACTCAATATTTTTTAATCAAGTTTTTAAAAGTAATAAAAAATCTAGTGTTGAACAGCAAACAAGCCATACAAAATCGTATGCCAAGGACACTCAAAAGATGTCTTTATAAACACTGGGACAAGGGACTTATTTTGTGATTTGAGAGTAGACTACGAGTTGTGCTCTAAAATTTCAACTCCATCAACTTACATATTTACATTGCATTAAAATCTGATTTTAAATTCTAAGTTATCCCAATAATGAATTTGTTTTTATTAAAAGATTGATTTAAATCAACAATATAAAAATCCCAAAAGTATGATAACAGTAACTAGCAAGTTATTCATATTACTTATACACATTCTTATGTATGGAGACTTTCAATATTTTAATAATAAAATTCAAGTATTTTCAAAACTTTATTTAAATTAAGAAGCTATCGATTAACGAGATGAAAAATGTTCTTAAAAAGGGGAAAGAATTTACATCTTAACAGACATTACTGTAGCTCTTAATTTCACATGTGACGTTTGAATCAGAATGAAACTGAATTGCATACAAAATAATTTTACTACAAAATATGATGCCTGAACAAAAATCAATGTTACTTCTTTGAAAAATGCTGTAACCATTGTCAATTACTTTATTTTATTAAAACTTGTAAGCATTTCTAGCCCATTTAATAGAACTAATAACTTAAGTAGCAATCAAGTTTTAAGAATAATGCTCAATTTTTTTTTTTTTTTTTTTTTTTTTGTGCACCTCTAAAATAAAAAATAAACTTTCTAACTTAAAATAGACAATATAATGATTCTTATATTTGTCTGTTAATTTGTGAGACCAGTTAAAATGATTTCTAAATAAGTTTATTTTAATGCAATTAATTTTAATATAAAATTAATTTTTGTTTACTTTTAACAACTAAATAGTATTATTAACAATTTAAAAAATTACAAAGTAATAAATGAAAAACTTTGTAAATATTATTAAATTGTTTTCAATAGTAAACTGCATTGATTGTGAAAACAATATCTCAAATACAATTAAAATATTTAAAAACAAAGATGCAAATTTAATTGAATGTGACTTACAACAGATGGAACCTCTTGTACTGCAGCTACACCAGGAACTGTTTCATCATTTTCTCCAGCCTGTGATGACATTTGAACAGAATCCTGATGTTGAGAAGAAATGCTACTCCCCCCTAAAACATAACATTTGTATAAAATATTACTTGTGTGTACTGATAACATGCATCCATACATAACATGCATTAATAGCTATTGAGGAATTAAATAAAAACTGTACATTAGTTATGTATTAAAATTGTAGTTGCTATAAATTTTAATCTACTTCAGTTAATGTCTTCACTGGTGTTTCATATTTTTCAAAGAGTACTGTACCCTGTCCTCTTTTGTGCCAATGTGCCCTACCCTTTTCTTGGATACATTTATTAAGTGCCTAGTATTTAAAAAAAAAAAAAAAAAAAAAAAAAAAATTAGAAGAGAGGGGGGGCTGAGTGCAAAATTGTGTGACTGTTAGCTACTTCTTTTTTCATAAAAATATATGATGTCAAACAGTCATTTATTAGTATAAAAAACACAAATCTATAACTGAACCAAATGCTTGACCAAGTAATAAATTGGCCAAACAATCAGTGATTCAGGTCAAAATTTTAAAAAAGGAGCTTGAATCGATGAATTATACACAATTCAAAACCAATGAATTCATATATAATTTATAGCACATGCATATTGTTTGATTCCAAAAGATTCTAATAGTTTTGCATACGAGTAATACCTAAAGCAATACAAAAAATCTTATACCAACAAATCAATTTCTCATTAAATTTGATATGCCTAAAGTCAAACACTGTTGAGAAATTTAATATGACAAAATAATGGGAGTATTTAACAAGTTTTAAAGCAATCAGCATTTCTAAATTACTAATGGGCTTTTCCCACTAGATGACTTGCAGGCAAATTTTATAAATATATATATATATATATATTTATATATATATATATGTATATATATATATATATATATATATATATTTATATATACGAAATGTATATAACAAAACATACGTATATGTATATAAATTCCTTTTCAATGAAAAAATCAAATAGATGTATCAGATGCCCCAGTTGGCAACTTTTTTGTTGTAAGCAGCAAATGGCAACATACTGCTTTGGAAATATGAAATACCACCAATCCTTGTGAGGATTGGACCAGATCCCCTTTCTAAAAATCATCCCTTGGATTTATGAATCAAAAATATCTGCAATTAGAAATATTGTAAATTTTTTAGCTTAGAAAATATTATGAGTTTTATCTTTTGAATAGCTAATTGATTTTGAATGTCATTTTTGCTTAATTCTTCAGTATTAATATGATTTTTTTTATGGAAAACAAAGAATTTGGAAGAAAAAATGTGATTGGGACAAAAACAAGAAAAAAATTACTACCCAAAATTGAAACCTAACTAAGAAAAATATACAAAAAACCTCCAAAATTAGTAAATAAGGTGCTAAATCTGAAAAATGCTCCAACGGGAGTGTATAATACATTTATAACAATGCTTCATCAAATTTCATCTAATTTTTCCTTATGAAAATATAGCAAAATAAAATTAATAAGGAAAATATAAAGCAATTCAAGAAAAGCTTAATTAAGGTTAATGAAAGTATTTAGTTTTATGTAAAGCTTAAACAAAAGATCACAAAATTCCAAAATTGACAAGAAAGAATATTGTGTGCTAGGTACATCTATCTGTATCTGATTTGGTTCAATAAGCAATGGCAATAATGCCGAAAATTCAAAAAGGTTAAACTCATATTCAATCACATCCATTTAAATGACAATATCAAAAAAAAGTCTTCAAAAATAGCAAGAGTACCCTATTCTAATGAAATACTGTTTAATATTATCAGAAATTATTCAGATTATATAGTTTTTAAAGAATAATATTTAATCCTTTTTACTTACTATTTCAATATGTTTGTTTCTTTAGAATAGGATGCTTTCTGTTGATATTAGTTATGTTATTGGGACCAATTAGAATATTATCAGGTGAAATAAATGTATTCTTGCCATTAATTACGAAATGAAATAAAAGAAATAACAGAAGTGGAATATAATTTTTGAAGAATAGATTCATATTTTTAAAGAGTGCTATAATTTGGTATTATATAAAAAAAAATTAAGCATTTTTAGTTAAGAATTTTAGTTTTCCAAACTATAAAAAATAAACATCACAAATAAGTACAAAATTTAATGTGAAATCAACGAAAAAGCAACAATTATAAACTAAGTCCACAGAAATAATGAAAGATGACATTTCCAAATTTTATAACATTAAGAGTTTTTTTCCCTTCTGATTACAAAATTTTGCACTGAAAAGAATCATATTTAGTCAAAATTAATGTTTAGAGTGGTTTTTAATAAATATCAAGTTATAATTCTACAAAATAGATATAAATTCCTCAAAATTTTCTGAATCTGAGGGTACCTGTCTGCATGCTCTATTCCAACTCAAATAAAAAATATTTGGTAAAATCCCTTTTATAAAATATATTTATGACATCAAAAATATCCAATTCATGCGATCATTTGCTCATAAAAACACAAATATAGACTAAAAGAGATGGTTTTTAATTAATATCTTAGTTAATTATGGTTATATGAAAATGTGAATTGCCCAAATGGGTTGTTGTAAACTTTCCAAATCCATGGATATCTAACTATCAGCCATTTTTGAGGAGTGACACATGCAGGCAGATTTTCATATATAGAAGACTGTATGTAACTAACAAATATTATTGGAGAGGCTATGTTTGCCTATGTGCCTTAACAATTTTCTCTTTGTATCATATATGAGAAAGGAGTTGATAATACCCCTTGATACAAACTTACATATAGTATGTTATTTTTTCCTTTTCTCACATAGTAGCAAGCTTAGGGATTATTAAATTTTTGACTATTGATTATTCAAACAAATTAAATTTTGTATGCATATAAGTAAATACTACAAATAAGATGGAAAAAAAAAATAAAAAAAAAGGGGGGACACACAATTTAAAATAAATATTCAATACATAAAAGAAAGACAAGTTATTTTCCTGTAAAATAAAGAGTTTCACTTGTACTCATTATAGAAGTGTCTTCACAACAAATAAAATGGAGAAAAGTTAAATAAATAAGTATTTTTTTTTATCTTTGTAAGTGATTTTTAGCCCATGTTAACTTACACAAAACATTTAAAGTAACATTTAAAAAAAAATTATTAAATATGTACTCACATCGACAAGATTCATTCTGCTTTGACTCTTCTCCTTTACTGTGTAATCCACTGAAAGCACTCTGAGCAACATTGTGAAGATGAGGTTTTAATTCAGGATTGCTTGCAGCTTTTCTAAGTTCTGTGCTTATAATTTTTTCGGTCTTTTCTCGGGCAGCTTGCTCTACCATTCGCTGAGATATCACAGAAAGTTTTGCCAGAGCTGCAGCCAACTCCTCAGTTGCCAAAGCTTGTCTTGCTCGATCCTAATTAATAATTTGATTAAAGAAAAATTTTAATTACTTCCATACTAAACTCAAAATTTATATATTTACACTAGCATATTCAAAGCTTCAACTTGTTTTGTATATATATCAGGTGTGACTGTGCCTCTTAGTAAAAAACCCTGAAATTTATATCATTCATAATCAAAAACCTAGAACTAAAAAAAAGTAAATTGTATATAACAAATACTTGCTTGTTACTAATATTACATTTAATGTATTGTTAGTAAATTTCAAGTAATTTAATTGTTAGTAAATTAAATCAGTGACTGCTTTAATTTTAACAATTAAAATGAAAAATTTACTCAACTTTTTTTTGAGAATAACTCTTGGATGTTAAACAAATTGGCCATCTTAGAATTGGATTTTTAAATCTTTAATATCAAACACATTTTATTTGTAATAAATCTACTTATCTGGTATCAAAAATGCTAGAGGACCCAGAAGAGTCAAAAGAAAATGTCCTCACAAAGCTACGTTTATGCAAATCAATCAATACCCTTTCAAAAGTCAAAGCAGACAAAAAGTCAAAGTTCAGAATATCACCTCTTCTCTACTACCCCCTACACACACACACAATGACTGGAAATACTGACTGTAACAGAATACTTGCTCTACAGCTGAAACATGAAGCACAAGAAATAACACAAGTTTGACAAGAAGCCTCTTTAATTTATTTAAAAAACTTTTTTCTTTGAATTCAAACAATCATGCTGGAAATCTTAATCCCGGAATTCTGGGACACCCACAGACTACAATCACTGCTGATTTATATATATATATATATATATATATATATATATAAAATACAAAATCCTTTGTAGTTTAAGTACATTCACTATGCATTCTGAAATGACTGGACCAATCATTGTGGAGTTTTCCATGGTGATTCAGGTCTACTTTGGGAAGGTTTAGGTAGATCAAATTGTATAGAGGTCAAAGGCAAGTGGAGATAAAATGCTTTTTTTAATCTAAATTGCATTTGGAAACTATTCTGGTGTCACATGATGTATTTTTAATTTAATTGTGAGTTAAAATAATTAAAATTTTTTGAGTGACTAAATTCAACTGCTAGCATTTAAGTTTTCAGATAAAATATTTTCTTTTTCTTTATTTTTACTTGTTTCTTTTCATTTTAAAAATTTTAATTTGTCATATTTCTATTAATTTGCATTCAGCTGCACCACTTTTAATCCACTTTTTAAATGCCAGTCTTATCTTTTGAAAAAGTTCAAAAGATTTAAGTCATGTGAGTAATATTTTTATTTGTGGATACATTTGTTCTCTTTAAATGATCTGGTAAAAATATTAAGCACTTTTCTAGTCCACTGCCAAATATAATTCTTTTATTTAATTAGATTATATTTCTTAAGCTCATAATTAAAAATATATTTAAATGACTGTGTTAATTGTTTTATGGTACTGAGTTGTTTTAATTTTGAAATTGTTTATACTGTTAGAGTAACAATCTAAAAGCTAATTTCAATTTTGAAATAATATAACCTTTATGTTGGAACCTTAATTACCAAAAGCTGGGTGGTAAGTGCCTAGAACATTGTATTACTACATTAATATAAAAACTGGACTGGAAACCGTTTAGTTTTCTCATTTGTAAGTATTACAAATGTAAAAATTTACAAATGTAAATATTAGTAAAGAGGTTGTTCATACATTAAAAATTTGAGCCAAAAGAAAAAGCTAAATTAAACTAACCTGCCAAGACATGCCTCGTTCAGTAAGACATTGCAGAGCTTCTCCTTCTGGTAAACGGACAGGTAATTTTTGTAGAGATACAAGAAGTGACAAGATTGTTTCTAAACGTGGTCTACGAGATCTTAAGCATAATGGACATAAGAATTTAACTTCCTTTGCAATTTGAGCAAGGGATGATGCCGTCATACCAGTCTGTTGTTGCTTCTTTAAAGTGGCAGATTTTGGTAATGGAACACAATTCACTAAAATAAAAAATACAAATTGTAGCCCAGAAATTTGCAAAACTAATGTTATCAAATATATAGTCAAAGTAATCAACTTTTAAGTATAATTACCATGAAACCAATCTTTACATAGTTCACACTGAATCATGCTGTTATTCATTGATTTATTACAAACACAATATTTAGCTTCTGGACTATCCTCCATGCGTTTTCTTAAATTCTTTGCTCGCAACTGTAGCATTGACTCCAGCTCTCGTTTTTCAGCTTCTTTAAAATTAGCAACCTAAAACAAAACCAAATTGAAGGAGAAGGAAAAAGTAATTTTAAATTTTAAAAAACGCTTATAAAAACACTTAAATATAAATTTCTTTTTATGCTTAATGTTAAAAAAAACTACCAATCTAATGCTTTTTGAAACTCAGTTTACCTATTAAAAAAAATTACATTACTTTAATAAATTTTACTTAAATTAGGCATAATTTTTCAGGAGTTTTAAACCAGTAATATTCACCAGTAAATAATTTTTTGTAAAAGTTTCAATGTAATTTACAGAAAAAGCTAAGAGGTTTGAAATAAAATGTGTACTGGGATTTAACTATGAAAATCTTTTTTAAATTCTACTTCTCATAAAAGCTAAATTCTAAAATTTCTAAAACTTTTATATTACATGATGTTATAAATTACTGTATGAGTAGTTAAAACTTACAATAGTAGCTGGATCTTTAGCTTCTTCAAATTTCATATCTAGACTAACTGAGTCATCACCAAAGGAATCATCATTTTCTCTTGTCTTTTTCTTTTTGTTTTTTGATGTTGGTGGAGCACCAATATCTTTTCTTGGTGATAAGACCTTCAAAGAATTACAAAACAAAACTTATGAAAAGAAAAAACTTACAGAGATTAAGCCAACTACAGTCTTTGAACTACACAAATCTTAACTTTTTAAACATAGAATAAAGTGTGCATACATTATTGCACAGGCAAAATTGAGGAATAGATGCATTATAGACACCGGCCCCATCTGCCATGTTTTTTTTTTTTTTTTTTTTTTTGGCGACCAACAGAAAAAAGTGTGATTTGAAAAATCGCCAAGTAGAAAAACATGGCAGCAGTGCGTGTTTTCTGAGAGATCACCAAAAAAAGCATGGCGGCAGTCACGTGGCATATTTGAAACACAACATTAACAAAACTTAACTTTAAAAGGAAGAAACAGATTAACAATTTAAAGCATTATTAAAATAAAATTAGCATAATAATCATATTTTTTTAACGTTATTTAAAAAAATAACAGATTAGTAATATTTATGTGTCAACAGAATAAGCACAATATATAGCATTTTAATAAGCACTAATATTATGAAGAATCTAACGTGAGGGGGGGTTCCACCCCCACCCCTTGTAATAAAAGAAATGCAAAATAAATTTAATAACAAATGAAAATTGGAAAGGGTAGCACCAGAAACATTTTTCAACACTCCCACCTCCCTTAAAAAAAAAAACACCTCAGATTTGGATTTGATATTTTTTAACAATTTTAAAAATAGTATGAACCGAAATAACTACACCTGCCATAATTAAATTACTAAATCCCAGAAAATAAGAACAAAACAAAAATGTTCCAAAATAATTAACTTAGAACATCCTGATACTTTTTAACTATTCAAAACCGAAATAACTTCACCCATCATAACTAAATTAACCAAATCCCAGAAAATTTAAGAACAAAAACAAAATGTTCCAAAACAAAACATCTTGTTTGGTTTAGAATATTTTGATACTTTTAAACAATTTCAAAACCAAAATAATTGATACTTTTTAACAATTTCAAAACCGAAATAACTTCCCCGTCATAACTAAATTAACTAAATCCCAGAAAATGATAAAAACAAAAACAAAATGTTCCAAACCAAAGCATCTTGTTTGATTTAGAATAAAAATACTAAGAACCGAAATAACTACACCCACCGTAACTAAAATACTAAATACCAGAAAATGATATTTAAAAAAAACTGATCTAGGCGAATGTAATCCAAAAGAGCAACTAAGATGTAAATTTCTGGAAACACCCGCCATAACTAAATTACTTACCTAACCTAGATGACACCTTACCACTCCGCATCTGGAACGAAAAGAACAGCAAATTTTCATATAGTGCTGGGTAATGACGTCAAAAATCCCGAGCACCAATATGATACAAGAACATATCGGAGCTTCCATATATCCCAACCAAAGTTAGGGCATATCCAGCAACCCAGTCATCGCCACATAAAATCGCCAAGTTTGGCGAGAAAAAAACATGGCGTCTATAATGCATCTGTACCAAAATTGATAGTGTTTGAATAAAGTATATTTCCCAGAGGATCATGTAACTATTCGCTCAATAATTTGAATATAATAGGACAGATATTATTAGTAAGATAAATTACCTCAAGAAGGGAATAAGTAGAATTCTTCTTTAAAAATGTTCTTGCTGTTTTTTCACGCCATGCTTTTGCAGCTTCAACCTGGTTCTCAATTTGTGAAAGCTGTTCTAGTCGAATGGGGATAGGACGACCCTTAGTAACTAAGTACTCAAGAACATCAAGATAAGGATTATGTACACCATTCTGTAATAATCAAAATTAATTAGAATTAAGTGACAAATTCTGAAGGATAATTCCACTGTAAGTTTGAATTGCAGAATAATAATATACCTGTACAGCTACAACTTTTGCAACCCATTCTTTAGCTTTCTTTACTGCATCTGTCAGCTGTAAGACATTAGGAAGGTGCACAGCAAGGCTTCCAGCTTCCCCAAGAACTGACTCTAACACAGCTAGGGTGTGTTTGGGTCTATAATTACAAATAACAAGAAATGTACAATTGACATTTATAACAAAATTACAAGCAAAATAACAAAATTTGTGGAGGAAAAAAAATTTCAGCAAATTATATATTGTGTAACAAAGTTGAAAATCATTAATCAGTGCACAGAAGAAACATCTAATAATCAAGATTATAATGGAAAGATCAGGGATACTGCATATGTGCTACAAAGCGTAAAGTATACAAAAAATGGAATTTGGGAGGCAAAAGAAATACTTCCACACATCCCTCAGGATGCATAAATTCCATCCCAGTAAATAAAAAACTTATTTTTTTTTCAACATTTTCAGGACACATGTTCTACAAAATCATTTTGTTACATAAAAACAATTTTTGATTTCATGAGACACACAACAAAGGATTTATCTGATTTCCATGAATTCGAAAGGTACAATTTGACAAGTAGTGCTTGTAAATTCACAAAGGAAATTTCTTAATCCCACCCACAGACTTTACAAGTATCCAAGCTTTCAACCATTATCAGTTACCATGGTTTAGTACAAAATTTCTATCAAAGTTTCCTAAAGCAGTTTTTTCCAACTAGTAGTTACTGGTTCATGGATTCCTAAAGAGGAAAATGCTTATTTGTATGGTAAAAAGAAATTAGTAGAAATGAAAACTGAATTGAAAACAAGTCAGGAGTCCAAGGTTACCATTAGTTTTATTGTCATTCTCAATATTGCATGTGGAGCTAAATCATAACTAGATCATATATGTATTAATATAGTTAGATTTTATTTCAAAGGAAATAGTTGAGCCAATTGGTAAATTGCGTTTATCTAATCCGAATTTTAAAAAAGGAATTCAATTGGTTAGTATTACAAAATGAAAAAGTCTTTGCAAAGTTTGCAGAAAAGTTAAAAAATGCATTCATATCCGGATGCAAAAATTTTCAGAGTGGATTAATATGTCACATCAATTCAACAGGTAAAGACTCTTTAATACAGCATTTACAAGCCTTAAAAATTTTGAAACCGCATATTTTTAAAATAGAAACAGAAAAACAATTGGCCAAAAGTTAAAACAAGATTATCTACAAATGCAAACAATTTATTGGATAGCATGAAAGGAAATTGCAAAAGCTAAATTCACATCATTAATTTGAGCTACATAAAGATTTAATATTTTATGATTAATGAAAACATTTATGTAACAAAAATGGAAACTTCTTCAGTAGCATAAAATTCTTTTATTGTACAGAACTATAATATAAACATTTTACTAAAGTATTAAAAAATTAAATTCTAAACAAGTTTGGATTTAGTGCCACAGCATCAACTCACAGTCAGACTAGATCATTGTGGTAGCGGTCATAACAATTGTAAAATTTTTTCAGAAATGAAACCTAGAACTTATCTAGTGCCTAGTGCAGTAGATCCTTGATTTTTTGGTAACCAAGTTTAGTCAATTTTAAAACACTTTTGAAACAATTTTTTTTTTTTAGACAATCAAAATTGCACCAAAGAAAACTTCATTTCAAACTTTTGTAAAAGGCATTTCAAATTATGGTATATTATTCTTCCTACTTTGTTGTTATTTAAATTTTCTTATTAAGCACTTACAACACTAAAAAGCAATATAATACTGTCTTTATTCTGTATTTACAATATTGTCAGTTGAAGCATACTTTGCCAAAATGACCGAGATGGAATCGTTCTCAATTATCTGAAAATTTCCCTTTTCTAAAAGAGACTAGGTCCCAAATACATTGAAAAATTATAGTTCCATGCCATAGCCTCAACAGTAACTCCCCTTCCCTAACCTCTGAAGTTTATTGTATTGTGTTTTAAATCAATAACGATAATTTTAACTAGTAAAAATATTTTTTTAAATATAAATCTTTTAAAACTTTTAAGATTAAGTTAATGTTTCCAATTCTGAAACTGTAATTTTAACTGACAGTGGCAACATAATACTAGATGAGTTGGCTTTTTATATAGCTTTATAAATGCTTTGTTCTTCTAATTTATATTCTCATTTCATATTCTTCAGGTCTTTTAGGTGTACAGGAACGTTCAGGCCTGTTCAAACAATTATTTTAACCGTGTATGGAAGTCGTAAACCTTCCACACCCAATCCATTTATCTTCCTATCCATTTAACTTTTACTGGGCTTAATGGAGTTATAGTGTTTTGGTTCTGGTTTTGTTTTTTTAATTATATTTTTTTTACCTCTATGTAATTGCTGCGTGGAGCAAATTACATGGTAAGTAATTTTAACTATCTGTCTTTATCGATCTTATATATATATATATATATTTATATATATGTGTGTGTGTGTGTGTAAATGATAATTTATGGAAATTTAAAACATAAATTAGGTATTTTAAAGTAAAGGTGACCCAATTTTTTTAAACATACGTGTCCCAGAGACCCTGGGTTTTGAAAGTTGAGTGGCATTCCTGCAAGATTATAATGCCAACAAACCTACAGGTTTAAAAAAGATGAGAATAGTACATTTTCCAATATAAATAATGAGTGAATAATAAGTTTTAAAGCATAAAGGTGAGCAAAAAGGAGTTTAAAGCTCATTTCTGTGAAGAAGAAAATGGCATAAAAATTGTTTTTCTCTCATTCAAAGTGGTAATTTTGAGTTAATAATTAGGACAATAAAACGTAACTACAAACCTTGCTTGTAAACAAACTTTAGCTTTTTCTTCCCATCTTTCTCCAACAGTTAATAATTCCTGTAACTCTGCCATTACCTTTTCCACAGTTGAATGCGGTGGCACATTTATGCCTTTGTCAAGAAGCTTTCTTAGAACATCTAATGTAACCATATCAGGATGACTGAGGGAAGCTCTCACTTCTTCCAGCCAGCGGCTCTGAGTAAGTTTCTATAAGATAAATCAGTATTAAAGTTTAGAAAGCTTATTTTATTAACAACTCTACAAAAAATCTTTTTACATCTTTTTACAAATCTATTTAAAAAAATCTTTTTAAATAGTTAAGATTTTTAAAAATGTACATTAAACATATTATATAAAGTAAATTTCACACAGGAAAGAATTCAAAAGAAAAAACATATAAAGAAAAACATATTTAAAATTTGTTCTTTAAACAAATACATATGAATTCCCACAGACTTTCCACATTTTGCACAGCTATTTGTTGATACCAAATGTACGACGATCTGCTATTCAATGACAAGGCAGCAACAACTGTCAAGCCGCCTTCACACTATGGTCCACCGCAAGCCATCACCACCGTCTGGAGGGGATTTGGCTTATCGTGGCCGATGGCGGCAGACAATGGCTTCGGAGGCGGTTTTTCTCCAAAGATCAAAGGCAGCCAGATGCGCAACTTAAGTGCGCAGTAGACCCTATGGATGAATCAATGCGCTCAGCTTATTCAGTGGGCCAGCGTGTGGATGCGACCTGTGAACCATCGTTCGAGGTCACCATCAGGAAGTGGTGAACAACTGGCCATAGTGTGGAGGTTACATCACAGACTACACTCAGACAGCTCATTCCCATAAGCCATAGCGATACACTTCTGTAAAGACCCCTCCACACTATGGTCCACTGCAAGCCATCACCACCATCTGGAGGGGATTTGGCTTATCATGGCCGATGGCGGCAGACGATAAAATAGCCTTGGCTTCGGAGGCGGTTTTTCTCCAAAGATCAAAGGCAGATAGATACGCAACTAAAGTGCGCAGTAGACCCTATGGACGAATCAATGCGCTCAGCTTATTTAGTGACCCAGCGTGTGGATGCAACCCGTGAACCATCGTTCGAGGTCACCATCAGGAAGTGGTGAACAACAGTAAGAGGGTTTGGAGCACTACGGTCTACTTTTTTGCAACACGAGGGCTAATGAGACCGGGACCTACAGCTTAAAGCCGATTCTGAACGGCTACGAACATCCATGCCACAGTGGGATTCGAACCCACGATCAGACTATCTTTTCTCTGTTGCAACAGTGCACTAAGTGGTCCATTAAAAGGCCAAATTTAGCTGTAGGAGATCTTGTACAAATCAAGGATGATAATCAACCTCCATTCAAATGGTCTCTTGCAAGGAGTCTTGAACTGTATCCAGGTAAAGACAATAATGTATGTGTGTAGTAAGTTTACTGCTAATGGAGAACTAAAGAGACCTATTCATAAACTCAATTTTACCCTTTTCTTATCAATAACATGATTCATTCATTTCATTTATGTACTCAATAATTTGTTATATGTTGGTCTCTGGATTATTGAATTTTGATTATCTGAATTCTACTGTGGATTTCAACTTTTTATTTATTTATTTATTTATTTTTATTTTATTTATTTATTTTTTTTTTTCAATTTCATTTTGTATTTTAGTTTGGATTTCGATCGGCATCCATCACATAATATGAAACAATTTTTGAGCAGCTAATATACATACATACGTACCCACACCTATATACTTGTTAGAAATTGATTAACAAAACATTTGGCTACACAAAAAAATTCAAAATCTTTTGAAAATGTATTGGTTACTACAGTGTCAAATGCTAATTTAAAAAATTAAACTTAGAATAGCCGCTGCCGCTCTCCATTGCACAGTATTTATTGGAGCACCTGGCCCAGCAGGGCATATCTCCTGTTATTAAGATGAATAGTTCTGAGAGAGATCGGTTCATTCGGTTATGTAAAATATCAAGATGCCAGTTCAGATTGATAGATAAATAATTTTTAAGATTTATATTTAGAGCATTGAGTTAATTATATATAACAATTGTAAAAAATAATGGTTAAAAATTGAATAAAATAATATTAAATGTGAATAAATAGTGACTAAATAAGATTAACATGTGAATAAATGCAGTTACATGAGAGTAAACAAGATTAAAAGTAGTGAAAATATTAAAACGTATAAAAGTGTGCACAGGAACGTAAATCGGATCCTGGCAAACGACCAATAAAATTTATGCAGTTGCGAGTGGGAGGAGCCTAAGCCACTTCATTATTTTTACAAAAATTGACTAACTTTTCTTGATCTGCTAATTAAAATTTTAAAATTTTTTTATAGATTTCTTTTAGAGTAAAATTATGAAGGGGAGGGGCCTAATATTCAGTGTGTACAAAAATTTAGGGGGGCGTAAGAGCAAAAAATCTAAAAATTAGGGACGTCCGTAGGACTTACAATGATTGGAGTCAGAGGGAGAATCCCAATGTTCAGAAACGTAATAGATAGATAGACAATCGTCTTAGCTTGAATATTGGTGAGTTTAAAGCACAGAAAGACCAAATAACATGTGAAAAAATAACAGTGATTTTTATTAATTTAGAATAGAAAAATACTTATAAATACTTGCAGACACAAAAAAAAAAGTAAAAATCAATTTTTAAAAAATTTGTACTTTATTCTAGAGAAAAATTCTCCCTTTTTGAGAGTATTTTAGACAAAATGTAAATACCCGAACTTATTTATTTAAACTATGCAAACAATTTTTGATAAGAAAAAAAGGGTAGGTTAACAATGAAGATATTATAATTTTAATCAAAGCACTTAGAAAATGAAATTGTCAAATTAAGGGGGAGCAAAGAAAATTAGTATCCAAAATGAAGAGTGATATTTATGCAAATAGGCTTATAATACAAACAATCAATATACTCCTAAATAAAAAAAAAAGCTTAACTTTTATAGCAATCCAAATTTAATCATCTAATTGGTCACAATGGCAAGCACTGTAAGAAAAAAATGTATTTAGTCAAATTAACCTGTTTCAATTGTGGAATTTCAGCCAAATCAATATCCAAATTTATCCCTGTTTCTAAAAATTTTTCTAACTTCTTTGAATCTGGGACTTCCTCGGTAAGAATCTCTTTAGCATCAACTTCAAACTGAAGTGTACGATCCAGCCAATCCTAGAACACAATACAATACAATACAATACTTATCAAAGATTAAAGGAAATAATTTGTCCCAACCTCCCTCCACTATATTTCCCAATTAATATAATATTGAGAAAATAAGTTCTCAGTCTTAAAAATGATAATTATTTTAATAATGTCAAATAATATTAATAATATTAATACATTTCAGCAAAAAGTTGCAGAAAAAATTGGAGCACTATGATTTTATATAAATTATATTGCAAGTTACAATATCACTTTAAAAAAAATATAAAAGAAATAAGAGAAAACTTCTGAAAGAGAATATACTATGCCAAATTTATAACAAACTAATGGCAAAAACTTTTTTCTTATTACAAAAGTCCAACATTTATTCATTTTAAATGAATAATATATAAAAGTAAACATATATAAGAAAAGAACAATCAAATTACATTTTCATAGTTTGTTTTTAAATACCAGTAATATATTTCCTTTTACAGACAATTTAAACTTTCTAGACTATTAATTTTATTAATTCATTACCTTAACTAAATATGCTTCTTTGATCTCACATGCCAAAGTAGATAGTTGATGATGGAAAAGTTGAAGATCTTCTAAAGTGATTCGAGCTGGATGTTTAATTTCACCTGACTGTCGAGTTCTAGTTTAAAAAATAAAAAAAAAAAACAATTTCAAACAATTGTTCTGTTACAGAAATTTGCATACAGCTTCACTTAAATACAAAAATATCTTTTAATATACCTAGTACGAACTCTCCTATTAAGAAGTTGCTGAGCTAAAGCAGCACATTTCTCCCCTTCATCAACCACATTACCAAGATTCTGGAGTAAATCCATAGTTGGAAATCTCTTTTCTTCTGCTTCTTGTATTAGATCTTTAAAGTCTGACAGACCTGAAAAATGAATTAAAAAAAAAAAATAATAAAAGGGGATGGGTTATATTACATGCATTCAAACTTACAGTACATAAATTAAAGTTCAAAATTTTAAAAGTGTTCTTACTTAATTTGCTAGTTTCATTCATGTTTAAGGCATTTTTTACTTTGATGCACCAATTATCAAATGATTCAGCTCTGACTTTTAATCTGTGTAACATACCAGGTAATTCATCCAATGTATAACGATATCTAAGAAGGCAAAATTGTACAATTAATACAAAACATTGTTTAAAAAGAAAAAAAATTCTAGGTTGCTAAATAAATGTATTCCAATTATTATAATTACAGATTAATCAAAAACATTAAAATATTTACCACATAAAAACTGAAGAACTCATTTAAAAATTAATTTTCAAGCATAAAAAGGTACAAAAAATATGCAACCACAAAAATTACAATATACTGATAATGAACACAAACTTTTTTTGTTTGTTAAGAAAGTAATTCTACAGTAAGCAGTATACAATAAGTATTAATTTTGAATTTAAAAAATATATTAATGTCATACAAGCAATTTATACCTTTATTCATAGTTATACCAAGTCAAAAAATCTCAATAACTTACAATAATATATGTTCGTCGGGAGGACATCTGCACAGTTTCTCTTTATGAGGAATGCATACAATCTTTCCTGCAGAAAAATATATTAACAGAGATTAACTATCTTAGCAGTTGCATATATTTACTTACACATACATGTATACAGAGCCGGGGGAATAGCAGGTGTGCTATGTATGCATGCACAAAGTTTGACACATCTCTAGAGTATTTCAAATATAATAAAATATTTTTAAAATTACAATTCAAATTTAGGTTAAGTATTACCCTTCAAATCAATATTAAATTTATATCTATCTTTTATAAGGTGAAAGTAGGTAAAATGAAATGATAAAAACATCTGATACCATCACTCAACCAGAAAAGATTAAACAGTCTAGATTTGTTAGCAAACAAAAGTTAAACTGTGTGAGAGTTCAGAATTTTCAGATTTTACTAATGAACTGACCAATAAGAATGCAGTTCTAACTTTGTAGATGCCTTTATTACTTCTAACAGAATATAACATTTTATCTTAAAATTGGATATTTGATGAACATAAGTTTATTTTTTAAATAATTAAACAAAAAAGTCATAATGTTAAGGGCTTATACACTGAGTTTGATGATGAAACTGCAGGAGTTAGCATTACACTTCTACCTAATGGGCTTGGGTTTTATCAAAGTAAGTCTTACATGTTCATATGCTGCTCCTCATTAGGAGTGAAATTGACCACTTACATCGTGGCTCCCATCATGAAAAATGGACAAAAATCTTACAGCATTGTACAAGCAAAAGCTGATATAGTTAAGTACCTCCCACATTAGGGAGAAAGGTTATGAAACTACTTAAAATTTGTAAGGATAAGAAGCAGCCGAATATCTAGCACATAGGCAGTTAAACCCCTAAAACTTGCTTTGTAGGTATAAAAGCACACACAGACTTATGCTGAACTTAAACATTCTTTTCATGAAAAAGTAGATATCAAGTATTCTCCCTAACCTTTGATATACATGCTTGACTATTCACAATTAAGATAATTTTGGATGCTATAGAAGAGAATATTTGTTTTTAAATAACTGGGAATGGGACATTTATATGATTAAAAATTAGAAACATGTGACCAGTATCACACAAGAAGCTGCATATCTAAAATATTTTAGATGAGAACTAGATTTATTTAAAAATTGAAAATTGGGCTTTGAGGTGCACAGCTACAGATCATATAGATTTACCAACTTCAGTAACTCCAGTCATCCATCAATCTTCACAAAATTAAAACCCCATACATAATTTTTTTAATAATAATAAAACATACTAATTTCTTATTTCTAATATACTTTTCCTCTTTGGCTTTTTAAAATTTATTATTATTAAACGTTACAAATATATAATAAATTGAAATATTTGGAAGCTTTTAGAGTTGGTATTTCAAAGCAATTTTTATAGATGAGGGACAACTGAAAGAAATCAAATACTATTGAAATTGCTGTGAGGGAAAAATCTTTATGAGTTAAGCTTATAAATTATTTCCTTCAACTAATGACCAAATTTATTGCTCATAATACAGAATATATTCAAATTTTAATAAACAAAAATTCTAACAAAGTTGACTCAAATTTCCTCCAGTCAGTCAGTAGATAATAAACTGAGGACCAATCTTAAGACCATGCTTAGGAACTTTACACTGGGGGATACACATTAGATTGACCACCTAATTCAGGTCATATGCTTCACACAAAAGTGCCCTTGTCTTGAAAACAAATCAACACCACAGGCCCCAAGTTAGGTTGTTGCACAATAAAGTTTAAAGTTTAGCATTAGGAATACACCAAAATAATTGTATTAATCATATCCAGGAATGTATTTGTTGTTACAGTTAAATATTTATTTCAAAATGAACTATTTCACAATTCTATTCAAAATTGAAACTTAAAATATTTCAACTGATGGCTTCCCTAAATTTTAAACTAAGAGAAGGATAAGAGTTTTTTTTTTTTTTTTTTTTAGTTGAAATAACATACAAAAAATTAAAACTGCTTATGGAGATAATGTATTTATAAAATTAATTCCTTAAACATTTTTAAAAATAAAATCCCTTTTAACATAAAATAGCATTTTGTAGAGTACAATAAAAATTATAACAAACACACTTAATAAAAATTTAAAACATTTAAAATTTCAAAATGTTTTTATTTCATTATCCAAAAAAAAAAAAGGAAAAAATATATAAACAATATGCAAATTACACTTACTCTCAGTACAAGGGCATGCAACTGCAGACAGAAAACAAGTTGTTTTACAATAATCACACTGCCTCTCATCATCAGGTAAAAGTTCAAATGGTTCTTTCTGGGACATAGTAACACCCTAGAAAATGTAATTTGTTTAAACAATTATTCAATGTGATTTTAAAATTAATGCACTTGGTTTCATTGATAACCAAGAAATCCTTTGGCCATGCTCTTTAAAAGAAACCATTACATAATATGTGCAACAAAATACTTTTATATTTAATTGTAATGCAGTTTATATTCTTAGGCAATAATATTCTACTTACCCAGTCTAATAAGGATTTTCTTAACTCTTTTTCTGCTTCAACCATCTTCAACATATCTTGATATGTTGAAGCAGCAACACTAATATCTAATCTGTCAGGATCTGTAGCCATTGTGCATACCAGCTCATCATGAGAGAAAACACAGAAGCGATGCAACATACCATAATGAGAAACACACACTCTACCAATGGGCAACTGCAATAAATGATTTATTAAATATTTTTAATTAAGCACTTAGATATTGCATGACACATGAGTAATTATATTTCAAATTTAGAACAATGTCATATCAATTTCAGAACCCAAGTCTATAATAATATAAAAAATAGTATTTTTAGTAGTATATCCAAAATTTTCAAACAGCATCTACCTTTCTAGTATTAATACAGTTTCAACTTTCCTTAATAATTCTAATAAATTCACCAGACGGCTCAAAATGTTTTTTAATTAAAAGGGGGAAAAGGTAAAAGATAATGAAATTCTCTTATACAATATTTATTTCTTTAAGAATTATTTGAGCCTGTTAAGATAATATTTTACTTTGTTACATTTTTAAAGCATTCAATTATAACAATATAAGGAACATTAATATTTTTCATTATATTAAAATAAACATTTTTGTAGTTCAATTAAACACTGGACTTATTAAGATATAATCCTGCAGTGAGTCATGTTTGACATTAAAGTTGAATATTTATTGTAAATTTTTTAAAAGAAAATGTCGCATTTTTCACATGTTTTTTTTTAAATTTATAACTACATAAATAGTATGGGACTACATATTTCCCCTAAATCTCATTATTTCCAATAAGAATTCTATAACTCTTTTTAATAATTTTAAGTGTATTTCTCATAAAAAAGGTAAAAGAAAACTATACACACCTATTTATAAGAATTAGTTTTAAACACTGATGTCCAGAAGTCAGTACATATGCATTCTTTCATTTATGCCTTTAAATTAACAATTATTGTATAGACAAATGAACTTTATATGGATAAATTCACAGATTTATAGACTAATGATCCAAGTACTAAAATATACATGTATCCTTGTTTCCTTCAATATATAGACTTCCTAATTTAGTAAAAAGTAATCACTTTTGGTTTTGATACACACTACTGGGTTTTTATTCAATAAATAAATACATAAAATGTTACCCAATCGGCAGGAGCAAAATTAACAGCTTCAGCAAAATTATATCCTTGATTAAATCCAGCATGATATGACCTGGGAAATGTAACCACAAATTCTCCAGCTTGTTGATTAGTGCGATAAATCTAAAAAATAAAATAAAACTTCACATAGTTGTAGCTAAACTAGCTTAAAATAAAACATTTAAATTAAGAATACATAAGTGATTTTTTTTTAAATATTCCAATCTAAAGATTTAAAAATATTTAATATAAATTTTTGATTACCATTTGCTTTTAATTTTTTTTCATACTCTATCATATAACACAAAATGTATTCTTATGAGCACTAAAATTATAAGAGTTAATTTTAATACTTACAGGAACACCTTGAGAAATTAACAAATTTGGATTCATAATAGTAACCAACTGATGCAATAAATCAGGCTGTGCCTCAAATAATTCTGGAGCTACAGATCTCATAGCATCTTCAAATGACTCAGCTTCACCACCTGGAACTCCATACCATGTCTTTGGTTCACCCCTAAATTAGAAGCATGTTATAGGCAATATTCCAGACATACATTTACTCAGATTTATTACAACTTAAAGGTAAAAAAAAATATGAAAGGCAAGCACAGTCAGTTATATATATATATATATATATATATATACTACAAGTTTTTGAACTAACAAAGCAAAGTATCGCTTAATTTCAAGCAAATCAATAATAAGAATAAATTGAAAAATATGTAGGAACCTTGGATAAGCACTGCATACATTAAAATATTTCATTAGTTACTTTCTTCCTTTTGCAAGATCAACAAAATGAGAAATTGTATTGCAAAATTGCATTTTATAAGTTTAAACAGCACTGTACTTTAACAATTTTAGAAACCTGAATTATACATATTCTCAAACTTTTCATTACATTCATTGGCTTTTATAAATATGCATACAAATTACATATAAATTATGTTTTTGGTTAAGACAAAACCTTTTTTATGTTTTTAAAATTAATTTCAAAATATACCTTACCAGTGAAGATAATTTATTGAATAACTCCAGTGATCTTCATTATGCCAGCAAAACGTAGCAAAACACATTCCCACATATGTCCAAGGTATCTAAAATGTTTTATCAGTTAAGTATGATTGATAAATGGTATTCTGACAAACAAATTTTAAAAGAAATTAGCTTACTTTCATGCCTGATATATCAGCATTAATGTGCTTTAGTACAGAGCCTTCTAAAACTGGGAGATTGTTTAAATTCCAGCCTGATGTAACATATTCCTATAAAATTAAGAAAATATACATATTTATTCATTAAATAAAATAAAGCTATTCAGAAAAATAACAATCTTGGTAGTTTAAATTGACAGATTTTTGCAGAATTTTAGAATATTTTTGATATTTCTGATATTTTTCAGAATCAGAGTATATTGATAATTCTATGATTTCCCAATTTTTCCTAATGTGTGACCACTCTGAGAAGTGGAAAGAGAAAAAAAATGCCAACTGCACAAAACACTGGCATTTTTATGATAAAAAAAGTTGTAAATATTTAAATTAGTAATAGTATTATAATGCACATGAATCTATAAAAACCATAAAATGCCCTTTTAAAATAAGAAGGGAGAGAGCAAATACACAATATATTACCATAATTTATGATTTCAAATAAATAGGTTGCTGGTGCAACAATAAAATCCTAATAAACATCAATTATAGAATTCAGAATCCCCAATCTTTGTCACATTTTCTAAATATGCTGTAACAAATTTACTAGGAAGACAACTATCTTTTTTAAGATACCCTTTTTGTTAAATGATAGGTTTAAAAAATATTACAATTCTACAAAATAAGTTTTTTAAATTCAATACTACATCCTTATTTAAAAAAAAAAAACTCTTTAAGCACTGTAATTTTAAACATTTAACACAGAAAAGCATATCAAACCTCATCTCCAGGTAATAAACTTTTAGTCTTCTTATTAGGAAAGCCTGATCCATGGTCAATTGTATGCAAATCTGCTCCATATTCAACAGTCACATCTTCATCAACTGCATTAACAATACGCCAAAATTCTTTTTCTACTAGAGCATAAGGTACTCTCTATTTCAAAGACAGAAAACAAAGCACTTTACAACAAGTATATAATGAATACAGTAAAAGATTACACTGAGAAAGTTCGATAAATTTGGAAAAATTTAATAAAAGTCCCATTTATAAAATAGACACCAGTATATTTCAATAAATTGAGCATGCTTCTTTACAGCAATCATACACTATTCCTGAGCAATCTTTAAATAAATAAATAAATCCATTATCAATTTTTGAATTCTCTTAAAAGTTCAGAGACTAAAACTTACATGTACAGGCATGTTGAAATAATTTGTTTTAAATTCATCTGCTTTCAGTCCAAACTCCTGTAAAGTATATTCTCTTTGTGCCTGCTCAAAACCAAAGGCTTCTTGAGGTTTACATACTTCCTGAAAATAATCAAACATATGTCCATTTAAGACAAAATCACAAAAATCAGTTAATTTTCCTGATAACTGGAATTGAAATACCCCATAAATGCCAACTACAAAATTTAGTAGCTGGAATAAGTTACTACCACAGATAAATTTTTCAAGCTATTTGATGTGTTGGATGTTTTTGCACACACACACACACACACAAAAAAAAAAAAAAAAAAAAAAAAAAAAAAAAAATTCATTGTAAGAATACAGCATTATAAGAAAATTGTGATTTTTGCTCTGCATCATAGGAACCTTGGCAGTATAAGTCAGTCACACAGCTTATAAACAGTTTGTATGGGTACATCAAGGCAATCTAATTTTTATGTTAACAATTTTAAATAAAAAAAAACAGCAATAAAGGAATGAATATTCTTATAAGTCTTGAATTACATATCGAATTAAATCTAAATAACATATTACTCTTTAAACACACTGAGTTTGGATTAAGCCTTATTTTTCCTAAATGCTACATTAGAAACTAATACTAAACTTAATAACAATAACTGCAAATTATTTATGGAAATAGCAATAAATGACATTAAAGTTCTTATTTCCAGACAGATATTAAATAATTTCCTTGATACCTTATAATTAAATGGATATCCAACATTCATAAGTAATAAGATACATAATATTTTAATTTTTATAAGAAAACATTAGGAAATGTAGACAAATATAGTTAACTGATTACCCTAGTGATATACAAGTTCTTAACATTCAAATTCTGTTTTGAGGAAATTTGTTATGAAATTTAGTTTTCTAATAAAACTAGGAAAGGGGGATTCATGAAAATATAACAAATTGCTGAACAAGGGAAATTAATACCTGAGCAACACAATGGGGACATCTCCAGTCTCCTTTTGGAATATCTAGTAAAGGAGGTTTCAAGCAAAAAGTATGATAGCTACCATCACAGCCATCACAAAGCAACATTGAAGCTTCCCCATCCCCTCTATTGCACTTAATGCACACAATTTGGTCAATCTGGAAAATAAGTTATACCAATAACTATAAAATAATTTAAAAGACTGGAGTAAGTTAGGAAAGACGTCAAATACCTAATTAAAAAACATTTAAAGTTTGTTAAACACTAAATCAAATAAATTTAAGAATAAATAATTCATAATGACCAAGCAAGAATTTAAAGCAAGATAATTAAGAGAAAATATACACATATAAATTATAATATCAAGATAAAATGGACATTTATTTTCAATCAACAATAAGTTAGAACTGAATCAACAAATCAACATACAGGAAGTTTTCCTTTTGGCCGAACTGCTCCTAATTTTTCTGCTTCAACAGCACCCATTGCTCTAGTCTCTTTAAGAAAATTCCCAGTCAATTTATTTCCAAATCCCATTTTTAAATCTTTTGCACCAAGACCCATTTTTAAGTCTTTAAAACATTCATAATGATTTTCTTTTAAAAAGGCAGCTCTAGTTTCATCATATTCACCCTTTCCTAGAAAAAATTTTGATAATTAGAAGGCAGTATAAAATAGAATAGATATTTGATGAAAAAAAGTAAATTAAAAAAACTTTATTAGAATAATTTATTTTCAACTATTAAAAGTTATACAATCTAAAGCAAAACAAATGACAGCTACATACAAATTGTATAATACAAAAAAACATTAAATTCAGTTATACATGCACACAAATACTAACTCATATAAAAGTATGAAAAGCCATCAAAAACAAAAATTAAAACAAAGGATTAGAAAAGAAACTAGATTTAGTATGATTTAAAAAAAAAATAAAAAAAAAAGGCTTGAAACATTAGTTCTGTTGGAAACCAGAAAAAGAAACTAGATATATTTTTTTTTTTTTTTTTTTTTTTTAATGGCATACAAAGGAATACACGTTATTTACACAGTTTTGTAATGTTCAAATTTAACAGCACCGTTGAGAGATTAAACAACACATTGTTGATAGAATTACTTGACTTTCTTTGTTGTTAAGGCAAGCAACATCTCTCAATACTGGCAATGTTTACAGTTAGTTGCAATAGACTTGTGACTTCACAAGGTGTCATATCAGGATATTTAGCATGTTTTGTGTCTTAAACGCAATAACTGATAACAAAATTTTCTTCCAATTTTGAATGCTTTCAGGTGTTTCACAGCCAGAGTGATAAGCAGTTGTGATATAAGCAGTTGCATATTCATTTTTGTTTTTGTCACACAAAAAAAGCCTCGTAATAACTGTCTAGTGCAAAAAATTATTTAAAAGCAAATAAAGTTTTTCCTGACATTTGGGTTATGTAGCAAATGTATTTAAACACACCAAAATAATAATTATATATAATAACAGGGTTTCTTCAGGATTTTGAAAGTGACTATTAAGAGTGGGGATTTTTTTTTCAGGGTCAATTTTTTTTTTTCAGATCTATCTCAAGAAGAAAATTATGATTGGCAAAATTTTATTTGAGTTAGACATAGGTCAAAGTTTCATGAAAAGAGAAAAATACGAGAAAGCACAAATGATAAGAATACAACAATTAGAAAACATTGATCTATAAAATACAAAAACAAATTGAGTTTTACTAATCAAAAAAGTTTAAAACATTCAAATCAGATGTTTCTTCATTTGAGAATGTACAAAAGGTTTTTTTAATGAATTCAGACACAAAAAAATTAAATTAAAAAATTAAAAACCCATTTAAAATGACAAATTTTTAAAATAAATTTCTGTTATAAACTCAGTTTTTAAGAAAATAAAATTTCTTACCAAGCCATAAAATTTGTTATTAAAATATACTTTAATAATTACAATATTATGCCAATTTTGTCTGATTTAAGTTAAAATACCAAATAAATCATAATTTTGCATAATATACACATAAAAATTAGACAACTTCAAATTTATTTTAAAGAAGGACTGATGGCTGAGTCATAGGACTCGTTAGCTTTCAGTATCAAAATCAGCAAAAAATGTAAGGTTCAAATCTTGCTTTTAATTTGTACAAAATACTTTTAAACATGGCCATACACTGTTTTAAAAATAGTGCTACAAAGCACTACATTATCAACAAATGGATATGAGACACTGGAAAGTGATGTTCTATATCCTCAATATAAACAATAAAATACGGAAAATTTTAGTTCTATAATTCTATCAATGTGTGGAAAGTGCTTACTATATGACAGCTGAAAACTCAAATTTAAAAATAAAATATTTTTAAATTTTTTTCAGGGAGAACTTGACACAAGAGCAAGATAAGGAGCTTGTGGAAATAAAAGTCAATGAAAGAAATTATTTTATCAGTTTGATACAGGAAGGAAATCAAGGTGAAAAGTCTCATCAATTTAAAACTTGACAAACAAAATTTTGTAAAGATATAGTAGATATAACATACCTTGTCCATGATAACCTGGCATTTTGGGTCCTGCACCATAAAACTGTAGTTTCTTTAATTCATTGTTGGTAGAATAATCAATTCCATCCTTTCAGAATAGAACAAAAAAATAAATAAATACAAGAAATCACTTAAGTTCTTCCTACTGTACTATATCTGGGTTTTGTATTTTACTTTTGACACAACAATCAATATTTTAAATGTTACACTCTACTAATCATAGAAAATTAATATACTATAGCAAGATTTAAAAAATATTGACTACCATTTATTAAACAATGACTTGTACACATTACTATTTAGTAAAAAACAGGCATAGTATCATAACCTTTTAAAATACCTTTGTATAACTGCTGCTGTCTACAGTTGTATGTTAAAAATGACTCTCATATTACAAAATAAGAATAGAAGACCTGTAAATAATTCTTTAAATTCTATCTTCTGAGATTTTAAATTTGATATAGTACTTTTAAAATAAGTAATTTAGGGTAAAAAAAAAAACTTTTTAAAATTGTTTGAAAGGTTTTACAAGAATAAGACATTAAAAAGTTGCACACAAACAACACAGAAGATTGCAATTTTATTTAGCAGTCATTCATTCTTTTTTATTCCTATTTATAATATTTGAAAACCCGTTCGGGAACACCAAGACCAAATTTTTAATAATATTTAAGTAAAAAAAACTTTTTTAACATCACTAAAAAGAGACTAATAAGAATGGAAAATAAAAATAATGAGATGTTTGATTCTTACTTTTTACATGTTATAGATAAAAAAAAAATTTTTAAAGAGAGAAGAGAACAGATTTAGAAATAAATGGGAACTTATGAGAAAGATGAAAATGTGTTATAAAAACAGATGAAGATTTATTAAAGTAAAAGAAAATTATATAATACAAATCTTATTTTATATGGATTTAATTTTTTACAATCTACTGTTACAAAAATAGATGAAAATTATTCAATTTTTGAATTATTTAACCTTTCTTTATATATAATGCATCTAAAAACTATGTCTCGTTTTTAAATTGAATTTTGAATAAGATGAGTAGCAATTACATGTATAAAATAAAATCTTTATATTTTAAAAATAACAAATAATGGTGAAAAAAGATGAATAGGCAGACTTGATTAGTTTAGAAAGGTATATTAATGAATTGCCAATACTAATAATTATTACAAAAAATTGTTGAAATGAAGGTGCATTCATTTAAGTCATGAGATGATGCAATAGAAAGGCTGAAACGATTAATGAAGCAGGAGAAACAAAGTGTGACAAGGGAAAATTGAAATCAGAAAGGAAAGTGTAGATTATTAAATTAAAAATAGAGCTTGAAAAAATATATGCAATAATTATCCCAAATAAGGTTAGGCATGCTAAATGATCTGTAGATCCTTCTGTTATGCTTAGCAAAGTTTTATTTATTTATTTTTTTTAAGAGTAAAAATAAAAATAAAAACCAATTTGATCAAGAATCAAACTCCCATCTCATCTATAAAACTGCTTTAAATGTTTGATTACTCTCCAAACAACATATTGTGTTAATATTAAGCAAGCAAACCCAATAATGCTAAAATATGCAAATATTATTTGGGATTATTAACACGCAGACTAATAGAAAAATTAATACCACACAGCAAAACCAAAAAGTGCTTAGCCTTTAACATATTCATGAGATCTTTAGAAAAATAGTGTATACTGTCAAACAGTCAAACTATACATGTATGAAAATATTAACCTATTACATGAAACGAAACAATTTAACTTGCCTAATGTTATCACCTTTTCTATGAATGAACTTAGCACTATGCCAAAATAGTGACTGGGACAATGTTAAAATTTTTCTGTAGTTTAGTAATATAAACAATTTATCTATAATGAAGTATATTTTTATGATGATCATATTATTATCAAGATGCATTAGTAAATTTCAAGATTTTAGTTTACTGGTAAATAGATGAAAATATTTATGCTGAACTGAGATGCAGTGCATTAGTAAAAATACAGTACGATTTTAATAGAACTTTTGTTTTCAAACCTTGACTATTAAATAGAGGCAAATTTTCAATAATTTTATTTTAGGTTACACATAGTGCAACAAGTGAAAATTTTTCAAGTCCAGCTTTTTCTAAAATGCTAAACATACTTCCTTTCTTCATAGTTTATTTTTGTTTTACTTACATTTTACTTGGGAGCACAAATATGAAGCATATAACTCAAAATATAAGTTAAATGTTTGATGAAATTTTTTTAATAATGCTACAAAGAGAGAAGGTCTGATGCTCCGTACATAAGACCAAGAATGATAAAACAATACACTGATGTAATTTTAAAACTTTATTACTTATTAAATTTTAGATATTATTAATCTTCTAATAGTGCATTTATTTAAAAAAAAAATATGCATCAAAACTGAAATTTTTTCCCTGGCTTAATTTGTGGCTATATATTAATAAAAAGGTTAGAAATGGTTATTTCCCTAGATAATAAAATTTTACACGTAAGTTACAATATTTAATATTTTTACATAAATGAGAAAAATTAGAAAAAAATTTCAAAAAACTGGCTTTCACAATATAGAAATTTTAATTTTTGGATAATCTACAACTATAGCTACATAAAAACAAATTAATGACATTTAGAAAATTCTTCAGTCCTACTTCACAGACATAACAAAATTTCGGAGAAACCCTGCAATTGACAACTTTAAACTAACAAAGATTTCACCACCCCTCTTAAGTTTGGAGAACATCAAATTATCTACTTCATCATACATAGTTATAACTATTATCAATTAAAAAGAACAAATAAGTAAATGATATATAATAATATTGAAAGCATAATGTGAAAATTATAGAACAATAGAGCAGTAAATGAGCTTTAAGATCCATGAAATAATCTTTGTTCCCAGCAAAATTTTAACTGAAATTATACTGCATTTAACAGGAAAAAAAACTGTTTAAATCAGCAAATATGCTAAATAGGAATTTTCTTATTAAATTTTATAAAATAACTAAATTTATTGCACATATACAAATTTTCATTAATAGTTTGGTTTAAAAAATAAAAACCACCATGTTCTAAGCAATATATGACCAACTAAAAATACCTCTGCAATAACTGTGTGTATATCTACATTTTTCACAAAATGAGTTCTTATAAATTACAACAATCTTACAAAGAAAGAAATCTCACAATATTATTCTCTTCGGTTTCTTTCCCACGCCTTTTAGATCGGCGAGCATAACGATCTGGAGGTGGTCTAATTGCTTGGCGAGATGGAATACCATGTGGAATATAATCTTTGTCTCGTTTGTCTGAATCGTCAGAATCTTCACATGGTTCATTAGCATTCTGAAAGCATGAAGGATCATTCTTATCAGACCCTAATATGTTCAATACTTTTGAGACATTTAAATCAGAATAAGATTGAATTCCTTGAAAAGAAAAATAACCTTCAATGCAAAAGAATTCAAGAGATAATGTAACTGGCTATCAAAAATTCATTGCTTAAAAATTAATCTATATTACTATGAAAAACAAGGAATTTTAATTATTTTAAGCTCTGTGATAACAAAATAGCATGATATTTTGTTCAGTGACTACCCCAAATTATGTTTTATATATGCACCAATAAGTTTTCATATGATGTGCAATGGTATAGAAAAGAGGATTTCATTATCTTTCAGTTATGAATTTAAAAGTGTGTATACACATACAGATAAATATACACAAAGCCCATAGGAAGCAAAGGGGGCACCAAATTTGAAAATATTTCTATGTTCCAAATTGCAAATATTGCAATAATTTAGCATAAACATTAGAAGGCGTCCTTAATAGGCAGCAAACACACATCTTACAATATGTGCATTAATAGTAATCCTGTACTTTAAATGTGAAATGTTTAATTTAAAGCACTATAGTCTACTCATTTGCACTTAGGGGCTGAGACAAGACCATGGTGACATGACCTACATTACAATAAAAACTTATGGTGATATCTGAGCATACATATATTAAAATTCTTAATTTTAATTCATCAAAGATCCCTTTAAACCTCCAAAAGTTTTTTTACACAGATATCATCCAATTATATACCACCTTCTACTATTTCCTAAACATGTGTTTCACTTTAAAACATTTTTAGTACATAAAGCATTTTCATATGCAGGCTGTAAAAAAAAAAGTCTTACAAGGTCTAAACTTGCACCACTTTGAAAAACATCATATGGATATAAAAGACGTTCATAATGAGATTTCAACAAGCTTCCAACTCCTCTGCCAGGAGGATATCCCATACGTGTTCCAATACGGGACCATTTTCTTTCTCGTGAAACAACTGCCATTCCTCCCTCTTCTTGTACCACCTAAAAAAATTAAAGTATGCATTAAAAAAAAAAAAAATTTCTAATACACTCTCTCTTGATGTTAATCCAAATTAGATTTTCAGTTTGAAACCTCAGAAATCAATTTGGTTACCAAGTTTTCAAATTATGCTTGAAGTCTAAATACTGCAATAATTACTTAGATCCATAAAACGGTAAAATGAAGCATTATTGCATTCATAAAGCATCTATTTTTGTTACCTTGATGCCATACCACCTGGACTGGTCACTTTTAAACTATTTTTTGGTTCCACATCATTTTAATAAAATTTCTAACATATCAAATCTTTATCAGAGCTGAACTCTTAGTGAAAGTCCTCTGAAGAATAACCCAAAACATTTAACAATAGAGTTCTGAATTTATGTCAGAAGCCTCTTACAGAGTATTATCAGTTATATATCCCCCATTACTGTGAACTCACAACTACTAAAAACTGCATAACAAAAGTTTCTATCATTTACAATTTTTAGTAAGAGAAAAAAAAAAAATGGTAGAATACTCATAACATGAGACAAACAGTATCTGATGAAAAATATTAATACATAAGGCTCTTTAAAGAAGAATTAAAAACATGGAAAATCTAAACAAGAATGGGAATAATACTGATACTTGCATACCACAAAAGCAAATCAAATCAAATGTGGCTCACTACTGGTGCTTTATATACCATATGGACAAAAATTAAGGTTTTAATGAAAACATGGATAAAGCAACAAATTTTTCTACAAACAAGTATGGTGTAAAATTTCTATTATCATATATTAAAGCATAATTTTATAATCTCAATTACTCTATAAAATATATGGTTTGGAACAATACTAATTTCTCCATTTGCAGATGAATTTAAAAGAAAATATATTTAAGTAAATTTGTCAAACTTTATTATACATTTTTAAACCAAAAAAGCTGATGTGGAACCTAATTACTTCCATGTATGCCAACTATATTTCACATACTTTATTTTGTAATAATTTTTAAATAATCTTCAGTTCTATCACAATTTTACACAAACATGTGCCTTCAAAATTATTCACATAATATTAAGTTACAATTCCATAGTTAATGAAAAGCAAAAACTAAAAAAACAATTATAAAATTAACAAATTCGGTTATTTTTATAACAGAAAAATAGCAAAAATTATAAATCCAAATTATTTTCAGATATTACAGGATAAATTATTAAATAACCTAAGCCAACTATAAATTTTTTAAAAAAAAAAACTAAAAATATATAGTGCTTGATGAATTTTTTCAATAACATTTCTGATGGATATATCATTTTACACAATACAATTAATTCATAAAATACTTGTTATTGTTCTGGAAAAAATTATACAAAGGCTGAGTGTCACACAAAACTGTTGTTGAAAACTTTTTAACCTTATAAATTATTTACAAAAAAAAATTTGTGGATATACTACTTTGAAGAGCAGCTAACAGACTACAAAGACAAAACAAGAAAATCTGCTATAGTTGGTCAAAATTATGTGAAATTTATGTTTAGGAAAAAATAGCGAAATTTTAGAACTTTTTTTTTTTTAATTACACTTAGGATTTCCAAGACAAGTGCACACCTTGCAAAATGTACTTAAGAATGGTCAAAATAAATATTTGAAATCTTCATATTAAAAGTTTCCTTGAATGTACACAGAGCAATTACACTGACACTTGTCAAAATTGATTCAGGCATGTTCAAAAATGATCACTTCCACTGAAACTTTGACTTTTCTGCAATTCTTCTACTATACTTTTTACAATAAAGTAAAAATGGTATGCTATGAGCACTACGGTCAATTCTGTAATTCATGTGGGCAAATTATAGCAGGATCCTACTGCTTCATGCTATCTGAACAGTTAAAATCAACATGCCAGTAGCTAAATATGAACTTATAGATTCTAATTAATTCAATAGCTCATTTTCAAATTCTAAATATATGTATCACAAGTAGTCAGCATGAATTAAACATTGCAAGACATTATGGCAGTGTATAAATTCCTGATAAACAAAATATAATTTTGCGGCTAACAAGCCAGAGCAAAAAGTTATATGCTATGATTGTTTTAGTTATAACAGAAAGTTATAACTACTACTTATATAAAGGAAAATTTATGTATAAGTATGGTTTATATATATAACATATGGTTAAACTGGACTATTATAGTCTCAAAATCTGTATCAATCAATCCTAAAATCTGATATTTTCTATGGAAATTATTGGAAATAAAAAATTAATAAAAATAACTAATGAAAAATTCTTACCCTGTACAAAGTGAAGAGATCCAAGGCTTTCCGTTCAACATTGGGAATTTTTAAAGATGAACCCTAAAACAAACTCTTACTATTAAATATCTTAAAATATTTTATAAAATACAAACATACACATATGATATTTACTTATTAACAGACAATCTAAGCCAAATAATTACACTTATAAGCAGTATCGAAAAAATTTACCTATTGTAGAGAGAAATTTAACAACAATGCAAGTTCATTAAAACTATTATTATTATTACCTCCCCATGCAAATACCATAAATTTAAAATACTTACTTTAATATTAATATTAACAAGCTAGAAATATAAAATGTAGCATTTTCTGTTTCCTTACCCTTGACATCAGAATATCCTCGCTGTTTACTTATGTTCATAAAGTTTCATAATCAAGTTTAATTATTTTATTTTTCATTAAAAATTTAAAAAAAAAGAACTGAACAAAATCTTTAAATAAAAGGTCTTTAATAAAGAGGTAAATGACTAATAAATATAATATGGAGTGTAATTCATTATATGTGAGAACTTTTTACATAAAGAGCTATAATTTTAAACTCTTGTAAATTTCTACCAAAATAATTGTTTAAAAATTAAGCATTCACTTAAAGGCTATTTAATTTAATTATATTACTTACATATATCGATTATTAAATAAAAGGATGGTAAAATTTGTATGCATATTTTTAAAATTTTTTTAATGAAAATTTACAGAAAGGAAAGAAGGTATTAATTCAGTTAAGAGTGTGATTTTAAATTAGTTCAATTATGTAGTATAGAAATTAAACAGTTTATAAAAAATTTTAGACTTTATATTTAAATTTGTTCAGTTGCATTCATATTTAGGTTGCCCGTTAATATGCAAGTACCATTAATACCATTAAGAATAAGTAATAGAAACAACACAATACAGTCCAAGTCTTTCCTTTCAAACTTCAACACATTTTATTAACATTCTCCGATTCATATAATTTTTTAGGGTTAAATAATATACTACAGACAAGTTAAGCATCAATTTATACAAAAAACATTTTGTAATGACTAAAAATTAAAACGACAAAATATTTAAGATTAGAAATCAGATGAAAAATATTTTTTAATGCTTTTACAGATTAATTTGAAAATAAAATTGTTGACTATAGAAGGAAAATGCAGATCTTAAAAGATTTTTATATGAAAAATATTAATAAGTATAAATGAAATTTCTATAATATATATATACATATATATTCTGACACAATAAAAAATGCATTGAAGTGAAAATAAAACACAAGGGCATAAGCATAAGAAATTTTTATGAGCATCTGAGTCTAAATAAAAATTCACTAACCCTCGCATAAGGCTTGCCAGATGGGCCCTAAAAACAGAAATGTGAAAAAAAGTATATATGTAACTAAAAACAGTTTCCCCTTTGATAGCATTAAACAAATAAGATGCATCTCAGGGGAAAATTTACTAGCATAACATAACTTCAATGCTAAAAACACTCACCTGTAATTCCCAAAATTTTGCAATTTGATCAAGAAAATTCAACTTTACTCTTGTTGTTGCCTGAAATGCATAAATACTATTATGCTAAACATTTATAGTATATGATTATTTAAAATTAAAAATTCTTGAAAAATAATTTTATACAATTGCATTTATACAAGAAAATAATAAGCCATGTGAAAATAATAAGCCATGTGTGTTTGATAAGCCATGTGAAGCCTTATTTAACTTCATATACACAGATTTTCAGTTCAAAATTAGAACATTAACTATATTAATTTATAAAAGCAAATATATTTAGAAGAATAATAATGAAATAGTAAAATGTTTAATAAGTCAAGCAGTGACGTTTATGGCCTGAAACATGACTGATACTTATCATAAACTTTATGAGTTAATAAGTTTTAAGGGAAAGATTAAGTATTAGAATTTTATATCTGAATTATTTTTTAGAAACTTTTTAAAATTAAAGCTAGTTTTTACAGAAGTTGAATTTTTAACACTACATAGAAATCCTCCAGAAAAAAATCTTTTTTACATACTTTTTCTGATAGCTAAAAACACTTCTAAACAATTATAAAATGTTTAAAGAAGATAAATACATACTGAAAAATCTTAAATATGTATCCAACAGTGTTATTAATGAGTAAGATTTTATTAATGAAAGAAAAAAAAATTACCAAATCACTTGATTTTTGTAAAACATTTCAAAACTAATTTGAAGGATATGACAAAGTTTAAAGGTAGCTCTGATTAACGAGAACTTTCAATGGGCTAAAAAAATTTTTTTTAAATATTTGGAACTACCTTTTCCTCCCTTTTGAATTGATGTTTTTTTCTTTAGATATATAAGAAACATATTTAGAAGCAAAGAAATAATGCTACCTATGATGGTAGTTATGTTGTTCTGACTACCTTGAACTTGTGTTGCTCCAGTCTAAAATAGAATGTAATTTAGGAAAAACAAGCCCATATATGATCTTGCTGGAATTAGACTCAGCAAAGGCCATGGCAGTCATTTTCAGGCCTTATTTCAATTTAAAGGCCCGTTCACACTATGGTCCACTATAAGTCGTTACCACCATCTGTCAGGGTTAAGGCTTATCAAGGTCAATGATGGCAGACAATAAATTGGCCATGGTGATGGTTGACTTCGCAAGCAGTTTTTCTCCGTAGATCAAAGACAACAAGCATCTGCTACCAAAGTGTGCATTACATTCGATGGATGCCTACATGCACTCGGCTCATTTAGTGGCCCAGCATGTGGATGCAACCCATGAACTATCGTTCAAGGTCACGATCAGGGCCAATTATGGAATGGTGAACAATTGGCCATAGTTTGGAGGCTACATAACATTTCAAGAGTTGATAATCAAAACACTCTTTAAAACTCCATTTTTCCACACCAAAACTTAAAAACTTAGACAGCATTAATGCCTATTTACCTATCAAGACAGTTACTGCAATCCGATAGAAATTTATCTCCTCAGAAAGAGACACAGATTAACCCTCCTTTTCCCCTGCAAATGTGTTTAGTCACATTTTTGTGATATTTATGTAGCCAGATTTTATTTAAGGGGGGAAAAGACAGTACTTGCACTTTTGAATTGAGGCTCTTTTCTTCATTATTACATGGAATTAAGATTAGATAAAATAATTTAATTGCATTCATAATAAATTTATTATATATAAATACATATATTTACACACATACATATTAAACTCACAGCATATTACTTTAACATATTTCATTTTCTCTTCTATGTTCAAATGTTTCTTACAAAATAAAGATTAGAAAGCCCTGTTGTAATTCCTTGAATCAATGCTGCTCTGAAAGAAATAAGTTAAAAAGAAAACAAAAAATGTATTACCTCAAGTTCATTTAATCTCTGCATTCGAGGAGTAAATCTGAAGTTGTCTACATCTACAGCAAATGGGGGTTGCCATTCCTGTAATTAATAAAATGATAATTCATTAATTCAAAAAGGAAATAGCATTGAAAAATTTCAAATCAGCTATATTTAATATAAGTTTTACATAAGAAAGCTGGAACTCTTGTATGCATCACATTTGGTTTTGGTTTGGTTTTAGTTTTGGAGTGCTACGGTCTACTTTTTGCAACATGCGGGCAAATGAGACCGGGACCTACTGCTTAAAGCCGATTCCGAACGGCTACGAACATCCATGCCATAGTGGGATTCGAACCCACGAACTCCGGTTCCGAAGACCAGCACTCTAACCATTCGGTCATTGTTCGGCGCATCACATTTGAAGTAGATGACTAAATACTCATGAATAGTAAAAATATTAAAGCTGAAAAAACAACAAATTAGCATATTTACATACTTTTTGCTCAGACTTGTCTAATTATATATACTTTTTCAATATTCCTTGAAAATTCCAATTATTCCATCAAATTAGTGTGTTGTTATAACAATCAACATTTATAACTCAAGATCTGTCAAAATGTAGTCAAATCCTGGTTAAATAACTGCAGTGTTTTCATTTATAATAATAGTTGGAACAAGTACATCAGTTGGTTGAGAACATTACAGACTTTTTGTAACTTTAGACTAAGTGCTAATCAGGAGGGTTGACAAGACTTACAGAAATTCATAAATTTGTGTGTGTGTGTTTGATTTAAAATAATCTGAAAAGCTTTAAAATTACACTTTTAATAATATTTAATGAATTATTTTAATTTAATACACAGTATAGATATACTAAAATGAAAGGAATGAAATTCTGATTTTTATAAGCATAGTTCTAATGCTTAAAATCTGAAAAAAAGATTATACATGAATAAAAGATTTATAAGACCGTATATTAGCACAGCTTAATTAAAAACTGCATAGCAAGAAGTTTCAGTGAAAGCACTGTTGATATCATTGTTCCCTGCATGATATGCATGTTAGTTCAGAACATTCTTCACAAAGTGTGTCAATATATTGTTAAATTGCCCCATCCGTCCCTATTCTGCCCTATACATAGAGACAATAAAAATAGTTATTAATTTAATTAAAATTCACTGTCAGAACTGCTTCTAATTAAAATAAGTTTATCAAACTATTGGATTATTAAAATTAAAAAATGAATTCTTTCTCTACTTTAAAATAAAATGTGCCTTCAATAATGGAAAACAAATAAGTACCAGTGAATAGAATACTCAATAAAACTGAAAACCCATTTGTTATAAGCGAAAAGAACTTAATTTCAAAATAAGTAACTTTTTTTTTTTTTTCCAGAAAGAAGGGGGAATAAGCTACTTGAAATATTCCTCACTAGAAATTTTAAAGATTTTATAAAGAATTCTTAATTTTAAGAAATTGAATGACAGTATAATTATTTATTTTTAAGTGTAGGGAAGATAAAACTTATACGAACATAAAAACATATACTGCTAAAATTCTTCCTGCTCTATCATTTATTGCAAACTATAAAAATATTCAAATTTGTGTTCCCCTAATCTGAAAAAAATCATTGCCCTTTCTTTAAAGCATTCATAAAAAAACATACTGCAAAAAAAGAAAAAAAATTAACTTTTAAATAACATTAAAGTTAATTTTTCATTTTAAAACCGCTAAATTGGCCTATACTTAATTTTAAGTTTTATCTTTCCTATTTAACAGTTATAAACTTTGGAACAAAACTGTTCACTAGATATGCAAGGTATAGTATAACTGACTGAATAATGATGTTAATTTAGAAACTCAAAATTCAGTTGATAACATCATTCTTTTTCTTTAAAGCCTTTTAAAGCAATAAATATTAATAAATTATGCTTTATTCAACTATGGATAAGGAATTATTTGAATTTTTTTTTTTCTGGCTCCTAGCTAATTGTTTTCCATGAGAAAACTTAAAGGAGATTTTTTTCAACCTCAGAGGCAGCCATTTTGAAAATTTTAAGGCAGGTCTCATTTGGTCATAAATATTTAAATAGATTGTGCCAACTATCAACAATAACAACATGATTTAAGAGAGATAGTTGAAACTTAAAACATATGTAAATATGAATATAATATGTAAACTTGAGAAAAGTTAGAATTAAGAACATGACAATTTTTGGGTCCTAATTAAAATCTAATATCATACAGATTTAAATAAAAATTCATAAACCATCACAAGTATTATAAAATCTTGTCTCCAAGCACTAAAAATTAGTAAAATCATGCAATATTTAATAAATTATAGTTTCTGTTGAAACAATAAAATTAACCTAAGTATATATTAGGTCAACATCAAAAGCATGCAATACTTTGAAAAAAATGATAATGAATACATTTTATTCCCTTCTAAAATTATAAATGCTTATTCTAAACTGATTAATGTGACAAAAAGAATAAATTTTCTAATTTTAACAAATTTCTAATAAATATAAAAAATTTAACTGTGCACACAATTTATAATTCACTTTAAATCTCTATTGAACACCAAAAAACAGCATTTGACTTGAGTAATTTTTTTAAATATCAAATTAATAACTATCAATATTAAGTCACTATAACATATGAAAATTTTAAAACACAATAATTCATAAAACAGAGAAATTAAAATATTTTTAAAAAAAACTTGGACAGAAGAAAAAGGGGGTGCAAGGACACTCACTGCTGGTGGTTTTATTTTACAAATTCCAGTTTTTTCAGCTATGGGCCGGATTTTAGCTATATATGCAAGAGGATCTTTAAATTCTTCTGTGGTGGGTTCGAAAACAGGAGCCTCAGGTGGAGGTACAAACTCAAAGTCAACAGTATTCATTTCACAGCAGTAAGGAATAAGCAGAAATGATATAGAAAAGTCAACATAATTAAATTTTATCGAGTGTTTGACAAATATTTGTTGCCTTTGTCTACACTTTTGTAAGTCAACAAGACAAGCTGTTCATCTCATTCCTTAAAAAGCGAAAAAAAAAAAAGGTTACACACAGCGCAGATATAAAACATGACAATAACAAATAATGCCCAAAGCACCACGCAGTGTAACTTTCAATCACATCTAGCAGATGGCGCTATTGCATAGCATATTTTCAGACGATTTTATGAGCATTCAGTTGAAACTTTCTTATCGTTGATTGCTTTTCTATCCCTGCTTCGATTGTTTAGTCCAGTCAAATCACATCAAAACATCCTATATCCTATTAAACAGAAAAAAAAAAGAAAAAAAAATTCACCCGTTGTATATGCTTTTTCAGATCCTGAAACTTTATTTCAATTTTGAACTGAATTTCCCATGGATATGGCTTTATAGAAAATCACAAAAACCTCAAAAATATCAATCTTTTTTCAGTTACTTTTTTTTATATTTTGGTTGAACGATTTGGTCAATAGAGAGAGCTAAAAAATGGCAAAAAATGCATATTTAGGAAAAATACAGTTTTCTCGTTAGTTTTTCTTTTGTAAATCAAAATTTATTTTTGTAATTATAAAAAAGCTTGGATTATGTTTAAACTACAATGAATTCCCTACATATTACACGCATTAGTCTTATTATGGCCAAATCATATAGTGGCTAGAACGCATTGAAATTTTATGTCACATCACGAAAAACTACTTAGTCTAGAGCCGGTCACCCTTAACGTGATACTTGTATCATCACAAATTACTTGTTAAAACTATTTATTTGTCTTTATAAATAATAATCAATGTAATTATTTATAGTTATATTTTAACTTCTACTTATAAATTGTATGAACTTTTGACATAAGTGTTTTTCTGTATTCGGGCACAAATGCTTGTATATAAAAAAATACAAAAACCATTTATCATAAATTTTTATAATAATTATCATCATTAATATAGAGAGTAAAAAAAGAGAGAGAGAGAGAGAGAGCTACAGTCTACGGCTCTTAGCAGTTGAAGGTTCTTGTTGTTTTTCTGAAATATGAAAGGTAAACACGATATATTATTTGCAATGATGCTATAGAATAAACAGTTTCTTTTTTTAGTATGAATGTAATAAATTCACCATTGTATACCTCTTTCAACTGTAACCACTCCTTGGCCTGTATCCTCACTGATGTGCTGTGAATGACCAAAGGTAGACTATTTATGTGAATATGGAAACGAAACATAATGCTGTAAGAACGCTGCGTGAGTAATCGTTGTGTACTACAGATATTGAGATTTCAAAAGTGTGCAGCAATGAAAGTTACCTTGTTTTTTCGAAATTGATGTGTTTGAAGTGTGTCGTCCCCTTCGACCAAATCCTAGTGATCATCTGTTTTTTTTTTTTTTTTCATATTTCTGCAATTTCATTCACAGTTTTTGAAAAGCTGAAAGATAAGTAGGCAAGCCTTACACTCGCAATCCTATTTACAGTCTACATTGCATTTGCAGAAAATGGGTTGCATCAGTTTCACAGGTGCAGGGAACTCCAGGGTTGTTCTTTATCCACCGAAACGAACTTTCACGAAACCCAGTCACGATTGAACTTGGTAGGAGATCTGCAGTTACTGTTGCCCCTTCTACAGTCTCTTTTCAAGAGAGAATGGTGATGTTAGGAGTCATGTTGAACGCACATGTTATGTACAGTCTTATATCGTAATTTGCTCAAGGAGGTCATTTGCTTTCCATACCCATGCTTAGCACAGTGAAGAAGAACCCAGACGTTAGGGCTTACATCATCCTATATGAAGACCCTTAGGCTTATTTAAAAATAGTTGTGAGTAGAGAAAATTTTTTTCCTTTGTTCTCTGTGGTTCTGGAAAATACATGATTCCTTTAAACAAATTGTGCTATAGACTGCATTTAACATCTGCACTCAAGATGACATCTAACATTATCATTCTCCACCCAACAGAGGGTGCTGCATGACACACTTACTTAAGGTATATTTACTCCAGATTTAGGTGGGGCTGGGCTTCATTGATGTTTCTAGAAAGTTGGGATGAATGGTGAACAGATATGATGTTCAGCCTCTCACCATTTCGAGACTTTTCATTTTTCAAATGAAGAACATATCTTTGGATCTTCATACCGCATCCGTGAGCATACAGCCTAAGAAAATGTTGCAGATAAAAGAGGTATACAAAACTAAATTTATACTAAGAAAGTGTAATTATTATTTCTATAGTATCCTTATTAATAGTCAAGTGATTCACTTTCATATTTATAAAGGGCAACCAAGACCTTCAACTGCTAATCGTCAAAGGCGGTAATTGTCCATTTCTTTTTTTAAGTATTTACCTACATTAATAATGAAAAAATTGTTTTGTGCAATTTTTATATAAGCCTTTTGTGTTTGAATACCCAAACTTGCAGGGTGATCAGAAAATGAGTATACATTTGAAGAATTGATAATTCACAGAATAATGTATGTAGAGAGGTAAAAATTGATACAGATGCTTGGAATGACATGGAGTATTATAGTAACCACAAAAAAGGTAAAAAAAATGTCAACAGATAGCATTTCATGTGATAAGAAAAGCAATAATTAGCATAACAAATTATGAAAAAGCAAAGACGATGTTCTTCAGAACAAATGCTCAACATGTCCACCGTCATTCCTCAACAATAGCTGTAAACATCAGTACTGTGCAGCATATCTATAGCTATGGTGAGACATTAGCACTGGATGTTGTCTTTTATCGTCCTTATTTATGTATGCCGATCGTGTGTGATCGAGAGAACTGGAAGTGCCGGCTCAGCACAAGATCATCCCCAAACGAAATGAGCAAGAAATCTTTCACACGTTTAGCAATATGGGAGTGGAGCGCCATCCTGCATAAAAATTGTACCACTTATCAGGTGTTTATCAGACAGGATAGGGATGATGTGATTCTGTAACATATCGACTTACATCTCACCCGTCACACTGACAGTTTCAAAACAGTAATCCCACACTTCCTCGAAGAAAAAGAGCCTGATAATGACAGATGTTGTGCGTCCACAGCACACTGTGACTTTCTCGAGGTGCAATGGAGTTTACACGAAAGTCTTGGGATTTTCGGTAGCCCAAATTCTGCAGTTGTGGGAGTTGACAAGCACTCGGACCCTGGGTTTTGTAAGGATAGCATCGGAGGGTACGTCTTAGTGGTATCTAAACAGTAGTGTATGGAATGGGAGTACGGCGTGCGACTTCACGAACACTGACTTTCCCATGCGTAGGCAAACCCGCTACAATCTCCCTTTCTCCCTAAAAAATCTCAGTAACATTAGCATTTGTGCTCTGTCGGCTACTACTGGGCCCATCGTCTAAACAACCCGTGTCTTCGAACTTCAGAATCATTCTCTTTACAGCTGTCGTCACAGAAACTTTACCCGTCAGAATACTCTTCCTATGGTACGATAGGATCGTAAAGCTCCAGTAGCAGATTCCTTATTTTGATAATACAGCTTCACTGTCAGTACCTTTTCTGGTAACGTCAACATGCTGCGATTGCTTGTGCATCTGTTACTCTCTGTTATTTTATACACGATTCTCATGCAACGTCAATGAAGTTTTGCTGTCAAACGCCATCTCTTGGCCATTTTTAAAATTATTTTGTAGTTACAATAAAATTCCATGCCATTCCAAGCATGTATGCCAATTTTGACTATTCTACCTACATTATTCCGTGAATAATTACTTTTTCGAACGTATACTAATTTTCTGATCACCTTGTATGTTAAACAGTAGTAGGTGGGATTACTAACATTATCCAGGCATTAAAAGTGCAATAGATAAGATTGTAGACTGCAATGGACTATATACTGTGTTAAGCTACCTTAAATAATTTATTTTACCACAAAACAGAACTGACCGTCCCAAAAGGCTTTGTGAGCAGCACTGTACTCGTATGCATATATGTATGAGTGTGTGTATGCAAACATTTGTTTTAAAAAAATTGCTACATCATGATGGAATCATCAGAATAAAATTAAATTTAATGCACAAAAGACTTGCATTTGTGCAAATAAATTATTACGTTTCCAAAGGAAAATATATTAAGTGTTCGAAACAAGCCTTTTGTATAACCACTATGTACTGCAGTAAGTCCTTCTAAATGACGTGGGATACAATCAAACAGGATTTAGATATCTTTTTGGAGAAAAACATTCTATATTGTTTGCATGAGGACCCAAAGTTCACCTGTTGGAGCTGTGAAAAGAAAATCACAAGCGAGACGCCGAATAACGGAATACAATAGATGTTCAAAGAGCGACCTATCCGGGGAATAAGGAAGCCATGGAAAAAGGTACGTGTAAGTCGGTTGACAAGAAATCTTGACCATTCTTTGCAATATATAGGCGCGCATTGACCTGTTGAATGTCAGATCCAGGATACCTTGAAGGAAAGGAATTTCTTCGGATTCCAGCACTTATCTACCTGCTGCTAATAAGATTATCCATTAGCAAATAAGATCGTAGTGAAACTCAATTGCACCTCCAATATAACTCCGGTTGGTCATCTAGTATGATATGCCATGGCTTGCAGTCATAACCAGTTAATGTGATAAAGCAAAATACTGTTTCACTAGCTACGAAAAATATTTATTGCCACAGCGTCGGTTGGATAGGCTCTCTTCATTATAGGCAAGAAATGAACTGCGAGATCATCTAACATACATACTTGGCAATAAGAGCCAAGACAAATCTCTAGAAAACTGTAAGAAAAAATCTCCGAAAATCTGTTTTCTATAGCGTTCCTCTCACAAGGCAATTATTGTATAGGGAACTTAATTTCTTAATTGGTTGCTAGAGCACCATGGTGGTTTAATTGGTTTGACCTCTTGCCTGAGGTGCTGAACTGTATCTCCTTTATCAGTTTAGAGTAGGTGTTAAAAGCGAGGAAAAGTAGGGGGACGCGGGGTTTTTGCCCTTGATATTAGAACTGAAAACCTATGAGAATTTTCTTAGGCCTTAATGAGAATTTTTCACTATAAATTTACTTCGGTACTATTGGTCTACCAGATTACATGATGCATTCTGACAGTATATTCATTACTGGACTATCTTCGGGATTTTATACAAAATTTCTATATTTGTTTAGAGATTTAATTTACTTTTTCCTTACATGCATATATACCTACACTCAATTTTATGTATAGACAAGTGATCAATAGATTCATCGAATAATATATTTTACTATAATAAATACAATATTTTTTTCCATTATAAATTACGTGAGTTCCACTACAGGCCGCATAATTTTACTGGTGGATCGCATGTAACGTTATTTGGCTACCTCAGTGTCAAAAGATGGAGTATTTTGAGATTTTAGTACTTGTATATTATTGCTGCGAGTTTGTTTTTTATATTCTTTATTTGTGTAACATTTACGAGATTCATATTTTCATTCTGTATACTTCTTTAGCTTGCACGTGAACGCTCGAACTTATTAATTAATTGAGCAACACTGAACTTTTTGAATGATAATTGGAGATTGTAAGAAATGTTTAGATTACTAATATAGCATTTATCTATTTTACCCCAATTTCCAGATCTCATTGAAGTTATTTTTACAACAAAAAGACTTTTCTTAGGGATTATATATACATATATACCGGATGGCTATAATTAAACTGACAGTGCTCCCAATATTCTGTAGAGCGATCTATTTGCAAGAATGACGTCACATTTTGTAGGAAGATTAAACAAGACGGGGGACGAAGGATTCCGCGAAAAAACAAATTAGTTCCAAAAGTCACTACTAGGGGAATATTTGGCGCTGTTATAGAAAATAGAGTGTTAACAAATGCAAATCAATACGGAATAAAATTACCTTTTATTATGCACATTTTATGATTTAGTTCAAGCGCAATATGGCAACACTTTTAAAAAAGCGTAAAATCTATATAAACACTGATAAAGTCTCGTGATCTGCAATATCATGTACGCTGAGCAGAAGAAGAAGTTCTTTATTCAAATTTCACCTGTACATCCATTAGCACAGTGCCAGCTGCTTGGGTTTTAAAAGGCAATGTGTTACGTTTCGAATCAATCGATTGAAAGTTTATGTGCAATGTCTCCTTCTTTTGTCGAGCGTGCGTTACTGGTCAAATTCTTTTACCTCAACCAGTGCAACGCGTTAGCCACTCTATGTGCATTAACTGACACAGGACCGTTACCTTTATGCATTTTTTGTGCGTAAGGGTAACGGTCCTGCGTCAGTTAATGAGCTAAAAGCCATGGTTGCGACGTTTGAGAAAATAGGTTCTCTGAAGATTCAGTAAGACAGAGGACGAAAATCTGTACCACAGGATGCAATCGAAGCAGTTGCCCCGGCAGAGTCGACAGAGAACCAGACAATATTTCTGACACCTCTAGTGCTCGTGGAGTAGCTCGGAATATGGATATGCCTTATACAGTACAGTATGGAAAATCTTACGAAATATTATCAACTTCTATCCGTACAAGATCAGCCTTGTACAGGAGTTACTGTACCCCGACCATGATAAGCGATTGACTTTTGCTCTCACCTTTCTTTCCAGAATGGAGGTGGATGATGCTTTGAGTGGAAAATCTTATGGGGAGACGAGGCCCACTTTTACCTGAATGGAACTGTGAATACCCAGAACTGCCGAATTTTGGGATGACAGATCACCACATGCAGTCACAGCAATACCCTTAAATTCACTAAAGGTAACTGTTTGGTGTGGGTTCACTGCGGAATTTATCGTAGGTCCATTCTTCTATGAGAACATTACCACGACAGGACCGGAAACCTGTTCTGTTACCGGAGAGAAATATCGCCACATGTTGAACAGCTTTGTCATCCCGGCACTTCAGCAAGATAATGCCTGGGGAAAATCATTTTCATGCAAGATGGAGCCCCTCCACACGTTGCTGTACGGGTGCAACAGCTGCCACGACAGAAATTCACAACAGAAAGAGTCATTAGCCGCTACTTTCCAACTGCATGGCCACCTCGGTTGCCTGATCTTACCCCATGCGACTTCTGGCTATGGGATTACCTTAAGTCCAAGGTCTATCAAAGAGTGGTTCAGGACCTGGCTACGCTGAAGGATAAAATATCATGGACTGTACGGGAGATTCCTGCAGACATGTTACTTTCTGCTGTTGTGCATACTGTGCACGGAATGCAATATGTGGGCCACAACAACGGCAGCCACATTGAACCTCATTTGAACGCAAAATAAGAGGTAATTTCCGTATTGATTTGCATTTGTCAACACTCTATTTTCTATTATACAGAGCCAAATATTTCTCTAGCGGTGACTTTTGGAACTAATTTGTTTTTCCTTCATCCCCCATCGTGTTTAATCTTCCTACAAAATGTGGCGTCATTCTCGCAAATAGATCGCACTACAGAACACTGTGAGCACTGTCGGTTTAATTATGGCCATCCGGTATATTGTCACGAAGAATTCAGCACCAAGCAATTCAATTCAGCTCAGCAATTTCAAACTTTTATTCACTAGTCAGCAACCTGCTGAACCTTACAGGAGTAAAAGTCAGACTGCCTGATGGTTCGAACATAGGCTATATATACACAATCTACGAACGAATTAGGGTCTGACAATTAAGGACCAACCAGGGCCTTTTCAGGAAACAAAGATTTGCATAATTAAAAAAAAGAATAATAAATTTGTGTATATTTACATTTAAATTATAAAAAAACTGGCAAACTGCTAAACCGCGACCTGCGGAATGTCAGACTGGCGCTCTAACCGACCACGCCAAAACTTCGTTTCAGTTCTCCCTCCTTAGGAGTCAGCGTCCCGTTGTTGGTTTGGATCATTGTACGTTTTCATCCTCAAGACGTGGACGACTTCCTTTAACTCTAGTTTTCAGCCAGTACATTTTCAGAGTTCAACTTTATATGTACCATCCGATAATCGTCTAACAACCCCAAATGGTCCGAAATAGTGTCTAAAGAAGTTTTTCAGACAGTCCCACTTTTCGCACAGGAGTAAAGACCCAGACAGTTGGTTAACTGTACAACTCATGCCAAAGCCTTCGTATTTCGATTCAAAATGTCACTTGTAGACGAATCCACTTTCATTATGCCGCTTACAGCGCCATCTATTGATACATTTTGGAACTTTTTTTTATATGCCAAATCGTTTCCCCCTTCTTCTAGTATATTTAGTTCAAATTTGAAGTATTTTTTAAACCTTTTGAAAGTGGGACTTTAATTATGGACACCCTGTGTATATGTAACACGGCGAAAATTAATCCTCCGGTCACACCAAATTAAGCCCTATTGTATTTACTTGCCCGGATTTGCTGAGCAAGAGAAATCTAGGAGGCTGGACTTTTGAAGTAATATGCAGTTGGGCCACACTGAAGAGAACGGCACACATCCGAGTCGAACTTAACTTTTATTGAAGAGCTTCAAAAACAGAAATGCTGAACAGTCAAAGGCAGACGAGGGAATGACCATCGAAACGTGTTGGAACAGGGTTGGACCCCACAACGCACAACGCCTAGAATTTTCCCAAGGGACAGGCAACTTAGTCAGTGAATTTAGAAATAAGTAACTTAGATCGGATCTGGAAAAACTGAGTTGAAAAATTTGTACCTATTGCAGAGGAAGCTTTGGGAAATGGGCTGGATGAATTTTAAGTCGCGGGTACTTCTTTAATTACGATATTTTAAGGCTGGGAAAATAGATTTGAATTAATTAGAATGGGAAAGAGGAGAATTTTTATTAGATATTAAAGTGTAATAATTTTAATGTATTACATATGTATGAATTTAGTGAGGCGCATCCTCGCAAGGTCACGCCCTCGCGATAGACAGTCGGAACCGCAGAGAGACAGTCGGGAGTCAAGGAGAAAGGAGTGACCTGGTCAAGTGAAGGACCGGTGACACGTGAGCTCCCTCAATATATTTAAAAACAGAGTAGGGTGTATTGTCTATGTTAAACTTCGAGTAGGATTTCTTGTCTATGTTGCGTCTACACCGTGGTTTAATTGTCTTTATGTTTAAATATTATCTGTGTTGTTACGTCATTAAATGTTTGTTATCGTTAACTTAGCCTGTCATCGAATTTGTTTAACGACACCCCTAGACACCGAATTCTACACACACATATGTAATGATATTTTAACCCCAAACTAATCAATTTAATTATAATTGTATTTTGATATAAATTTCTGATGATGATATTCCTAAAAATGCAACCGTTGGCGAAACTTCCTATTTTCTTTTGTTGTACCCCCTCATTCTTGTAAAACTTGGTGACTTTGTATACACCAAAATTAATTTTCGCTTAACTCAACAATCTTTATACAACTCTTTTACATAATTTAGTTTCGCTTCATCCACCATCACAAGACTAACTATTAACACATGAATTAACTGGCTCACACTCTTATATAACGGCATGTACATGTTTTTCGCATCAGAATCCCCTAAGATGAGATGCTAAATAAATTTATTCAAATTTTTATTTCAGAATTTTCAATTGTTCTTTTTTGCATATTCGGCTTCAAGGGTACCTACAGATAACTTTACGAAAAATATTTATTGCCACGGGATGGAAATGGGTTCCAGTTTCATTATAGAGACGAGATGAACTGCAAGATCATTTAGCACACTTTGTTGGCGATACGTGCCTAACATAAATCTGTAAAGGCCTGTGGAAAATCTCTCTGACAGCGTGCATCCTATTATTTGTCCAGAATTACCTAAACTGCCGCTAGGGTATTATAAAGTTTCAATTGGTTAGATCCTTTGATTGAGGGCGTAAACTGTCAGTATACAGCAGGGGTTGTAGAGGCAGACGAATTATAGTAATCGGTGAGAGAGCGCCATCTATAAAGATGGTAAGTGGTACTAGAGGAAACGCCGGGTGTAACGGTAGACTCCGCCATGTATGCTGGGTTTTTTGGAACTGTCCAATTTTAATAAAGTTGTTTGATATATATATATATATATATATATATATATATATATATATATATATGTAATGAGACGGACTTCTCGATGGGTGTTTGCAGTTATGGCCATAAAAATGATACCGTTTCAGCTAAAGACCTTTATTAAGATAACGTTGAAGGTCGGGTTCCCACTTCATCATACGGACAGGACAAACGGAAAGGTCAGCTAGCATGAAGTTCTATGTACAAGACACGTAACACCTTGGTCAACATATGTGGGAAAATATCTCTAGAAAAATCAGTCTCCGACAGCGTGTACCTCATTTTTGTTTGGAAATTTCCTAAATTGTCCGATAGGGTCATGTAGGTTTATAATTGGTCACGCCCCTTCTCCGAAGGCGTAAACTGTAGCCCCAGTGGCCAATTTAGGTTAGGGGTTAAAAAGGGGAATACAAAATGACGCGGGAATTTTTAGACTTGATTTAAGTTTTGAAACCCCCTGAGAATTTTCCTTACATATATATATATATATATATATATATATATATATATATATATATATATATATATATATAATCTTATTTGTATATCTTCTTATCCAATGGTAGTTAGTGCTAAGTGGAATAAAACTTATATGCTGGAAAATAAAATCGTTCTCGTAGATTTGACTTTTTTTTTTAAGAACTCGGCAATCCTCACAGGAATTATAACTGGGGAGGAAGCAGAGAGAAGTGGAGTTTTCGCCCTTGATTGTAGATTTCAAAATCCCCGAGAATGTTTCCGGGCCGTAATGAGGGCTTTTGGTTATAAATTTCCTTTTTTAATCTATTAGATTACAGGATACATTCTGATTATATTAGGGGGCTATCTTCGGGGTTATATACAAAACTTCTACTTTTGTGTTTGCAGTTTACTTTTTTTTACACACACAATAACATATAACAATATAAATGAATTAACTTTGTATAAAAATTTCCTTATTAAAAGCTTGAGTACATCATTTGTTTCAGTAACGTAAAGTAATAATTTTTACTTCAAAATGTGTTACAACGGGATATATGTAGATGTGATTTTGGCGTCATTTTAAAACCATTTCTGAGGGAGAACCCGCCGACTTGATACAAAAAATAGTTCAATTTGATATTGGCGACTAAAAACCACATGCCGAATTTCAGACATGTTACTAGTTTGGAGATTAATTATTCTGACAACTTCACAGCCTTCTTTTAAAGCCAGTTTGCACCTGCCGAGTGCCGGATTATGGTCGCCAAGGAAACATTCAGGCTCCAATACAGAGTATGTATGAGGGCCCTTATCAAAGGCTTACTTATATACTCTCATTATTTTATTACATACATAATACGATATAATAAACTTTAATGATCAGGAAAGTTTCGGAGAATAAATTATTCCGATGTCTAAATCCCATAGGCGATTTGGATAGTAAAACAATAAAGACATTATAAACTTACAATTTCCTAAAAAGCTAAATATACGATAACAACATAGTGTTACCAACTGATTTTTGCGAATAGTAAAATATCAAACATAAAATTAGCACTCAGTTGCTAATGTTTGGTATATGTTCTATTATGGCTTGTCTAGCCCAAATATACTTTTGCTCTAAGATGTTTTCCAAGTTAACTTACATTGAATTGATCTGACCTGTGACTCCAGCTATACTTGAAATTTTTGTAATTTGTTTATATATGGTTTGTGTAATTATCTTGATGGAGATAATGTTGCTATGCAACAATGATGGTGATATCTGTCTCATGTTTGCATATCTTTCTTATGAGAAAGCAATTCCTCTTTTGCCTCTTGCTAGGAATTTGTGTAGAAATACACTAAAACTAGCTTGAGGCTTATATGGAATGGGATGCTAATGCACACCACATAGTTTGGGGCTGCAGTGACTGCAAAAAAAAGAGGTGAGGAGCTGTTAGATTTCATTTTAAGTAATAATCTAAATATCCTCAATTTAGACAATAAGCCTACCTTTGGTCATTGACATTACCTTTTGTAATGGTAGGGCTTCAAACCTGATACATAACTGGCATGTTTCTGACCAGTTTATGCTATCTGACCACAAACTAATCAAGTTGAATCTTTCAGGATCTCTAGGAAGGAAACAAGGGTCTTTACTCATGCTGATGAGGTATGGTTCCAAAACAATCATTTGGTACTGTCTGGTGCCTGCTGTATTACCAGAAATATCAGACTCTCCTTTTCTCTGGGTAGACTAGCCTGTTTTCCAGTCTGAGGTTACAGCTATTCTAGCTTGTACAAATAACTGCCTAGCAAGAGGGGTTGCTAATAAAAGATCTTTTCTGATAATCAAGCCGCAATCATGGTTTTACTTAATTATGCTTCTCATCTAAATTAATGTGGGATTGCTATAAGACTATCAACTAATTGGCTATGGTTAATAAGGTTATCCTATTTTGGATAGCTGGATCCTGTGGTATTTTTGGCAATGAAATTGCCGACAATCTCACAAAGCATGGTTCTGGGCTGCCTTTCATTGGGCCAGAGCCAGCGCTTGGTCTTCCTCATAATGTAGTTAGAAATACTGTTAAGGATATCTTAATGGTAGAGACCTATAGAGCTTGGCTTAATTCTAATTTTCAGAGGCAAGCTAAAGAGCTTAACCGGAAGTTTCCATGGTTAAGAATTAAAGAGATACTTAAGCTCAGGAATGAGTTGAGAGTGGCTGTGGGTCTTTTGACTGGTCACTGCTGTCTCAAGAGACATCTAAACATCATTGGCATCACGGATAGCATGATATGTAGGGGAAGTCATGTAGCAGAGGAATTTTTTAAATATCTTGTGAATACTCATCTAAGTGTTTTGAATATCTAAACTCATCCTTTTCTGTGTCCCTGCAGCTTAGATATAAACACTTTTTTTAGAAGGTTTGAGCCATTCATTTGATAAACATGTGCAGTACAGTTACATATTGATTCTTAAATAATTATGTCTTGGTATAAAAAAATTTATAAATATCTAAAGTTGTATGTCTTCTGCAAACATTTTCTTTAATGACATCTAATATTGATATTAAAATTTTTCTTTCAAAAACACCCAAAATGAGATATCTGATTTGGTCAATGTCCATGTTTCAGAATCATAAGTTAAAACTGTTCTAATGAGTTATAATTACAGTAAAGCTAAAACTCCATAAATATATAAATAACCCCAAGCAAATGTGAAATTATAAGTCACTTTATGATTGCTTGGGAAAAAAAAAAAAAAAAAAAAAAAAAAAAAAAAAAAAAAAAAAAAAAAAAAAAAAACTAGTTATCAGTGTTTACAATATTTCTATTTAACATCCCACGTTTTGTCTTTGTATGCAGTTGAATTGAAATCCTGCAGACAGTTGCATATTTTGTATTCATGGACAAACTTTAACAGACTACATTGATTTTACTTTATAAAATGTCAATATTTAAAAATAGTATAAACTGTTCCTCTTAGCAGAGTATATATGTTTTGGGCACCATAGCTTAATTGGCCTTACTACTCAATGGAGTGATGTTAATGCCTTATTAATCTCACAGTCATAACGAATTTGAATTCATCTCCCATTGGAAGATTACTAAAATCTAATCAATTAGTAAATTTTTCTTAACATGGGTGTTTAGATTTACTCATTTTATACATGTGTTACACAAAAGTTTTCAGAAATAACAACTTTTCAGCATGGTTTTCTAGGCTCAAGGTGTCAAAATTATGGTGTATTCTCTTATATGATCCAGATTTTCCACTGCAATGGATCAGAAATTTTACTACCTAATCCAAATCATTTTTACAAAACAAGTCATTTGTTAGATGTCAATGAATAAGACTTCTCAGTGAACAAATATTAGGAGGAGATAGATTGATTATATTAATTCTTAATATGAGGAAGAAAACAAAAAAGGGGATTAAATTGAACAAGATTGTAAGGCAATTTAGAAATTTTTTTAAAAATAAATATTGTCCTCTTTCCAAACATCTCCACAAAGGTAACCGATTAGATTTAGAATACTGAAAATAAAACAGTATAAAATAATAAAAAGGATTGTTTTAATGACAGGTCTTTTGTACCTAAATATGTAACTAACACCTATATTCACCAGCACAAGTTATACCAGATCAAGTGTTACCCAAGTATTAAACACAAAACTGGTATTCACCATGTTATAATCTGATAATTACTTCAATATCTTACCTATTTGATTCACTGAATTGGAGAATCACTCAGATTTATCAAACATGCGCAGATTGTCTCATTATACAGTAAACAAATATGACATAACAAGCACATACTTAATTTCAATTCTGATGTATGCATCATGGGGGGGGGTATGAGGCTTTTAGATATACTTTGTTTATTAAAATTTAAATGAGAAGTACATAATTTCATTTGTTAACATGTGATAATGCACTGATGGGATCTTGAATCTTATGACTTGTAATCAAGAATATAAGACTATAAGGATGTTGATATATTTCTGTACTGCATAAACTTTTCTTTTTCTGTGGTAGTAAAATTTCACTTAGCATGAATTTCCATATGATTAGCTTAAAATGCACACAACTAAAATGAACCTATGCACAAGCATCTGTTTCTACACAGTCACAAGATTTTATCAACAAGCACATGTGCACTTACAAACAACAAAGTGTTAATCCCAGAATCAGGAAGATATTCCTTGGAATCCCAGCTTTAAACTTTAACTAAAGGTAATCATTAAAATTTGGGACCTGCATGTGACCTCAATAAGAGGTCTTAAATAACTTGATTGATGATTAAATGGTATTCCTCATTATTTTCTAAAAACGAAAACTCAAAAAGTTCATCACTTTTGTTTACATTATTAATTAGCTAGATATATAAAAACCTAAATGTTAATGTCATTCTGTGTTGATATCTGGAAATGTTTCAACAATTGTTTTCACTGAGAAAATACATTAACCAAACTTATCATTTGGTAAATGAAATCAATATGCATATTTGTGATACAAAAATTTAATTTTATTTTTCCATAAATACAGTGTAAATAAAAAGGCAATGTCTGACAAATGAACGAAGATTTCTTCCTTCATGCTATTTTGATGCAATGACTATGAGGTTAGTATAAGGCAGATAAAAAAAAGTACCAGTTTAGAGTACAATTTGAAGATATTATGCTTATATAAGTTCTAAATTCATCTGCCAATAGTCTCCCAAAACTCAGCTAAGAAGCAATACTTCAGTCTTTTTTAATAGTAAAAGATTTCTAGTAATTTCTTTGTCCAGTTCTGCGATCTAAAAAACAAACAAATATAAAAAATCAATATTTGAACATGTCACCTTGTATTACATTTTCTTATATATTAAAAGTGATAAGGGACTTACTCCAATTTCTGTCTTGTTGGCCATAACCACCTTTCTGATAATTAGAGTCTCTTCCACCTGTTTGTTGACCTGTAAAAAAGCAGAGCAAATATTCAATCATTCGTTATACATATTGTAAGTATCGCGTCCATCTCTGTCGGGTGTCAAGAAGAGCATTGGTTAAAGCGAACTTTTGTTCATTGTAAGGTGCCGAACAATTGAAAAACGGCAGTATTGTATCAGTAATGGTCCTTTTAGACGCACAGACGATTAGGGGTGTCAAGTCTGCCATTTTTGTCAACACACCAGCAGAAAAAAAGAATTTGTGCTTTGTGTTACCGTGTCGGCTGGACACCAAAGGGTGTTTCGGCTACTCCAAGGACAAAGGTCAAAGAGGGGGGTGGGATCGATCTCCCCCAAAACCAAGGTTTCCTGTTTGGAAAAGAAGAAACGGGAGGAGATTCCCGGCTGAACTTTGAGATGAGCAGGTTGTCTAGAGTAATCTCCTCTCTGGACGATTTTATTTATACATGTTAAAATTTCTTTAAAATGCTTTTTGTGAAATAAATGAAAGTTGTTAAGTTTGAAATCATCTACAACTGATTATTTCGCTTCCATACCTGCTCCTTATGCGAGACCCATGCCAAATCATATCCAAACGACTAGGGTATGACTTACCATCGGAAGTAGAAGCATCGCAAAACCGCTCGACGACGTTACACATATTAATGCCAATAGTAAACAATTCAGAAATGATAAAATTAACAAAATAATTGTTGATATCATTTTTAATGACCTGATGTTGCTATGAGAGATAGCATATTTCATTACCTGTAAATGTAATTTAATAATTTCTTTTTCCGACCATAAAATGTTCACAATAGTTATTTTAATATTTTAAAGGGACTTTTTGTGCAGCAATTTTTAAAAAGACAGAATAATAGCAATGATAACAAAAATAGACCACTTCCATCTTTAATTTGAAAAGCTATTAGAGTGATTTTTGGGTTTAATAAAATGACATGCCCTTGGAAATTATTTAAAAAAACTTCTTTTGGAAAACAAACAAACAAAAAAACCCCTATTACTCACGTACCTAAATTTCTGCTGAAATAAGATCCCTGTTTCAAGTCCAACAGCCTTTCAGTTTGTTCCACAATGTTTGAAATTTTATCAGCTAATTGAAGGGACATAGCTTGAATTCTAGAAGGCTCTGTACGATGTAAAATGACAGATTGTGTAGGTTCATCTAAAGATGCCTGAAACAAATTACATAATATCAAAACACACTGAACTAAATATTAACTGATGCTTCAGATAAAGAAATTTTAATAATTGTTATCATTTAACAATTTTTAGACTTTCCATCGACTAGCTCATTCCAATATAAAATATTAAATGAGCTGGTCATCATCATAGAAAGACATAGTTTGGTTGCACATGAGTAATCTAAAACACTTCCCAATTTTACCGTCTTCATAGGTCATCTTTCAATATTATTACATAAACCTAACATACAAATTTAAACACATCTTTCTAAAAAAATATTAAGATTTATGATAGCAAATAAAACTAATAAAAACTGATAATACTTGCATGGGTAAAATAATTTGCAAATCACAGAATTTTGTTGAATATTTAAAAAAAAAAAACCCTTAAATTTCAATATGCTATGATAATAATATAAGTTTTTAAATAGTGTAAAATAAAGTGGACATACCATCAATTCTTCATTGATAATCATTTTACAAAGAATACTATGCACAACAGATTGTTCCAGTTCAAACATTTCTGCCAGTCGGGCAACAGACAGTGAGTCATAGTAGCTACTGTATGTAAAAAGGTATGTACGAAGTGCTTCCTCTTGAATTTTTTGCGATATCATTTCTCTGACTTTTTCTGCTTGATGAAACAGATCCCACACCTTAAATAAATAAAAAAATAAATGTGATTTGAGTATTAAAGACATGCTTGTTATCTGCACTACCATAAACAAATTTAAGATCTTATCTAATACCAGGATTCCTCCACTTTTTTTATCATTAAATTCTAGAGCTTTCAAAAAACTAGTAAATTTTTTTAAAATTCAGGATTAACATCTGAGTATCACAGATTATATATATATATATATATATATATATATATATATATATATATATATACTCATATAAATTGGGATAATTAAATGCACAATATTAAAATCTACACTAAAGTTTGAACAAAGTATCTTTTAAAATCAATTAAATGATACATTTTACCATATAAAAATGTATAAAGGACAATCAATAACTGGTCTTATATGTAGACAAAAGTCCTCCCCCACCTTCAGACCTATTTAGGTAGGTGTGCCATGCAATTTTTTTTTATGGCTGTAGACTCATCATATATTGGCATAAAACAAATCAAAATGTTTTTACCACCCATATAGCAAGAACAACGGATAACAAACATGTTGAATAAATAGGATTTTCATAAACATCTTACATTTTGAATCTTTTAAAAATTTATTTCTAAAATATCTACAAATGAAATATTTTGATTGAAACAAAACATTTGTAATAATTCTTACAAGAATTTTTGTCTATTAGAGGGAGTATGAGAATTAATTGTGAAAATATATTTTGCAAACAGATAACGAAGAAACCTTTTCAGACAGAATTTAATCATCCTAATATCATAGGGCTGATCGTTATCATCAAATAGAATAAAACTACTATTTAAAATAATTCTGATTATTTCAGTAATAATAAATAACAAAAAATTAAATTTTAATGCTGAGAAAACTAATTTAAACTTCAAAAAGATGGGATGAAAATCTTATGAATATTACCCCCTTCCTAGATACACAAATTTAACAAAAATTGCTTCACTGCTATCATATTTATGCTGTTACTGGCATTCATTATCATATATCTTGGAAAAAGAAAAAACTACTTCCGAAGACACACACACCAGAAAATAAAAATAAATTTTTAAAAACTCAAAATGTTATAGAAGTAGTGGATGTTGGTACTATTCCACACCTAATAAAAATATGAATTATATCTATACAGAGAAGTATTATAAAACTTCCCAAGAAATTACGAAAGATTAAATCTCCTGAAAATATTTTATGCTAAATGTAATACAGAAAAAAAAAGATTAATTTGCATATAATATTTAGTATAATATAAAAAAATTCAACAAATGATTTAGTTTATGATACAAACATAATCAAATTAAACATTCAGCAGAAATTAAGTTTTATAAACATACGATTATTGTTCATTTTTAAACTTGTTGAATTCGTTCAAAATAAGTGTACTGGAAAAATTTCAAAATGAGATATGAAATTGAAGATATAGTACACTTACCAGCAAGGTTTTATAAAATAAAAGAATGAGTTACATTTTTAGATACTAATACATAAACCAATTTTCAAGTAATGGGACTGATCAGCATTACCACAAAATGGATAAGTTTAAAATTTGAAAATCTGCAATTAACATGCTAATTAAAACTAAAATTTCAAGATCCAAAATTAGTAAATTTTTGGAGGGTATTAAGTTTTTTTTTTTTTTTAAATATTTCCATATGTGACTATTTATCAGCAATGATATACAATCAAAATATTTTATAGACTTAAATTATGTAAAATACAACACATCACAGATTAATAATTTTTTTTCTAAAATGCAATATCCCTAACTAAACAAAATTTCAACAGACCCATTTGATTATTATACCCAAAAATGCAAGTACAATTTTCCCTGCCTTTCACAATAGCAATGCTTCCCCTAACATTTCGCTACTATAAACACACATGTGTACTGGGATTCTACCCTTTGGTTATGGTACTGAGAGCCACATTTTTTAGAGATTCTGGACAAAATAGGTTTTAACAACTGGATAAGAGAATTTCCATAGAAGTTTCACTCCAGGAACGCTCAGTTAAAATTTTGCAGCAACTAGAAAATAATCTGTTCAAGTGAAAGTTTGTGTACATATGCACAGGAAATTTTTCAGTTTAACTTCATACTTTTACTTTTTAGATATGGATAGTACACATCTCAAAACTGGTCTAAAAAGAATAAAATTAGTACAAAATACCTGAAATTGTGTGAAAAGCTACTATATGGAAATTACAATGTGATGAAATTGCTTAAATTTCTATAGGATAAAAGACAGTTGTTATGATGCATTATACGTTTAATAATAAAAGCATGGAGCATTACATATAGCAATTAAATATCAAAATTAATATTTTAAAATATATATGCTCCTTCTGTTTCCTAACACAGTAGTGCATGAGGATGCCAGTGTAGCTTTCCAACCCTTTTGGTTCAATGCTGCCCTTCTAGCACTATTTTAATATATATAATCTTTTACAATTACATCTGTATTAAAAATGTTACCTTGACACTGATTCCAATTGCACCCAACACTTTTAATTTTACTTGCATAACCTATCACAACAACTGGGCCTTATCCTATAGGAGCTCCTCAAGCAATTTCCCTATATCAAGATATTGTAACTTTCGTATAGGAGCTTTTCACAAAATTTCTATTACATGTGCTATTTTTTTTATTTACTTTTTAGTGCATTTATATTTTTTTTTGTTAAATAAAAGTGATTTGAAAAATAAAAAACTTTTTAAAATAGAATAATTCCATTATCGTAAAAGCCAGTAGGAAAAACCTAATGTAGACGATAATAATGACTGGTACTCAACCAGCAGTCAGGTCAGTAGCTGTACACATTACCTCCATGCCATAGAAGCATGTACAGTCAGTTTATCGATCAAAAACAAGAAATTTTAACATATGATAGATCAGCATCAAAACAAATAGAACTAAGGCAACAGATCAGGCTAAAAACAGTTTCAGCATATATGAATACAATGGCTTCAAATTGTCTAATGACTTGTTATTTTGAAATAAAACTTTATATGAAAATATAAATTAAAATTTCAAGATGTTTCACACAATTTTTATAGCATAAAAAATGATTCATATCATATTTAAGAGATTGTAAGAGGATTTTCTTAAATATATGTGTAGATATATTTGGTATAAAACGATTAATACTATAGTTATGAGAATTAATAAATAAATTATTATGCAACTTTCGAGTATAACTTTTATTCTTTGAAATAAAAGTTTGGTAAGAATTTAACTTAAAGAAAGCAAATTAAACTCAGTTATGAAACATAGCCATAAAAACTAAAATTTCAAGATAGGGTCAAAAATTAATAAATTTATAAATGGTATAAAAGCTTTTACATTTATATATAGATTTATTAGAAATAAAATATTTTATATATACTAAATTATATCCTAAATGTAACACCGAAAGAGTACACAAATATCACTAATTCCTTTGTTTCTAGAAATACTTTTAAGAGAAAGCAACCCTGTAGTTTCAGAACAAATTCAGAATTTTTTTTCTACCATTTAGTGAATTTATTAAGACCATCAAAGAAATTGTGACCTTTAAGATTAATATATATATATGTAATGAGACAGACTTCTTGATGGGTGGTTGCAGTCACGGCCATAAAAATGATACTGTTTTAGTTAAAGACCTTTATTGAGATAACGTTGGAGGATGGGTTCCCACTTCATAGGGACAGGACAAACTGAAGGGTCAGCTAGCATGAAGTTCTATGTACCAGACACGTAACACCTGGGTCAACATCTGTGGGAAAATATATCTAGAAAAATCTGACTTTGACAGTGTGTATCTCCTTTTTATTTGGAAATTTCCTATATTGTCTGCTAGGACCATGTAGGATTTCCTTATATATATATCGTAAATATAATGATAAACTACATTTTCAGACAATGTTTAATAATTCTCATATCATGGGGCTGATCGTTGTCATCATAAAATGCACTAAAGACCATATTTAAATTCAGAATGAGCACTGCGTTTAAAGTAATCAAAATAAAAATTTTACAGAAGGCTGAAGTTAACATATTTTGTTATGGTGGAGACTTATAAGGCCTGTCTTTATTCTAGTAATCAAAGACAGGCCAAGGAGCTTAACAAGGGTTATCCCTGGATGAGGGCTAAGGAGCTACTTAGGCTCAGTAGAAAAGAGCTAAGGGTGGTCATTGTTGCCTTAAGAGGCACCTCAATATTATTGGCATTATAGACAGCCCAGTATGTAGGGAGTGCCATATGGCAGAGGAGTGTTCATCACATATTTTATGTGAATGTGACTACTACTGCGCCAAGAGATTTGAATTCCTTGGGTATCACTTCATCGAGCTGTGGGAGTTGATTAACTTCCTGGTTAAATTGCTGCTGAAATATATCTCAGCTATTTGGTCTCTCTGAGATCTAATGGTTATTGTTTCTTAACCTTGTGCTGGAGCTCCTTGCTCCAGTGAATGGGTTTTTTTTTTCAATGTAATAGGCCTTAGGCCGCAGTGCTGGTGCCCTTGTGGGCCCCCCCACCCTAAATTTAAATCTAACATATTCAGTTATAAAGGACTAACTAAAATTCCAAGATCTTAAATTAGTAAATTTATGTATTGTATAGAAAACTTTTGCATTTTTCATAACATATGAAGATTTATTAGCAACAATATTCAATGAAAATATTTTATACTGACTTATCGTATGTTCCTGGAATTACATTTAAGTAAAACTGTTAAACAGATGTCTGAAAAAATAAATAAATCTAAGGTTGGAAAGGGGGGTGATTCCTAGAGTATAAGAGACAACAGTCATCATATAACTAATATACGTGAGCATATATACATACACTCTTTTTGGTCTAATGATTGAAATTTCACGTTATCTAGATGTGCATTTTAATAAATGTATAAAGCTAAATTCCAAAGCATTTAAGATAATTTGTAATAAAAAAAGTTTATAAGGAAATGGATTCATACTATATTTAGTAAATTATTAACTGTCCTTCACCAGAATTAATATGTTACTACATTTGGTGTAGAACACATATCAAAATGAAAATTTCTATAGCACAGTCAACAAAATAGACAGTTATGAGCACTAACTGAACTGTCAGTATACCTGTGCATTAATATATAATAATCCCAATTTCTTTACCATTTTAATTTAAAACAAAATCAGGAAGCAGAGTTGTGAAAAAAAACTAGGCTATAAACCCATTAAAGCAATGAGATTATAACCATTTTCATTGCTGAATCTTTCTTGGCATATTTAAAAAAATATTGGTATCTGAACTTCAATGGATAAAGTATTTTCATTCCAACTAAACAATTAGAACAGACAATTTTAAGAATATTTTTAGACTTTTAGGTTTAAACCAAGTTTGGAATTTTCTTTCTGCTTCTTAACTTATTTATAAAGTCCATTAAACAGTGTTTTACTGAGTAGTGCTTTATTCAATCTGCTTTTATTTGTATAAATGTATACAGGGTATCTCCCAAAATAAAATGTTTCAAATCCATGACTTTTCATGACTTTCCCTGATTTAGCAGATAATTTTCCATGACTTTAAAAAGCTTTCGTTAAAGTATATATGATAAAACTTCTGATGTACATACAAATAAAATATATGCTTTTAAAGAAATTAACAGGAATTTTATCATAAAAAAACTATAAACTTACTTTATAAGTGTTAATAAACTCACATACATAAAAATAAATTGTTGTATCTACATACCTAAGTTTAATCATATAGCAATTTTTCAACCAAAATGTTTCCCATTTGAATTCAGGGTACTTTGGTATTATCCAGGTGACCATGAATAATAGCCAAATGTAAATCTATAATGTTTATATACAATATACCTAGAGATAAACTTATATTTTGTGCAAAAATCTCAACTAATTTTTATTAAAAAATAATCATTATATTAATAAAATTTTAATCTACAATTTAAGAAGAAACCAGAATAATATACATTTACCCACCAATTAAGCTTTCTTGCTTTGAGTTTCTTTGATGAACAAATTTTACTTGGCAATAGGGTCAATAGGATAATACATAAATACCAAACTCATTAACTTCAGCCAAATGACAAGTAAGAATAGAATTAAACAATTCAATGCATTTTTTTTTAATCGGTAGTTTAGCAGATCCATGACTTTTACTCATTTTACTTGAAAAATCAAGACTTTCCATGACAAAATTAATCCATTGTCTAAATCCATGATTTTCCCTGACTTTCCAGGTGCGCGGAAACCATGAATATACCTGAGCATATATACATACACACTTTTTATTGGTCTAATGATTGAAATTTCACGTTATCTAGATGTGATAAATATATAAAGCTAAATTTCAAAGCATGTAAGATAATTTGTAATTAAAAAAGTTTATAAGGAAATGGATTCATACTATATTTAGTAAATTATTAACTGTCCTTCACCAGAATTAATATGTTACTACATTTGGTGTAGAACACATATCAAAATGAAAATTTCTATAGCACAGTCAACAAAACAGACAGTTATGAGCACTAACTGAACTGTCAGTATACCTGTGCATTAATATATAATAATCCCAATTTCTTCACCGCCTTAATTTAAAACAAAATCAGGAAGCAGAGCTGTGAAAGAAAACTAGGCTATAAACCCATCAAAGCAATGAGATTATAATCATTTTCATTGCTGAATCTTTCTTGGCATATTTAAAAAAATGTTGGTATCTGAACTTCAATGGATAAAGTATTTTGATTCCAAATAAACAATTAGAACAGACAATTTTGAGAATATTTTTAGACTTTTAGGTTTAAACCAAGTTTGGAATTTTCTTTCTGCTTCTTAACTTATTAAGTCCATTAAATAGTGTTTTTACTGAGTAGTGCTTTATTCAATCTGCTTCTATGTGTATAAAAGTATAGCCAAATTTTAATCTGTATTTACTTTACAATTAGTATTTTTTAAAAATATTACATATTAAGTATACACATTTATATATATTGGGTAATAATTTTTATCAAATAGTTACATATTTGCTTCAGTTCAAATAATGCGTAATATCAAATCCTTAAAAGTACTCAATACAGAGTTCAAATTTTGGCAAAGTATTGATTATATACAGTGTATCTGACAAAGTAAAACTTTTGAAATCCATGACTTTTCATGACTTTCCCTGATTTAGCAGATCATTTTCTATGACTTTAAAAAGCTTTAGTTAAAGTATATATGAATAAAACTTCTGATGTACACACAAATAAAATATATGCTTTTAAAGAAATTACAGGAATTTTATCATAAAAAAACTATAAACTTACTTTATAAGTGTTAATAAACTCACATAAAAATAAATTGTTGTATCTACATACCTAAGTTTAATCATATAGCAATTTTTCAATTAAAATATTTCCCATTTGAATTCAGAGTACTTTGGTATTATCCAGGTAACCATGAATAATAGCTAATATGTTTATACCCTATAATGTTTATATACAATATCCCTAGAGATAAACTTATATTTTGTGCAAAAATCTTAACTAATTTTTATTAAAAAATAATTATTATATTAATATAACTTTAATCTACAATTTAAGGGAAAAAAAAAAAAAAAAAAAAAAAAACAGAATAATATACATTTATCCGACCATTAAGCTTTCTTGCTTTGAGTTTCCTTGATGAACAAATTTTACTTGGCAATAGGGTCAATAGGATAATACATAAATACCAAACTCAGTAACTCCAGCCAAATGACAAGTAAAAATAGAATTAAACAATTCAATGTATTTTTATTTAATCGGTAGTTTAGCGGATCCATGACTTTTAATCATTTTACTTGAAAAATCAAGACTTTCCAGGTGCGTGGAAACCATGAATATACCTGAGCATATATGCATACACTCTTTATTGGTGTAATGATTGAAATTTCACGTTATCTAGATTTTAATAAATATATAAAGCTAAATTTCAAAGCATTTAAGATAATTTGTAATAAAAAAAGTTTATAAGGAAATGGATTCATACTATATTTAGTAAATTATTAACTGTCCTTCACTGAAGCTAATATGTTACTACATTTGGTAAAACACAAATCAAAATGAAAATTACTATAGCACAGCCAGAAAAACAGACAGTTATGAGCACTAACTGAACTATCACTACACCTGTGCATTAATATATAATAATCCTAATGTCTCCACCACCTTAATTTAAAACCAAATCAGGAAGCAGAGCTGTGAAAAAAAATTAGGCTATAAACTCATTAAAGCAATGAGATTATAACCATTTTCATTGCTGAATCTTTCTTGATATATTTAAAAAAAATATTGGTATCTGAACTTCAATGGATAAAGTATTTTGATTTCAACTAAATAATTAGAACAGACAATTTTGAGAATAATTTTAGACTTTTAGGTTTAAACCAAGTTTGGAGTTTTCTTTCAGCTTCTTAACTTATTTATGAAGTCCATTCAATAGTGTTTTACTGAGTAGTGTTTTATTCAATCTGCTTTTATTTGTATAAATGTATAGCCAAATTTGAATTTGTATTTACTTTAAATATTACATATTAAGTATACACATTTATATATATTGGGTAATAATTTTTATCAAATAGTTACATATTTGCATTCACTTGAAATAATGATTAATATCAAATTCTTAAAAGTACTCAAGTCTCTCTCAATACATAGTTCAAATTTTGTTAAAAAATATTTTACATGACGAATGAATTATAAAAGCTGCATTTTCAGACAATGTTTAATCATTTTAATATCATGGGGCTGATCGTTTGTCATCATAAAATGCAATTAAAGGAATATTTAAAATCCAAATGTATACTGGTTTTTATCATTAATAATTAAGATTAAAAATTAAAAGCTTTTAACACTGAGAAAAGTAAATTCCTTTACAGACAGCAGGAGGGGAAAAATTTGAGAGTAGCTTCTTTTCCCCAAATTAAGATACTTTCAAGATTATTAATTGAATTTTGGGTTCAATGAGCATTGATTTTATCATTAACTAATACTAATTAGGGTAAACTTCTTTCTTTGAAATCATATATTTAATAATTTGTTTGAGAAAATAGTAAAACACATGGCCATGTAAAATAAAATTTTAAGATATGAAATTAGAAAATTTTAGGATGGTATGAAATGCTCTTAACTTTTACATATATCCATATGCAATGATTTGTAATTTAAATATTTCAGTAAAACTAAACAAATGCCTCTAAATATCCACTAAGATCAAAATCTTCATGATTCACATAAAACTGCTGCTAAGCAGTCTCTAAACATAAGAAAACTAGTATATTAGAGTAAATCTAAGAAAATTGGGCTATCAAAGTGATAATTACCATTTAGACAACTTTATAAATATATATATTATAATTGTCTCATGATTCAAACACTATATACTTATTATCATTATTATATACTTCAATAAAATTCCAAGACATTTGCCAGTTTGTATAGAAAATTATTACATTATGTATATAATTCATATCACATTTATTAATGGTAGTTAAATGTGTTGATACACTAAACAAACCACACACACAAAGGGAAAAAATTACTATAGCACTACGAATAACATACATACAAGTACTAACTGAAATGTTACCTTATTAGGCATAAATAACATCATGTACTAATGTTGAAAAGGAACTTTAGAATAAAACTATTAATTGTATTTATCTTTAAATATATACCTAAATTTGATTGGTAGAAAACTAAGGCGAATAAATAATTTAGTTATTAAAGAAGTTAAGCAAATAAAATTATAAATGAATTAAAGTAATAAATTTCAGGCTAGTACAAATAGCATTTATATTTTTAAAATCACCACCAAATTCTTCATGATTCATGTAATACTGCTGTTAAACAATTTCTAAATTTAAGAGAACTATCTAAATGTAAGTCTAGAAACATCCCCCAAAGTATTTTTATGCTTATGCGTTACAGAAAGACAAGACAAGTATTAGCTCATAATATTTTGGACTGGTAACAACAGTATGATTAAATCACTTCTTAAGCATACTCTCTTGAGCATTGCATGCATTTCATTTCTCTCCAGGGTTGGCTTAATTTGCCCAACCCGAAAAAACCCGGGTGGGTTTTTTCAAAAAAACCCACTTGAAAAAAACCCAAGTGGGTTTTTTCAAAATTGGGTTTTTTCAAAATCATTATTTAAAATTCCACATATTTCATCTTTGACAATGAGAGTAGAATTTTTTTTTTTTTAATTTGAGAAGGTCTAAACTGCTAGAAAAAAAAACAAAAACTTAAAAAAATTTCAGAGAAAAATAGTTATTTGTATAACAAATACAATGAAAAGATTATAGAAACAATTAAAAATCAAAACAACCAGTATTTCTGCAAAGATGATGAAAACTGACGTCTTTCAGCCAATATTAAAAAGAAATAATATTGCTAAAAAACAATAACCCAGAGGGCTTGAGTATATTTACAAGAACATAAACAAATTAGAACTTTCTATATTGTATACAACTTATTCTAAATGTTATCCAGTCAGTGATATAAGTTTCTTTATCAGCTGTTATGATATAAGGGAAAAACTTGTTTATACAAACAATTGACCAATTAACTGTTATCTTGAAACAAGGGTATTTTAATACGATTTAGTGATATAAAATTAAATTAGTATGTAAAATTCTAAATAAAAACATTAAACTTTTATGAAATTGTTTTTAAGTTTTCCCTCTTATATAGATACAAGTATAATAAATGTGATTATTAAATAAATACTGATCTATGACAAATTAATTTATGCATAGGAATATCCCATGCTTAGGGGTAAAATGACAAGATATTCTTTATTGATTGTTGATAAAAGATTGACTATCCATTATATATATGTTTCCTTACTCACATTTAAAAATCAAGATGTAAAAAACATAATAGTAACTGAAAATCTCATTTAAATTTTAAGATATTTTATTTGTTAGAAAAATTTTAGAATATGTAAAAAATAATTTATTTTAAAATTTCAAAATTTCTTTTAATTAAAGCAAAAATTTCTTCTGCATAACTTAAAATTGATTTTTTAAATTTATAACTTTAAAAAGTGACTAACATTTTAAATTTATTTTGATCAAGCAATTATATATCCTGTCCTCTTACATATAAATTATAGAGACAAAACCCTGATAAAACCCGAAAAAACCCTGATAAAACCCGAAAAAACCCCAAAAACCCTGATAAAACCCGAAAAAACCCACTGGGTTGGGTTTTTTCTGAAAAAACCCGGGTTTTTGCCAACCCTGCTTCTCTCAAAAAGAAAGTCTCTTTTAAATTAGTTTTTTAACACTTAACTTATGCTACATGGTCTCACTGATTCAAATATATTCATCCTAAAGATTTTTACCCCTTTAAAATGTAAATGACCCTTGTCTTTTTTAGTATCTTCCTTCAGTATGCTGTCAAAGTAGTTTACAAAATTTTAACCTATTGTTTTAAAATTGGAAGGCTAGTAGACCAAGAAGTCATCACAGATGAATTATTTGAATCATATAGAATGTGCTACATTATTTAACTTTTAACAAACTCAAAAGGAGCAAGAGCAAATAATTTTATTCCACCAGAAATTCACAGACAGTTAATGAGAAATCTTAGGAATTTGAGTTTCACTGCAGCAAAAACACCTGCATTTATATACAATCACAAAGGAAACACATAAGTTTTTCAAAGGATCAATGAAAAAACACAAATGAAAAACGTCCTATAAAATATACATTAGAGCCCCATTTATGAGTAAGGTATTGAGAACAAATAATGTATAATTAAAATATTAATTAGAAAACTGCAAAATGCAAATGCATTAACACAATACATTTATGGTTTCAATATTAACTTAAAACATACAAAACTAAATTTATAACTTGCCTCAAAATTAAGATAAAATAATATAAGCTAACAAATTTTATTAAATACTATTTTAATGACTTGAGCACTGAAACATGCAATTAAAAATTTTTTTCTTCCCTGCCTTAAATTTATTTTGTAGATATTCAGGGATGTTGCACTCCTTCAAGCTTTTTGGAGCAATATTCGTAGCAGCAAAACTCAAAATTTGTAGCAGGTGAACGCATTTTCGTAGCAGCCAAAATGTTGATTTGGAGCAGGTTTTAGTTTTTTGTAGCAGACTAACAATTTAAAGGACAAATTGTAGTTTTTAAGGAGTCTACCTAATAATTTGGAAAGATAGTTTTGTAGCATTTGGAGCAGCCAAATATTTAATAATTGTTGATATGGTTTGTTGGTTTGGTACATGCAATATATATATTGTATAACGAAAGAGGGGAGATAGTTAAAATTACAATAATAAAAATTTATTGCTTGCTAAGGGATACTTTTAATACTTTTTGGATTATCTATTGGGTTAATATTTTTAAGGATATTCCTTTGGTGTTTAAGCATTTGCTTTTTAGCTGCATTTACACGCATCTTTTTTTTCACAGATTCTTTTTGTTGTTTTAGTTCCTTTATTCTTTCTCTCTACTTTTTATATTTTTTCTTTATAAGGCTTGCAAGAGGACCTTAAGTATTAAACTAATTTTTTTTCTACATGCTCAAGTAAAACTTTTTTTTGAGATATTTTACTGGAGTATCACCTTCAGCAAGAACGTGATACATAAGACTTCTACCACCTAATGTTCTTCTATGAATAGGTTATTCAGGATGATCACAAAACATACATTCCAATATTACCTGACTTATAAATTATTTTAGTAAAAAGGTGCAGTTTCTGTTAAAATACCATTTTTGGAGCATCTGGGGGCAGATATCGAAAATTGGCACAACCGCAACATCCCTGGATATTGGAGAAACAGTGCAAAGCTTGTTTTATTTTCCCCCCTCTCTTCACAGAAGATGTACTACCTAAGATGTATGACTGCAAGTGTTAACCTTTTGACAAATCAAGAATATTTTACTACATGATTTTGAGGGTCAATTACATACATGACAGAGAGTTGTACTAAAATTAAATAATCATCCCCTTACTATTAAACTATTAACCCATTAGTTTTAATAAGGAATTTCAAGCAAAGGACAGATACCTTGAAATTTAAATAATAATGGGAATGAAAAGTTTATTTTCAGTAAATTATAATGTGAAAATGAAATATGGGATTCTAATAATCCTATAATTGAAATATTTTAACATTTAATGACATACAAATGTTATGTACCAATAAAAAAATGTATAAACAAGAAACATGAAGTTCCACTGTATGTGTATATAATGATATGAAATTAAAATATTTAGTTTTGCTTTAATCTATTGTTTGTGAAACATAACACTAAGAAAGCTAAGGTAAAAATATAAAAAGATGATTCAGTTTTTTATACTTTATAAACTAATTTAAATCAAACCATTACTTAAAAAAACCCAGAGAAATAAAAATTCAGAATAAATCCAAGATTTAAGAGGGGTTATGGTATAAGATACAAAATCAGGACGTTAAGTATCATTTAGACATATATGCAAAACATTTCAATTTGCCAATGATTTCTATATATCCTACATTATTTTTTTTAATGCAATTCAGTAAAATATATAAATGTAAAATTTTTAGACAAATTATAAAAAAGAAAAAAATTTTAAGAAAAGGGGTTCATGCTTAATTGTTTTTCACCGAAGACATGTGCTACTACATTTGGTGTAGAACACATACTAAAATGAAAATTCTTATAGTACAGCGAAGAAACAGACAGTTATGAGCACTAACTGAACTGTTAAGATAACTGTACATTAATTATATCATATACTAATTTAATTTTTTATACCACCCACATAACAAGAAAAATTATCTAGAAAGAATATCATATACACACAATAGCATATTGAATTAATGGCAATAAAATCATTTTAATTCCTGTTAATTTCTTGACAATTCAATTTTTGTTGATAGATAAAGCATTAATGAATGAAGTATTTTAATTGCAAAATAAATAAGTGGAACAAATAACATTCTAGCCATTCTACAAATAATACATAACATTCTAGCCATATATTCAAACAAAATTTTGAATATTCTTTTTAAGCCTCTTACTACAATAAGTCCATTAAATGAAATCAGAAAAACTGAATTGCAAAAAAGAATTTTACATACAAATGAAATTATAAATTAAAATTTCAGACAGCATTTAATCATTCTGATATCATGGGGCTGATCATTGTCATTATTAAATACAGTAAAAATAATCATTTTTAAAAGTTATAATGAATGAAGGTTAAAAAAATTAAACTCTTAATAGAGTAAATTAATTTACTTATACACAAAGAGAAAAAATAATGATAGTCAAGAGAGAATAATTTCTATTTCTAAGATATATAAATTAAAAAAAGAAAATTATGCAGCTATCAGATTTATGCAGTTAGTAATGTTTATTACAGTTATTAGTTTAATTTAAAAAAAAAGTTCAAATTTATGACTGATAATATGAAAAGCATTGGTTAATATATATATTGATACTATCACAAAATGTATTGACACTATTGCATATTTGATACAAAGTAAAAAAATTAGAAAATATTCTAGATTATGGAAACATGTTGAGTAATAGAAAGACCAGTATTAACATATGTGATGTCATACTGAAGACTAAAGAAGAAATTTTTTTTTTTTAAACTAAGACTCAGACACTGAAATTTCAAATGTCCTCTGGTTCACAGCTCAACGTAAGTTTGAATTTATTCTCTACCCCCCCCCAGCTTTTTGTTCACCCATCAATCTAGGAAAACACGTTGTGCCCTATCTCACTTGAGGAAACAACATACAATTCTTCTCTTTGACACTTTTTTTTTGGTTGGTTACACCCCTGTTAGTGCTGTGAGGTATTGAATTAGAATGAAACCAGGATACAGTTTTTAAATGCTGGTCTGGAATACTGCTAAATTGAAGTTAATTTCTCTTAAAACACATTAAACTCAACATTTGATGATGTAAAATAAGAATTTTAATACAAAAAATTATATTTATTTTCGAAAAATTAATTTTGAGACTTATTTTTATTTATAAATGCAAACTGAAATGTTTTTGCAAGTAAGCTTAAAATAAAAAGAAAAAAAATGGAATCTAGATATTGGACCTCTATAACATTGTAGAATTAACTTGTTAATTGTGTTTTTATTAATATTTTGTTTTAAGAAATTTCAATTACATATTTGTATACCTGATATTAAAAAACATAATGATTAATTAAAGTAACTACTTGATTGAGAAAGTCTACATTAATGGCATTCAATTATTTAATTAAAGATGACCATACTGATTAAATATAAGAAATAGAAAACTTTTGAATGGTATGAAATTTTTTCATTTTTAGCATGAGCGTGCACGCATACACATTATTTTTGATAAAATTGGTACCAAAAATATATTATAAATTGTAAATTAGCTTATCTTAAAATCATATGTAATAAAATAAACCCCCTCAAAAATTGAGCAATTCAGATAATATAGAAAATTCCATTGGACATTCATTTCTAGTAGCAGGAAGCCCTAACAAAATCAGTAATAATTAGTAGATTCTAATGAAAAGTAATGAGTTGATTGATTTATATCCCCTTGATATAAATCACAGGATTTTTAAAAAAAAAAAATCATTGATTTAAATCAAGAACACATTTTTTTCACATGTTACAAATTATAGCATAATTTTTTTTATTACATTAATAGCAGGTGCCAACAACAGCATCAATTGCAAAGGAAACATAAGGTTAAAATATTCTTTCTATAGTAATGAAATTTCTGGGCAAATTAGATTCCTTTTCTCTTAATTTGACATTAAATCCATAATGTTTTCACTTTGTTTTTGTGTTTATTTAAATACTGATAAGATATCCTTTCTTTTTATATACTTGTAAACAATGAAAAAATGAACAGTTTGTTGGGGTCAGATAAAAAAAAAAGTAAAGACTCTAGACAGGGATGAAAGCTAGCCAGAGGCTTAAAAATACTGATTTTACTAACAAAATTACAAAAAATTCTTACCCCCCTTTCCCAAATACACACACATTGAAAAATCACTAGCTTTTTCAGATTTTTTTTTTTAAACCAGAGTTGCTTGCTATCCTGCCTTTATTTTAAAATAAAACAAAATTAAAATATTCAGATAAAACTCAATCTCATGCGAAAAACTACTTTTTCACCAAATAAGACAAAATTTTGAAAATAATGACCTATACTGATTTATCAGAAAAATACCAACAATTTTTCATCTGTTTTAAGTAAATTGGTAATAATAATAATAATAAAAAAACCCTTTCATTCTTAAACCTTTTCAGACAAAAATACTGACAGGCATATATGTGCTTCATTATAGCTTAACAAAATACTTACCTACAAGAGCTTGACGTTCACTGTTTCTTAATTGATGATGAAAAGATTTACTAATCATTCTTCTCCTTCCTTCTAGCTCATGAGCTGGGGAGGAGGGAAATTACAGATTTAATTTTTTAAAATTATTACATATTTAAAAAAAATCAATGAGGGCTTTATAAAAACTTTAATGATATTTCAAACATTTTATTAATTTAAATTAAAAGCCCAACACCATATTCATTCTACATAATTAATAATTTTGATTCTTATAATTTTTGAAATTATAAAGAAAATTTTTTATCTTACTTATCTTACTTTGCATTGTTGATAAAAGAATAAAATTCAAGAAAAAATTTGTCTCCAGAAAAACCACTGACAAATTAAAATGTTAAATTAAATCTTACCAGCCATATATGGAATTTCTAGCAACATTGCAGCAACAAGATATGCACATTCTAACAATTCTAAATTAATGTGTTTATGAAAAGGAATTTGTCTTCTTTTTTCTATTTTTTCTTGATCTGGAGTTCTTTCATGCTGACGCTGAGGCAGTAATCCCTTAAATATAAAATTAAAAAAAAATTAATCTTAAAAAAAAAAAAAAAAAAAAAAAAAAAAAATCTTTCTAACTTTAAAGATTATTTATGATGATTTTTAGACAGTAGTTACTGATCTTGACACAGCCATGCATTATGTAATTGCCATAAGTTAAATATAGAAGAACACTCTTAAGAGGTTCCCCTAAGGGATCAAGTGACCAAGTAACTTTTTAAGAGGAGAAACTTTTTAGACAGAAATTGGGAATATAAGAAAAACTATGAAGCTCAGAAGAGATTCAATAGAGGAATCAAAAGTGATAGTTTAGAAGTACTATTTTAATTTTACCAGATGTAAAAAGTATCAAAAATTGTAGAAGCTTAAAATGATGCAATACCTGAGCTAAAAGTTCCTTAGCTCTTCCACCACTTTGGATATCAAGTAGAGCAGCATGGGCATCTTTTATAAAACCATGCCTAAAAGCACATAGACCTAGTTGAACAAGAGCTCTGTTATATATGATCTGAAATAGAAACACAGATTTAACATAAAAAGGTATTTAATGTACCCGATTTAAATTTATTTCCCTTTTATAAGACTTTTCTATCTAAAGAAAATTATGATAAAGAACAACCCAATGATTGTCCAAATCTAAAATAGCTCCAATATACTTGTTAATTGAATAACAAAAATGATTAATAGAAAAAGATAAACATTGAAAACATTAGTTTAACATCCATTGTAAAAGATTTTAAATAAGAAACCATTCAACTGGTGTTATTTGTCTTCAAATATCAATTTCATGTATTTAAGACAACTAGCTGTCAGGTATAATTAAGTTTACAAAGATAGATATAAACTAAAAAATCACCTATTAAATTATACACATTTTTAATAATAACGATGCATCCTCAGGATTATTGATTGAACATACTTTTACAGTAAAATTTCATTTCTTAATGTCATAGTGTTGCCTGAGTAAAGATCAAATACTGCCACCTAGAAAACACTGGCAGTGTTATATTCAGTACATTGAGATTTTTTTCATTATAAACCAAAAAATTTTTAAGATTACAATATTTTGTACTAGAAAGTAATAAAATAAAAATTCAATATAATTCCCTGCAAAAAATTTTATTTGTTTCAAAAATAGACTAAAAAGGCATATTGTCTCAACAACATATGAATACAGAAATGGGCATGATATGGGAGGGGTAAGGGGGGTCAAATGCCCCCCCCCCCTAGAATTTTTGGAGGGGCAAATTTGCTGTTTTGCCCATCCAATTTTTTGAGGTTTAATTCACATTTTATTTGATCTTTGCCCCTTTAGTTTAAATGCCCAAATTACACCCCTGAATACAGATATCTTTGTTTTCATAGCTGTAGACCAGTAACATTTAAATATGTTATACTAGGTTTTTTAAAATTATTTAGAATGCAGATTGCAATAATAATAATAATAAAAACTGAAGGAGTACAACTAGATACTACAATAACCCTAAATACAAAATTTCAACATTTTATGGCTAATTGATTTTTAGTTGTGCATAACAGCATTAATATTTGCATTGAAACTTTTTGCTACATAGAGCAACGGTGTAGAATATGTCTGAATATGAGAACAAGGTTTGAGGGAAATTCAGACAGTTGTGGGGAAATTTCGGACAAAACAAATTATGTTCTGGGAAAATATTATGCCCTGAAATATTCCCTGTAATCCTGATATAGGAGTGCAGATAGCAATTATAAGGGAAGGTGCACAACTAAATATAACAGAACTAAATACAAAATTAGGTAAAATGTGCTCAAAATGAATAAGTTTAAAAACTGAATTTTCTTTTTATATATGCATAAATGAAATGAAAAAACTAGTCAAAATAGATTTAGGTATGGTTACAATGAATATTCCTTTTGAAATTTGAACACTGAAATTTATTGGAGTTTCAATACTACAAGTACCCTTAAAATATATATATATATATATATATATATATATATATATAAATAAATAAAAAATAAAAACTTTATACTTCTAATCTTTTAATGTTTACCACACATATAACTAATTAATAACACCAAAGATCTTTATAGAGCTACTATATACATTGAATTGCATAAAATAATGACTTTTACGAAGTACAACAGTTATTCATCATTAGTTTTAAACTGCAAGAGTTTAAAAGTCTGAAAAAAAAATTACCATTGTTGTTACATCTGAATGTTCTATTGTATTCTGTAAATGTGACATCAGTAATAAATCTCTCGCCTGGAACCATTCATCATGAAGAGCAAGATGATAGATCCTAAAAAGTGTAGCTTGAGTTCGAATTCTGTCAGTAGTATCTTTAGCACAAATAAATTTACACAACTTTGTTATGACATCAGCACTTGTTTCTTCATCAACAACTTTTTTTCTCATCTTCTGATAAATTATCAACTTTAATATTATTCAAGTCTCCATAAAATGTGCTTATTCCAGTTAATGCTTTCTTTCTAAAGACCTTTGCATCAAACTATATTCAAAAAAGTAAGCATGCACAAAAATGTTAATGTCATTGATTAAAAAAATATTAAAAAGGTCAAACAATTGATATGAAAGGTTAAAAAGTTAAATTACCTTGTAATAAAGATGTTCAATGCGTCTAAGGTATATACGACACAATTCAGATGGTGTCCCACGATCTTCTAAGTAGTTTTGCAATCTCTCAATGATGGCACAAACAACAGTTTCATCTTTTAATCTTTCAACATATTCAGGAGAATGAGCATCACAACCCTTAAATGAACCATCAACGAAAATATTTATTTTCACAGGCATTTTTGACATTTCATAAATTTTCTTAATGGCATGAATTTGATATAAGGATTTATTATAAGGTGAAACCTGAATATTGACAATTTTCATGTCATCAATCATTAAGAAAAATAATTTAAGGCATAAGTTTTAGGCAGTAAACTAAAAATGATCAATTAAAACAGTTACAAATTCATTTAATAGTAAGTGTAATGTCAAATTTACAACTTAAAAGCTAGATAATTATTGTAAAACTAAACAAGTTTCATATGGACTTGGCCTACCTGAAGCATTTTTGTAAATTCTTCATCCATACGTTCAACAACAGTTAGACAACAACCTTTAACGCGGTATGGTTGAGTAACCAGTTGCTCCGATTCTTCAGCAATATTATCTCCAACTACAATGTTCGGATTTTCAATAAGTATATCCAGCAACAAGTTTATATAATCTATGCATCTGAAATATGTTTATAAAAGAATTTATTAAAAATATGGAAGATTCTGAGACATTCATGCACAACATATATATTGACATACAATAAAAAGATAAAATGAATAAAAAATTAATATCTATAATGTAATATAGATATGTTAAATTAAATTTTTTTTTTTAAGAGGAAGGTTGTTTCTTTACCAAATTTACTTTCACACAATAACACATGCTAATATTGCTATGTCTGAAGTCAATTTAATGTACTACTAAACCATAAATAAATCATTCACTATTTAAAGAAATATATCTTATGATTTTTCCAGACAATAGTGCATTAACATTAAAAAAAAAATATATATACCAAAACAATTTTTTTATAGATAATTAGTAACATTACTTCAATTTTTGTTGAATGAGAAATAATATAAAGGTACTGTGTGGACAGGTTTGATTCGAAGCGCTACAGTCTACTGTTTTGCTCATGAGGGCTAATGAGACTGGAACCTACTGTTTAAAAAGCTGATTATGAATGGCTATGAACATCCATGCCAGCAGCAGGATTTGATCCTGTTTTCTCAAAATTACCTTATTCATCCCAGTCCCACAACTATAACATTCTTTCAATTAATTGTAAGATTACATCTATATTTAAAATTTTAATCTTGGTGTGATAAAACTTAACAATTCAGAGAAAAAAACTTTCCCTAAATTGCTGAAATTATACTTAAAAAAAAAAAAAAAAAAAAAAAAAAATTCTTACAAGTATGTTGAAAAGTACCCTGATTTAAAATTGATCAATGCATCTGTATTGATCAATTAAAAAAAAAAAAGTCTCCAATTTGTATTAAAGTTGCCCAGTTACTGGATGCTTTTATGCTATTTTTTTTTTAACATAAAATAGTCATAGCTCCCAGTTTCCTAGAGTAAAATATAGCATTTTAGTAGTAAGTGGAAGCCTTGAATTTAACAAAGTGTTTGAACATGAGAGCCAAGTAAAAATATGACACTTTTACAGAAGGCGTTATTATTCATATTTGACCTCAAAATCAGTGATAATTAGTAACAAATTATGTACAAATAATTTAACATATTATAGAAGGACATTCCTTGTTAAATGTAGGTCGATGTACAAACTCATGCAAATGTTTAAATGACATTCAAGTCGAAAGGTTTAAATAAATAAAACTTTTTTTTTTTTTTTCACAAGCTAGCTATATCTCAATTGTCAGAGAATTTTTCACAAGTAATAACGGATGAAATGTTAGCTTTTTTAGTAAATATTACAATATGGAATTATGCTTTGCCTGGCACTGTTCAACTTTTTTAGTTATACTATACTGCATTGAAATTTCAAAAGAAAAGAACACTTACTTCTGCCACATATCAGCTTTCATACAGGTGGCAATATTGGGGTTGTAATCATATATAGCTGCTATGATAGCAAACATGATTTTCAACAGAATTCCTGACCCTAAATTATGAGCTTCACATACATTAAGTAATTCAATCAGAAGATCAATTTGTTCACTGCGATCTGTTCCTTTTTTACCTCTAGCAGCTAATATTTCATTAAATTTCTTTAAGACAACTTGGTGATTTATTTCAGCATCTTTTGCAAACATTTTTGGCTTTTCCTGAAATAATTAAAAATATAAACATATTTGAAAACAAACATAGGCTACAAAACTTTTAATTAGAGTTAAAAGTTTAATCCATTTAAAATCATTATATTTTAAAATACACTAACTGCTAGTAATAATAAAAAAAAAAAACTCATAAAATTTATTAAAATAAAATTTTATTTATGAGTATATTAAGATGTAGAAAGTCTAAATTTTAAGCACTGTTTATCCAATAAAGAAATAAGCTTTAAAAGAACCCATCCTCCAAAAACTTACCATTATAATTGGAGCTCCCCCTTTAACTTCTTCCCATCCTTCATCATCTTCATCCTTTTTTCGCTCTCTTCTTTCTTTGTCCCTTTTCTTTTCTCTTTTAGTAACTTCCTTTTGTTCTTCTTTCTCACCTGGACTTCAGGAAATAAAGAACACTAAAACTTATAAAGAGCTTTGTAACAAGCGTACAAATAAATTTACTTTAAACTTCTGTAAAAAATCTTTTGAATGCTGTCGAACAAAAGGGGGGTAGGAAAAGGGGAGAAAATGAATATAATAAAAATGGGCAAGATAACATTTAAGCTCAAAGTTCAAAATAGGTTTTAAATATATGTTTTAAAGGCAAGGTGATGTGGCAACTGGACCATATGGGCCGCGCCCTTCAATCCAGAGGCTTCTGTCAGTAAGCACAAAAATGACAACGAGCGAAAAACAAACACATAAAAGAGCAAAGAGATAGAAGGGTGGATTTGTGAGTTCATAACACAAAACTAGAGAGTAGAGAATTTAGGGATAGAAAAACATAAAATACTTTTGTGGCCAGTGACATCTGTACAAAAAAGCCGAAAAAGTAGAATAATAGTGATCAAGATAAAAAAAATTAAAAATTTTGGAAAAATAAAAATATAGGTTTTAAAAATAAATAAATTGCATTAAAAATCCGAAAAGGGCCTAAATAATAATATTTAAACATAAAAATAATTTTTATCAATTTAGATTAAATTTTGTCTATTGAATAATAACGATCAGAAATGATAAAGTTAAAAATTTTGAAAAAATAAAAATATATGTTTTAAAAATAAACTGCACTAAAAATCCGAAAAAGGCCTAAAAAAATGTTTTAAACTTTTATATACATTAATCTAGTAATGCCAGAAAAATTTACTGGTATGTTAAATAATTTATATCAATAAAATTAAAAATAATACATAAGGTACTAGCACTTGGGAGAGAGGAAAAAAAAAAAAAACCTTTTCAATTTATGGTTCAATTGGGCAGTGTGATACAATTCTATTTGCCATTGCTGTATTAAAGCATTGTATCACTGTGCTGTCCAAAAATTGATGTACTATATGCATTAAGCTTTAAAAAATATTTTACTGATATTCCACAATACTGCAAATTGTCTGTACACACTAAATGATACTTTTTGATGTTAGTGTATAAGATTCACTCATCAGATATACACAATTACTAATCAAATAAACTTTAGATTTGTTTAATTATAAAAAGTAATGAGATGCCAAACATAGATTTTTCACAAAGACAGCTTTTAAATTTTGTGCAAAATAATTTACAATACTCAATTTTAATGTTTGATATAATATACTAACATTTAAGAAATTTATTAATTCTGAGATTTTTAAGAACAGTTAGAAAGATTTAAGTAAAATTTTTTAAGAACTAATTTGAGATAACAAAGTTATAAAAACTTTATCATTAAATGTATTATTTAATCACATATTTACCGTTTTAAAAACTTTGTTGCAAGATTGCCTCCATATTTTTCATCATCTGAAGATAAGGAACTTTCTTCTTCAGAATCTGATCCCCAATCAATTGAATCATCATCAGAACCCTATAGAGACAATTTTTAAAACAGTTACAAAAACTAATTTTAAAGGTGAAAGATTACAAAATATAACACTATATTTGCCAACTTTTAAAGACTGTCATCCAATAAACTTTTAAAGATACATTGGTTGGTTGACTGACTTTTAGTGACACATGTAATTGTAATTAATAAAAATTAACTGCAATGTTTACTATTGTAGGGAAATTTTTAATCAGAAGTTAACTGTAGGTAATAAGATCTTCATGCATTCATCACATATAAAATATTTTTTTCCAATTAAATATGATTTTAAGAAAACAAAATTGATGCAATTTTAAATCTGTAGCAAAATTAATAAGATTTTGCATTTTCAAAATACTTATAAAGATATAATTTCTTAAAATAATTATTTTCTAATATACCTATTTTAAAAAAATATGTATACATTTACAAAACTGATATTGATATAACCTCACATTACAATTTATTTTTAGCATGTTCGTACATCTTTTCCCAAAAATACAACTCAAATTTTAAAAAATAATAATAGTAAAATACTATTTGCAATTTTTTTCCCTAAAATCAGCATCATACTATTCAGCAACCAGGGAAGAAATAAGATTGTATTCCGTGGTCAGTAGTGGCATGTTTTTCGCAGATGCATATATATATTGTATTAATTATGTATATTTCAGCTGTAAACAATTTTTTCAATTTTCACATATTTCTAAGATAGAAAAATTTTTGGTCTATCTGTAAATCAGTAAAATTAAATAAAAATGATAAAAGTTAGGATAATTTGTAAAAGTTGTGACGTATGCTATACCTAGAATAGAAAAAAAGCTTACTTCATCATCAGACCCTTTCAGAAGTTTAGATTTATGCTCTTCTTTTTCAGGCTTTAAAGGTTTTTTGAAAAACTCAACTCCTTTTTCATCTTCATCATCAGACTCTTAGAAAATATAAAACATTATGAAAAATTAATTTAGAAAGAATTAGGACAAGATATAAAAATGGTAAGTACCAAAGCAAATATTTTCAGTTAAATTTTAAAAACAAAAACATAAAAAAAAAGTCAAGAAGCTTACAACTTTTTAGTTTCCTACTCTAAAGATACTTAAAAACTACAGCATTTTTAAAGGACTTAATGCTTAAATCATAAAAAAAATATTTCTTTAATCACAATGAAAATACAACAATTTCACTTATGTTAACTATGCCACTGAAGATCTACTGCACAATATAAACAAGTTTTAATACAATTTTTAAACAAGGCTGCTAATTTATTATGAACAAGCATGAAAGTAGACAATGACAAAAAAAAAGCTGAACTTCCCCGGGTGATGATTACATTTTCTCTTACATAACTCTTTTTCACAATGATTAAGTACTACATACAGGAATGATGTGCTCCTTCAAGCATTTTCGAGCCATTTTCACAGCAGCAAACAAAATTTGTAGTAGGAGAACAAATTTTCATAGCAGCCAAAATGCAGATTTGGAGCAGGATAGTGTTTTTGTAGCAGTTAATCTAACAATTTAAAGGATAAACCGTAGTTTTTGAGGAGTCTGCCTAATAATTTAGAATGATTGGTTGTTAGCATTTGGAGCAGCCAAATATTCAATAACTGCTGATATGGTTTGTTGGTTTGGTACATGCAATATATAGTACGTAATTGCTATAGTACGTTGAGCCAATCGGAATGGAAGTGAATCAGTATGCGAAGTCATATCTCCGCAAGCATACATCTCAGCGAAAACATGCAGTAGAAGATACTGATTTCGATCAGGATTGCAACCCCTCCCATTTTCCAATCACGATTTCTCGATGGATTTGCATCGATCTCAGAAACAGTCCTAAAGGCTGTCAAAAAAAAGTGGATTTCCACTTAAAAGCGGAAAACTTTCATGCCTGTATGAAACAAAAATTTTAACACATACAAAATCAAATATTAAGCCCAACCAATAAACATATTTTGCAAGATTTCTCCCACTGATAAATATTCTTATCATTTTGTATGTCATTTCTTCATATCACTTCAAAACAAAATTCTCACATTCAAGGTTCAGACTCTTTCCACAGAAAAAAAAATTAAGAACTTTTTAAGCACATTTTAAGCACTTTTTAAGCACCTAAATTTTCATTGTACTATGATCAACCTATAGCTAAAGCTTAAAAATTAAGCTTTAAGATGAGCTTTAAGATTTTTAAGCTTTAAGATTTTCATGAAGCTTTTCATGAGCTTTATGACTTGTAAAATGACATTAAATATATATAGATAATTTAATAATTTTATTAAACACAATTGTTAATATCTCATACTTTATGTTAACACATCTTTTAGAACAGCAATAGTCCTTACTGATCAAATGCCCCCCCTCCCACCTTCTCTAAACAAATCTGAAATATTTGTAAAGTTAAAGTACTATCTGTGGTGGAAGATCAAGTTTCACATCATAGCAACAGTATTTTTACAGCAACATAGATGTAAAATTATATAATAAAAAGTACTTCTGTATTATAAACAGGTAAATATTCACACACACACAAACACACACAGGGAGACAGAGAGAAAAGAAGATGCAGTATCTACACTAAAAAAGTTTTAATTATGACACACTCAAAACAAGATTCAAGAAATTATCAATGCTATTTTAAAAATGTAACTGAAGAACTATTTCCATTCATAATAGAAGATGAGAACCAAAAAATATAGGAAGGGGGAGAATATGTCTAATTTTGAAGTTAATTTTTCTTTTCTTCTATACATTTTTTTAATTAGTCTAACTCTTCTTTCTTATCTTTAGCTTTGTTGAATGGATTGACGATTAATTACCAAGGGAAATAAAAATTCAGCAACCAATATTTGGAAAAAAATAAGCACTTTTTGAGCACTCAGAAAAAATTATAAATTTTAAGGCTACAAAAAAAAAAAAAAAAAAACCAAGCACTTTTTAAGGACTTATTAGGGACCTTAAAAATGGATCTACAAAATAAGCACTTTTTAAGGATTTTAAGCACCCGTCTGAACCATGACATTTCAAACAAATTATTTTATATGACACAAAAGTAGATTTTAATATTATAAGGGATTTCAAGAAGTGTTCACTTTTATCTTATCCCAAACTTCGGAATACAAAACAACCCTAAAGTACCAAAGGATGGGAAATTGTTGAAAAGTTATTTTTTCCCTTGCATTAAAACATTTTTAAATGCTCTAATCTAAGGGTAATCTCTAATCTTACACTAGACACTGGTTACAGTGAAGAAGAATTAAATTTAACCATTTAAATTTTAAATTTACAATTCCTTAATAAGACATTTAAAAATCAGCAAAAGTAACTGGTTGAAAAAAATTAAGGGACTTTTCAAAACTTTTCAAGGATTGTGGGACAATTTTTATTTCAAATAACTTCTACATTATTTAATTAAACTTCTTAATTATATAACCTAGTTTGTAGAAAATATGTACATAATAGCTATAAATAATATGTTCCCTTTTGTTATTAGCCTTAAGATATAAAAAGGAACGAAGAAAATTATAATAACAATTGTCATAAGATATGAAATTATGTACTATAAATTTTTTTTTTAAATTATGAAGGTTTGAAATTTTATCCATTAAAATAAATACTGAATCCTAGCATCAAAAATTAAATTTATAATACAAAATGGTCTCTTACTTTTGGATTTAAAAGCTCCAATGTACATTTGTGAAATATAAATTTTAGAATGAATCAATTAAGAAGTATATAAGTAAAAGAAACTAACCAGGTTCTTCCTCTTCTTCTTTCTCTTCATCTTCTGCCTCAGGATTTTCTCTGTAACTTAAAATATCAGCTTCAAAGTCTTTATTATATTTTCTCATCTTCTGACGAAGTGCAGCAAGAGACTTTAAATTGTTTTTGGACATATTTTTTCGACCCTCTTTATCTTCCCAACACTATTAACACATACAGATATAAAATCAAAGACAAAAACTAAAAACAAAATCAAGGGCAAAAATTATTTTAAACAAAATTTAAATACTTACATCTGTAATGAAGTCTTCCAATTCAACCAAACAGCGGATATAAAATTTTGGAATATTTCCATTTTCCTCTTTATCAATAACTGGTTTAGCTTTTATAAATGCTCTAGTTAAATTTTCAAAACCTTAAATAAACAAAAATTAATACTCAGAAAAAGAAAACAATCTTAAAAATACATAATTCGTTTACTTAAAAATATGGAAATACATAAAATTTTTTTTTTAGAATAATTTAAAGGTCTCTAAATTTTCTAATGTACTTCTCAGAAATTTAAATTTTTTTAAATTAAAAACATTACAATGTACATATATGACATGCTTTTAAATCACATAAAACTTATAACTAAATTTCAGGCGAGCATATAAAAATTACATTTTTTATTCAGAAATTTAAAGACAAGTAAAACCCATGCATTTGCAGGGTGGCAAGCACTTTGATTTCTCTGACTATTCCAGGCTTTATAAGAAATTTCCCCGACCTTTTTTGGCGACCTTGATTCCACATTCAAGTCATCATGAAGAATCAAATTTATTATCCATATCATATATTCTTATATTCATAAATTACATAAGCTTTAATATTACTTTTGATGTTTTTTTCAGTTCCAAAAAGATATTAACACTAACCTGCTTATTTGAGGACATTATATAAAGTAAAAAGATATTTTTGATTTTTTAAAATTTTACAAAAGTTCATTTTTATGCTTCATCAATGGCACCTTTTACCATTCTGTACGACTTTAACCTCCTGGAAAAGCGAATGCTTTACTTACAAGTAAATTAAAAATAAAATTTCCAATATATATATATATATATATATATATATATATATAGAGAGAGAGAGAGAGGGAGAGAGAGATTTTTACACTAAAAATATTACCAAAATTTAACATTTAGGTATGCAATACCTCAAAGTAACATTAGTTTCATTCCTCTGTCCATCTCCATTATCTATGTTTGGACAAACCAAGCAAACAAACAAAACAAAACAAAACAAAAAAGCTTTTTTTTAACCTTATTTTTTAGTTAATAGTTACCACAGGTTGTTATCAAGGAGTAAAAGCTTGGAAGCACATACTTTAAAAATATATTACTAAAAAATTTTAATACTTTATGTACTTGTGAAGTTTTTACTATTTTTATAGATCATCAATTGATCCTCTCCTTAAGAAAGAATGATGATGCATTATCAGAGACAGTATGAGCAAAGAATCTTGTCTTGGTGAAAAGTAACTCTTTCCCTAGATTAGAACTACTAAAATGCCTACCTTTCATGTTGACAGCATTGAATTTTTCCTATCACAGTATATTCAGTTCTAGTACCCTTCTTGGGTGGATAGCTTATGAAGTAAATGCCCATTTATTATTGGTTAAGAAGAAATTTCATACAAGTAATGAAAAATGACTGGTAAAATCCATTTGCCACAGAAGATTATATTGGATAGAAATCAATCAAGATAACTTTTCAGATTTTTTGCAATTTCTTGAAATTTTTGGTTTTTTAGTTGGCTGGCTACTATAATTTACAAATAGAGATTCAATAAATTAAGAAAAATAAATAAAATATCTTACTTGTTAACAATTTGCTCATATCTTTAATCTTCTTATGATTTCTAATTAATTTAATGATTTCAACCAATTCTTCATATCTGAAATTGTACAATATACCATTAGATTAGAATTTTTTTCATTTAAAACAAATTTTACAAATAAAAAAAAATCTACATTACAGTAAAATATTATTGAATTATCATAAGTATTTTGAAATAAATTTATAGGTATTTAAATTACTAATCTAAAACCTCTGAGGTTTGTAATAAGTCTTCCTTTCATAAAATATACACTGTAGTACAGGATAATTTGATTTTGTTTGACAATACTTAAATTTCCGTCAACAAAATAGCAACCTTTCTATATATCTTTGCTTATTTAGAAGTTAACCCTTTGTAAAAATCTTCTAATGATGAAACTATAAATTAAAGAAACTATAAAGTCTGTTTTATTCTGACTAGCACTTATACAAAAAGTTAAGTTCAATAATAAACTACGTACTCATGAATTTTAAGATTTCCCTTAATTTAAAGAAAGAAAAAAATCTGCCTTCTCTAAGAAAAATTAAAATATTTAGGGGTGAAAGGGGCTGAACTATATGTTTACGAGTATTGTGAATCATATATGCCATTAAATTTTCCTCAGCTGGTACTGATCAAGGAATTTAGCTACAGCAACATTACATGCTAATATATATAAGTTATGATTACTTAATATGTTCATACAAGTTTTTTATATAAACATTGGACATGCAACTTTTTATATAGTCAAGATAATTTTAAATACCTTTTCTCTCGAGCACTTCGTACAACACGCTTAGTTTCCTCTTCTTCATCACTGAAAGTGAATGCACTAGAGGAAAAACAAAAATTGTATCAATCAATATTTGGTATTACAAAGCAAGTTTAAGGTATAAATCAACTTTCAAATTAGAAAAATTTTGCTACACATGTACTTAGTCAATTTATTTTAAACCATGACAACTCAATATGTTAAATAGATATTTTAATTATCAATTAACAATAATACAACAGTAACAACTTGCAAGAATAATTTAACTTATTTTGGTAAAATTGCATGTCTGGAACAGTGGCCATGTTTATTTTACAGTTTAGCGAAAACATTATGAACAACATGACTGTAACCCATGGAAAATGTCAGCATATTTCAAAAATTGTAGTAGCAAGTATATAAATGTCTAAAATAGATATAAAAGTTGACTAACGAAACAAAAACTATGATTAAAAAACTATAAAAACAAAAAGTACAATTAACAAAATATATTCCTTTTTAGGCAAGTAAATCAATTAAACTGACATACAAAAAATCTCAGACAATATCACAACTGTTTATTATTTGTATGTTATATGTACAAAGCCAGATAATAACCTGCTGAGAATTGTCCAATCTACATTTTAAGCAGTCCACCTTGTTTTCAATTGAATTTATGAGAATATCCATAGTATTGTAGTTGCTGGTAAAATGATAATTGTTTCAACATTTAACAAATTTGTTTTTTAATCTTCACTCATAAAATCAATATAAAAAAAAAAATCTAATACAGTTGTCAGATTACCAAACACTTTCCCATCCACTCTTAGAATTTTACTCTTTTTCTATTAAATTTTCCCATTCAAATTTACTATTACAATTGCATCTTTCCTTTTAATCCTGCCAATCTCTCACAAGCACACATCTCTGAACAAAATTCAAGTCTACAACAGTATGTGAAATCACTCTCAAATCATTCACAATTTATTGGTATACTCTGATTCTGCACATTCACTTTCCACTCCAAAGTATCACAGACAAGTTACTAGAGACGGCATATTATTGGCCATAATAAAGCCAGGATTACAGTCATACCAAACACTGTAGTTTAGCTAATATTTTAACAGTTAAAGTTATAAATAAAGAAATGTGAATAAGTCACAGTTTTATATTAATGATATAATCCCTGTCTAGATTAGCAATACTTTGAAAGAATCTAATAAATGACACCAAGTGCTGCAGAATCTTAATACATCTTACCATAATTTATAAAAGAAATATTAAATAACCAGACTTAAATCTTGCTAAAAGGGACATAAGTACTGAAAATAATGGTATTGACTTAAGTACAGTTAATTTACCCTTTCATATGCATTAAGAATAAAGCCATCTTAAATTAACAATTTAGAATTGTGAAACACTGTTTAAAAAATCTAATCCAATATAGTAACAAATGTAGGAATTAAAAAAACTGTACCAAAAATGCAAGAGAATGAATTATAGACATTTACATACAGCAGCAGTTGAAGATCACCCAACTTTTATCAGAAATTATAATCACATCAATTCTCATGTGTAATCTATGGTTAAAATGAATGTTAGGATTACAAAGTAAAGCAAAGAAATTGCATTAAAGGACACTTAATATTGCAGATTTTGGCATGTGCACTTAAGTGATTCAGTTTTGAAAAGAATTTTTCCACATTTTAAATAAATTGGGTCTGTTTGCGGATTTTTCACAAAAATCGGTACTTAACTTACTAACCAGAAACCAATTACAAAATAGTAATTCAATTTTATATATAATTAATCCATCCAAATCATAAAAATAATTAGACATAATGAACTACTGGAGAATGGTACCCTAAACCAGCAAGAAACAATATCCTAACAGAAATGATAGAATATGAGTTTTACAGGTTTGAATTTTCTGTGAAATCACTGCTGACCACCTAACCAATGAATTTAATTTCCAATTTCATAACCCAATGAGAATTAGGCCCATTTCATACATTATTAAAGGGTTGCATAAAGAGAGCCTACTGTGGAATGAACAAAAATTAAAAAATTTTTGTTCATTCCACAGTAAAACGGAGAAAGAAGGAGTAAATAGTACAAGTTGATATTCTTGGCACAAGTCCATTTGGCTGGGGGCACCACATGTTCAGTCAAGCTTTAAAGGGTTCATAACATTCTATATAGCAAAAGCAGCCCTTTACAAATTTTGGTATAATAAAAGTAACCCTTCATAAAATTTGGTATTGTAAAATTGGTCTAGTGAAAACAACCGTTCATAACTTAAGAACGGAAATTTCAATTTGTTATATCTGTAATCAACTAAACACCTGGCTGTGTGGTGTGTACTAATGTTTGCATTGTCAGATTGTCCCTAGTTTAGTTTTTAATTTTAATGCAAAAATTTCATCCTTTTTAAGAAAAACATCTAATCAAAGGAAAGGAGAATATTTAGTGTTTTGCTCTCTTTATACATAAATTTATTTTTAATACGCATCTTTAGGAATTTTAAATAGAATGGCAAAAACTGAAAATGGTTTTTTATCAAATGACAGGATTTGTTTATTTTTTCCACAAGAAATCTCATTAAAATAAAGAAAAATCACAAAATAAGGGAAAACCTAGATCGACCCCTGATTAATTGCTTTTGCAGATAACAGTCTATTGTAGGACATAGCAAATTATATTTTATTCCCTTACATAATCTATATATCATTTAATTATTAAAGAATCTACCCCATATGCTACCCATAAAGTTTTCTGTTTTTATATGTGAAATCATTCACACACAAGATCTTGTACTTAGGCCATAAAAAGGTGTATGAAGTACTTCTGAATGCTAACTCTTAATAGTTATTTGCTTGCATCTCATATGTGCGACAGTTCATATTCAATTGGATCTTAATTAAGTGCAGTCTCTAGACTTGTAGGTGTTTAACTAAATGATGAATTTTGACCTCATAAGTTGTGTCTCCCATTTAACAAGTTTTTAATGCATAAAATTATTCAACAGTTGAATATTACATACTTGAAGCATACATACGACCGAAGTATGGGTACTTACGAAGTAATGCCTTGAGTTTTGGTTGGGATCTGTTCCTCTTCAGATGAAGATGATTCGCTTTCAGATTCTGACCCGGTGGCAAAGAAACGACTCATTTTTAAAACCTATAAAGATAATTAACAGTTCTAAATAAAGTTTCTGAGAGTATTAAATGTAAAAACTTAAGATTACTGTGTGCTTAAGCATTTTTCATTTTTAATCAAATAACAATGGAAATAACTAGTAATTAAAGGCATGTGTCAGCTACTACACGTGATACTTATATCGAATTTAAATTAATAAAACGTGAAAAAAATAATTCTTACATGAACACGCCAGCAAAATATTAAAAATTTAGTAAATTCTAAAGCATTTAAAATAAGGAAAATTGTTTATATTATCCCTATATGACTATCTGGAGACAAACCTCCTTTTCGAAAGCACGTTAGCAACAATAAAATCACAATTACAGTTACTTACTAAGGACGTAAAGGGGTAATTGGTTAAACCATGGTGCCTAAGTTTTATTCAAAAGTGTAATTCACGCTATATCTTTTGAGGCTTAAAATATTTTAATATAATTAAATATTCATGCAACTCTGCTTAGTAAGTTGCAATAATAAAGTGTATTTTCAGAGTAAATTATGCAGATGAGGCTTAATACAGGTATTAATGAAAAAGAAATGGCATCAAACAAAACACCTAGTTTCGTCTGTTGCAGACATAGTTTTATTTTCAAAATTTTTCTGTAATGTATCTAAATGAATATATTTCAAAAATTTTATACAAACTGAAGAAAAACATATATAGCTTTATTTTATATTACTAATGTTTGTTTTTGAATCGCTATAATTTCATACTTTCTTTTTTTCTACAATTAATGTAAAATAGATCTATCAAAACTAAATAAATAATTTGGTGCATTCATCAGGTAATATTTTAAAACTATACTTCCTTACAAAATTTTTATAATAACTTATAGAAAATTATTCTATTTTTCATGGCCGGTTTTTTAATTTTTTTGTAAATGATTGACCCTAATCTTTTGTCTCCTGATTTTTGTAGACTTATTACCCAGCTATAAATTACTATATTTTGAATTTGTAATTGAAGTTTCAGCTTGGTTTCTGACCATTATGTTATATGTTCTTTTTTAGATTTTCTTTCTCTTATAATGGCTAATTCAATGTTCTGGCCTGAATCATCAGTAAATTATATTACAACTGGTATTGAAAAGACTGAAGTTTATCGTAAATTACTTATGAAATTACAAGTAAGTTTTGCCTATCTCAATTTTATGACTTTTTTTTAAGTACTTATAAGATTCATATCTATAAAAAAAAAGTATATAGTTATTTATTCTTCTGCTAAGCTGAAAAGAAGTTTAAAAATTAATGAAAATTTGAATGTTTTGAAATGGTATTAGCAGAGGAACTAATTACTAAATTGGAGAGAATTACATCAAGGAATGACATCAGTATAGATACCCACAACTGTACTGATGTTGGTGAGTGTGTGTGTGTAAGGGGGGGAATGCTTCTAAAAAAATCTTTACGTTTTAAATATATGTGCAGCAATATAGTGGAGTGAGGAAAGATAGCAAATAACATGTAAGAAGAAAGTGTAAAAAATGGCTCATAGGCAAATTCTTAAGTGCTTCCACAGGGACAAATTTAATCATGTTACCAACTATAAATTCATGGGTAATTTCAGACTTGATAGGTTTCTGTAAACATAGACTATCTTTAGGAAGTCTATAGTGCTCTTTTTCTTAAATTTTGTATTAACAGATAAATAAAAAAAATTTTAATCCAATATGTCCATATTTTAAGTTTTAAATGCATGTTTCTGGGCTAGATATAAATAGGTTTTCCTATACTCTTAATCTTTTTTCTTCCAAGTCATTGTTGCTATTTAATTATGATTAAGTAAATGTTAATAATATATATTTCTGTTTACAATTTGTATGTTGATGATTACAATAAAGGGAGGCCACAGGAAGATTTCAGTTGTAGGCCTCTTAAATGGTTGGTTTAAACTGCTGATACCCATTAGAGATAACAATATTTTTGAGGACACATTTCTTTCTTGCTGTTTACTTTTCTCCTTGAAAACAGGAGGTACTCTGGGGTAAACTGAGGTATACAATTACATATGGGACTAGAAAAAAAAACAAAATAACCTTAAAAACTAAAAACTGTGCTTGCTCAGAGCATATTCTAACTTTTTGTTCTTTAATACAGTCGAACTTGTTTATAACGAGCTCGGATTTTATGAGAACACAGATTTACCAAGGGAAGCGAGAATATTTGGTTGAATCAATGTTAAGTCTATGAAGTCCATGGAACAGAAGTCGCTTTTAACAAGGAAGACCTGGTTTTAGAAGCAATATTTTTCTGTCTTGTAATCTTTTTTCTTATCTTTCTAGTCTTTCTGTCTTATTTTTTTTTCTTCTCCATGGTTTAGTACTTTTGTAGGAAAAATTTCTCCAGCATTCCAATGACAATAGGGAGGGTTCACAAATCCGGTGCAACAGGTGGGGCTTAATGTGGAACAATAGCACAGAAAAGAGATAGGGAACTAGTTCAGAGTAAGCTAACAAACATTTTTAAATGTGTAGATTAATGAAAAAATAAATGTTTTGGTAAGAATTTTTTCCTTTATTCTTCTTTCCTTTCATTCTTCCTTTCCTTTAAGACTGTAGTACAATTAGAAATTTTTTGCTGGTTGGAGCGGGGGATAATTGTTATTAAATTAATAAAAGTATTTAATTAAATTAATAAATGTCATTAAAGTAAGTAAGCATTAACTAAATTTTAAGTAAACTCAATCATTTGACCTTCCAAGCCTCCCCACTGTAGTTCGGTCTCATTACCCTCGTGTGCAAAAACAGTAGACCGTAGCGCTCCAAAACCAAAAAAATCCAAGCCCTCCCCCTTCTGGTTGCACTCCTGCCTTAAGGACCAGTTTATTATGAGCACTTGGATTTAACGAGTATATGTCATGGTCCCTTTATGCTCATTATAAATGAGTTCGACTGTATCACGAAATGGCCACCATGGTTCTAAAAAGTTAGCCAGCTTAAAATATGAATGGTCCTTTCAGAGCATTGTTAACACACAAAAGTACTAAATGTGTTCTCATGTTCAGAGGTTTTAAACTCTGTTAGAATATTTTGGGTGACCAGTCTGAATTATGACTATAAATTCACACTGAAAACTTTGTGTCCTTCAAATGTTGGAAGTAACTGACATTATTCAGTATGGGGTTTGACACAAGTGTGCATTTATGACTGTAAATGTTAAAAGTCTGAATAAAAAGGCAAAATAAGTCTAATTTAAGAATCTTTTCTTTATCTTTAAGTCTAATTAAGACAACTGAAGCTCTTAGCTGAACGATGGTCGAATGGTCAGGGTGTTGATCTTTGGTACCAAAATTTGTAGGTTCAAATCCCACTGTCGCATAAACATTCATAGCCATTTGGAATTGGCTTTAAACAGTAGGTCCCAGTCATCATTATTGGGTAGCCCCGGACTGCATCTTAATTAAAGGATATACAGTCAAACCTGTCTATCTCAAAACCTGTCTATGTCGATTTTTTTGAATTTTCCAATATTTTCAATAAGAATTTAACGTATTTTTCAAACCTATCTCAAATTATTTTTTCCCCAAACCTGTGTATCTCGAATTTTTGTACACACACACAAAATTCCAGATTAGAGCTTTATTGCATTAACAACCGCACAAGTTACCATATCCAGGAAATACACTTGCAGTTTTCTCTCTCGAGGGTTATTTGGTCAGGGACTGGGTGAAAATCCCCAAAAAATTTTGATCAGGATTGTTTCGCCTCTGTGTCAATACTACAAAATTGACCAGTCTAAAAATGTTTTGTATCAAAAACTTCTAACGGATTACTTTCTGTAAGGTATGTAAATGAAACTAAAAGTAGTCCAAATTTTCTATTGTGTAAAGAAGTTTTCTTAGTCTATTTTCATAACACCTGTGTATCTCGAAATCTGTCTATCTCGAATTTTTTTTACTCCCAATAGATTCGAGATAGACAGGTTTGACTGTATACCTTTACTTTTCCATAAGGCACTATTGAAATGTTTGTACTTATAATTATTTTAATGCAACTTGTTTTACCTTAATTTTTTCATATTTTGTCTGTAATAACTCATATTTTTAACCTTTTACACTGCTTCTTAAATATAGGATCTGATCACTGATCCTGATGTAACTTGTGATTCACTGGAAGATCAGATGAGGATTTTAATATCTGATTCAGGTGAGCTAAAACAAGATTATAAAAGTAGAATGCTGTAACTAATAATTTAAAAAAAAATTATGGTTTTCAATAAAATACTGATATTTTATATTTTTACTTTGCTATATAAATATTGCTGAAAAACTTTGCTTATGATCCTTAATATATTTTTCTTGGTTAAGATAACAAGAATCAATAACCAGTACAGATTTATCTATTCATTTATATATATATGAAAAAATACACTATATGTGTTAGTGGAATTCTGTACAAGTTTTAATGTCTGTAACTAGCATTATGTTTAATTTTACAGTTTATAATTAGATAGCCTATGTTACTTATCCTAATTTGCTTGAAAAATATTGGATTGTAAAAATGTGTAAAAGTATTTTTTTCCTCTCATTTGTTGATTTAGTGTACATTGTCTAAAATAATTTTATGAAATTTGAATATTTGTTATTAAATAATTTGAATATGTATTATTCATTAGCAATATTAATTATTTTCAAACAGTTTATTATCATTATATGTATATGCATGCAATATTCAATATTTTGCTACAACTATTTTCTTTTTAGGTTACAAACAAAAATTGCGAAATCAGGTTTATCAATACATTGTTAAGAATCCAAATTTAAAATACAGTAATCCGCAAAGAAAGGAACCTCTAGATTACATCCAAAAAGCTCAGGTATATTTCTTTCATTCTATTACTAGTTTTCTCCATCAATATTTCCATTTTATATATGTATGCATTTATATATGTATAATTTTTTCATAAAGTTAATTAAAAATCAAAATTTCTTTTTTTCTTATTAATATGATAAAACTATATCATGTTTTTTACTTTATCCTATGATCTTTAAGATTAATGTGACTATCTATGAATATTAAAATGATTATTGGTAGAAAGTCATACTTTTTGTTAATTCTATGTAAACTTTGGAGAAGATCAAATTTGACTAGAGAGTGTTTTTTTTTTAATGCTTTGATATTGGATGTTAAGATTTTAAACCATCTTTTTACTTCGCTGAACGATGGCCGAATGGTTAGGGTGCTGGCCTTCGGAACCGGAGTTTGTGGGTTCGAATCCCACTATGGCATGGATGTTCGTAGCCGTTCGGAATCGGCTTTAAGCAGTAGGTCCCGGTCTCATTAGCCCTCGTGTTGCAAAAAGTAGACCGTAGAGCTCCAAAACCAAACCATCTTTCTACTTCCTTATACAAAATAAAGGAATTATTGCAATTGCGTAAAATTTTTGGTGTTTAGATTTCAGAGAATATACTTACTTTTATCACATCTAAATGAATTTTGATCAGTTTTAGGATTACATCTGTAAGTATATACAATTAAAAATTATCCACTTTGAAATAAATGGATAGTTAATTTCTGAAATAATTTTTACTAGTTTTATTGCATTGTATGTCTGTATGCAACTAACTCACATAACTCATAAGCACTTAGAACCATGGAAAGTGGAAATTTTATTTTTAGGACTATTGTATCATCTATTTCTGCACCTCCATCTTTAATTGCATCCCCTGTTTTATTATGAAAAATTTCAACATAACACATATTAATACCAAGCAGGGCTGTAACTAGTTCCTTTAGCACCCGTGGCAAAAAACTGATCTGTGCCCCTACCACCTAATATAGTGAGAAAATATATAAATGTTTCTTTTTTCTATATCATATATTTAGAAAAAACTCAAAATATTTTGTTGATTCTTAAAATGTCCCTAGTCTATTAATTTTTTATTTTTTTCTTCTATATTTATTTTACTAATATTTAAAAATATTTTCAAACATTTTAATTTTTGGGGTATTATTTTGCTGATAAACTGAATAGCTTATATTTGGGGAATATTTTTTAATTTGTGCATTGAATTTTTATAAAAAATTGAGGATTTTCTAAATTTAAATTTAGTTTTAATAACTTTAATGATTTCAAAATTTAAAACAAATACCTGGATTTATATAAAGGCATATTAAGAGTGTTTGGTAAACATTTTGTAAGAATCTATAACAAGTTTAGTCTCTAGGAGCATTTTAAAAAATAAGAAAATTCATTAAACGGTAATTTTTAAACACGTTGGATTTTAAAAATAAAATCTGATTCTATAATAAAAAAAAATTATGATTTTTTTCAACTTTTACTTATTTCTACTTGGGGCGAACCATCTTCTTTCAGACCCCATTTTCTTTACTGTGCGGAGCCCCTATGACTCATGCGCCCTTGGCAAATGCCACCTTTTGTCACGCCCTAGTTATGGCCCTGATACCAAGCATAACTCTAAAACATTTAGCCATACAGTATTGAAATTTTATGTTGGAGACTATTATAACATCTAATTGTGAACCTCTATTTTTGATTGAAATCCACTCTCTGTGTAAAGAAAGATCTCAATTTAATGTGTTATAATGTTGTGGCATAGCAGATGGCAATGCTCAAGCTTTATAACAGTACAACAGAACTATATAAACATATTTTCATGCAGTTAAAAAATGCTGAGTCTTTTTTATTAACTTAATGTACCACATGACTTCTTTTTATGCTTATTAAAATATTCACAATTTTTTTTTTGTTTTATTTTCATTTCATGACACTAGAAACAGCATTTACACATTCTCTTCAAATTCAAAATTCAAAGTAATTTTCTTTTTTCAAGGTAACAATATTGTCTGAGTGGCAGTTCAGTACTGCCATCTGGCAGTAACCTGCAGTGTTAATATCTATTATATTAAGAGTTTTCATTATAGATATATCTATTCCATTATTAACTGCAAATTTTGCTATAGCAATACTTTCTTTACTCTGTATCAGGAAGTCATAAACAGTAAAAATTTTAAGTTTTCTCTGTTATTAATAGATTTTAGTTTTTTATAGGTTAACTTTTAAAAGCATTCTTTTTAACTGCTAAAAACGTATTGTTGTTATTGTATATATGAATACATTAGTATCTTTTTCATTGTATTGTAGAGTACTGCCACCTGGTGGCCTTTGTTGAATTATATGATGTTGTATATAATACATCATGTCAAAGTTAGTCAAAACAGGTTTAGGAGTAGTTAGAATGGATATTTAAAGTTTAAGTTCCCCTCCCTATTTGACTCTGAACTTTCTATTTTTTTTCCTGGAAGGCTCTAGTACCCACTGAGGATAACCCTCCCCCCATAAGGAACCTATATTTTAGATTATATTGACTACTGTATCAAATGCTTCACCAGGAAAATGGTTGATATTATTATTAGAGGAAACATGTTAAACTGGTTTAACAACTTTTTGAGGTCAGTGTTTTGTCAAGGTTAGATATTAAAATTCCTTTTCTAGATATATGCAGCTTAGAAATGATTTACCACAAGGTACCATTACTAGTGCACTCTTTTTAATATCATGATTAATGATTTATTTTAGAAAATTCAGAATATTTCTGGTATTAGATGCTTATTACTTACTGACAATATTATTTTATACAGCATTAGATGTAACGTCTCCCAGATTACTACTAAACTAAATGATTCACTAAATGTTTTGAAACAATTGTGCAGCGAAAATCTCTCTGAGGTTAATACTGATAAGACGGTTTCTCAACTTTTCACCATGTTTACAAGGGTACATGAAACCTGCTTGATATTTAATAATAAGTTAGAGGATAAGAGCTACGTCCATTACCTAAGTGTTTACCTAGACAAACGACTCTCTGTTCTTGATTCTCTGTTCTCTGTTCACAACACCTGTTCTTGATTATGGAGGGAAACTTCTTGCTACTACCTCTGAGAGTTTCAAGAACATTCTTGACAAGAGTCAAAATAAAGCACTCAGGCTTATCACAGGAGCTGTTTTCTCTACTCCTATTGCCGCACTAGAAATTCAGGCAGGAATAAAGTCTTTGTTTAATAGAAGAGAGGGACAGCTCCTGAGGCTCCATAAAAAAAGCATAAGACTTACCTATG
>CM063501.1:32665841-32787687 GCA_032207245.1 Pardosa pseudoannulata | reverse complement strand
TTTATTTTCAGTAAATTATAATGTGAAAATGAAATATGGGATTCTAATAATCCTATAATTGAAATATTTTAACATTTAATGACATACAAATGTTATGTACCAATAAAAAAATGTATAAACAAGAAACATGAAGTTCCACTGTATGTGTATATAATGATATGAAATTAAAATATTTAGTTTTGCTTTAATCTATTGTTTGTGAAACATAACACTAAGAAAGCTAAGGTAAAAATATAAAAAGATGATTCAGTTTTTTATACTTTATAAACTAATTTAAATCAAACCATTACTTAAAAAAACCCAGAGAAATAAAAATTCAGAATAAATCCAAGATTTAAGAGGGGTTATGGTATAAGATACAAAATCAGGACGTTAAGTATCATTTAGACATATATGCAAAACATTTCAATTTGCCAATGATTTCTATATATCCTACATTATTTTTTTTAATGCAATTCAGTAAAATATATAAATGTAAAATTTTTAGACAAATTATAAAAAAGAAAAAAATTTTAAGAAAAGGGGTTCATGCTTAATTGTTTTTCACCGAAGACATGTGCTACTACATTTGGTGTAGAACACATACTAAAATGAAAATTCTTATAGTACAGCGAAGAAACAGACAGTTATGAGCACTAACTGAACTGTTAAGATAACTGTACATTAATTATATCATATACTAATTTAATTTTTTATACCACCCACATAACAAGAAAAATTATCTAGAAAGAATATCATATACACACAATAGCATATTGAATTAATGGCAATAAAATCATTTTAATTCCTGTTAATTTCTTGACAATTCAATTTTTGTTGATAGATAAAGCATTAATGAATGAAGTATTTTAATTGCAAAATAAATAAGTGGAACAAATAACATTCTAGCCATTCTACAAATAATACATAACATTCTAGCCATATATTCAAACAAAATTTTGAATATTCTTTTTAAGCCTCTTACTACAATAAGTCCATTAAATGAAATCAGAAAAAACTGAATTGCAAAAAAGAATTTTACATACAAATGAAATTATAAATTAAAATTTCAGACAGCATTTAATCATTCTGATATCATGGGGCTGATCATTGTCATTATTAAATACAGTAAAAATAATCATTTTTAAAAGTTATAATGAATGAAGGTTAAAAAAATTAAACTCTTAATAGAGTAAATTAATTTACTTATACACAAAGAGAAAAAATAATGATAGTCAAGAGAGAATAATTTCTATTTCTAAGATATATAAATTAAAAAAAGAAAATTATGCAGCTATCAGATTTATGCAGTTAGTAATGTTTATTACAGTTATTAGTTTAATTTAAAAAAAGTTCAAATTTATGACTGATAATATGAAAAGCATTGGTTAATATATATATTGATACTATCACAAAATGTATTGACACTATTGCATAGTTGATACAAAGTAAAAAAATTAGAAAATATTCTAGATTATGGAAACATGTTGAGTAATAGAAAGACCAGTATTAACATATGTGATGTCATACTGAAGACTAAAGAAGAAATTTTTTTTTTTTTAAACTAAGACTCAGACACTGAAATTTCAAATGTCCTCTGGTTCACAGCTCAACGTAAGTTTGAATTTATTCTCTACCCCCCCCCCAGCTTTTTGTTCACCCATCAATCTAGGAAAACACGTTGTGCCCTATCTCACTTGAGGAAACAACACACAATTCTTCTCTTTGACACTTTTTTTTTGGTTGGTTACACCCCTGTTAGTGCTGTGAGGTATTGAATTAGAATGAAACCAGGATACAGTTTTTAAATGCTGGTCTGGAATACTGCTAAATTGAAGTTAATTTCTCTTAAAACACATTAAACTCAACATTTGATGATGTAAAATAAGAATTTTAATACAAAAAATTATATTTATTTTCGAAAAATTAATTTTGAGACTTATTTTTATTTATAAATGCAAACTGAAATGTTTTTGCAAGTAAGCTTAAAATAAAAAGAAAAAAAATGGAATCTAGATATTGGACCTCTATAACATTGTAGAATTAACTTGTTAATTGTGTTTTTATTAATATTTTGTTTTAAGAAATTTCAATTACATATTTGTATACCTGATATTAAAAAACATAATGATTAATTAAAGTAACTACTTGATTGAGAAAGTCTACATTAATGGCATTCAATTATTTAATTAAAGATGACCATACTGATTAAATATAAGAAATAGAAAACTTTTGAATGGTATGAAATTTTTTCATTTTTATATATGAAGATTGTGGTGTTGGGCTGACATAGTAATTTTTTAAAGGTTAAATACACCTGCTAGGAAAATATAGTTAAAAAAAATACAACTATGAAGAACATTAACAAAATATATAAAAAAGAAAATTTGATGCAAATTTTATACTTTATACAAATGACATAGTATTTAAAAAATATATTTCACATTATGGAATTAACAGTTTTAAAGTTTGTTTACAAACCAATAAAGTTAACCAAATGTCTGGTATTTAGTTAATATATGACAGCAATTGAGCTTATATACATACATAATCTTCAAATGTTTAATAAGATAAATCTTATATTAACATGACTTCCAGAAAATAAATTAAAATTTTGAAGTGTCTAAGACAACTTCTACACAAGAGATTAATTCTTACAATGTTTAGAAAGATTCATACACTATTTATGAAATTATACAATGTTCTTCATAGATGAAAGTGTGTTAATAGTTAGATTTGATCTAGTACACATGAGGCATTTCATAGATGAAAATTGCTATAGCACTTTTTGGCACAAGACAGTTATGAGCACTAACTGAAGCGTCGGACCACCATGCATTAATTTTAAAAAGAAACTTTAGAGTAAAATGTAATAATTCCCTACACTAAATCCTGCAATTAAGGTACAACTGATTTGGAAAAGGTTAAAATTAATAGCATGCTGCAACTTAAATAATGAAAAATGTAATGATGATTCCGAGAGCAAGAGAAAAGAGAACATTCAATGTCTTAAGATATACATATATCCTGAAGAAATCAAACTATACTGCTTTAGAAAAAAATTTCAGCTCTATTATTTCCTTTCAGAGACATTTTAAGATTCTTGAAGAAAAAAAAAAAAAGAATAAATCAACATTATCCCTCTACAAATAATGTAATATTATGAAATTTACCTTAGAGTTCATCTTTTCATTTATAATATAATCTTTACATGCTTTCCAGTTGCCTATTCTCATAGCTTTAGAAGCAGCAACTACATGTTCCCGCATACTTTCAGGCGGACCTGTTAAATTAGCAGAGTAAAAAGTATATAAATAACAGAAAATTATAAAACTAAATTTTAACATATTAAATTTTATATAATTAGAAATGAGAAATATAAGGGAATGTTATTTTTCGGATATCAAAACTTGTTTTATTTTACATGAAAATTTCACTATTAAATTAAAGTTTACATAAAGCATGATTTAGACAAATACTGCAGAGCATGAGCGTGCACGCATACACATTATTTTTGATAAAATTGGTACCAAAAATATATTATAAATTGTAAATTAGCTTATCTTAAAATCATATGTAATAAAATAAACCCCCTCAAAAATTGAGCAATTCAGATAATATAGAAAATTCCATTGGACATTCATTTCTAGTAGCAGGAAGCCCTAACAAAATCAGTAATAATTAGTAGATTCTAATGAAAAGTAATGAGTTGATTGATTTATATCCCCTTGATATAAATCACAGGATTTTTTAAAAAAAAAATCATTGATTTAAATCAAGAACACATTTTTTTCACATGTTACAAATTATAGCATAATTTTTTTTATTACATTAATAGCAGGTGCCAACAACAGCATCAATTGCAAAGGAAACATAAGGTTAAAATATTCTTTCTATAGTAATGAAATTTCTGGGCAAATTAGATTCCTTTTCTCTTAATTTGACATTAAATCCATAATGTTTTCACTTTGTTTTTGTGTTTATTTAAATACTGATAAGATATCCTTTCTTTTTATATACTTGTAAACAATGAAAAAATGAACAGTTTGTTGGGGTCAGATAAAAAAAAAAGTAAAGACTCTAGACAGGGATGAAAGCTAGCCAGAGGCTTAAAAATACTGATTTTACTAACAAAATTACAAAAAATTCTTACCCCCCTTTCCCAAATACACACACATTGAAAAATCACTAGCTTTTTCAGATTTTTTTTTTTAAACCAGAGTTGCTTGCTATCCTGCCTTTATTTTAAAATAAAACAAAATTAAAATATTCAGATAAAACTCAATCTCATGCGAAAAACTACTTTTTCACCAAATAAGACAAAATTTTGAAAATAATGACCTATACTGATTTATCAGAAAAATACCAACAATTTTTCATCTGTTTTAAGTAAATTGGTAATAATAATAATAATAAAAAAACCCTTTCATTCTTAAACCTTTTCAGACAAAAATACTGACAGGCATATATGTGCTTCATTATAGCTTAACAAAATACTTACCTACAAGAGCTTGACGTTCACTGTTTCTTAATTGATGATGAAAAGATTTACTAATCATTCTTCTCCTTCCTTCTAGCTCATGAGCTGGGGAGGAGGGAAATTACAGATTTAATTTTTTAAAATTATTACATATTTAAAAAAAATCAATGAGGGCTTTATAAAAACTTTAATGATATTTCAAACATTTTATTAATTTAAATTAAAAGCCCAACACCATATTCATTCTACATAATTAATAATTTAGATTCTTATAATTTTTGAAATTATAAAGAAAATTTTTTATCTTACTTTGCATTGTTGATAAAAGAATAAAATTCAAGAAAAAATTTGTCTCCAGAAAAACCACTGACAAATTAAAATGTTAAATTAAATCTTACCAGCCATATATGGAATTTCTAGCAACATTGCAGCAACAAGATATGCACATTCTAACAATTCTAAATTAATGTGTTTATGAAAAGGAATTTGTCTTCTTTTTTCTATTTTTTCTTGATCTGGAGTTCTTTCATGCTGACGCTGAGGCAGTAATCCCTTAAATATAAAATTAAAAAAAAATTAATCTTTAAAAAAAAAAAAACAAAAAAAAAAAAAAAAAAAAAAAAAAAAATCTTTCTAACTTTAAAGATTATTTATGATGATTTTTAGACAGTAGTTACTGATCTTGACACAGCCATGCATTATGTAATTGCCATAAGTTAAATATAGAAGAACACTCTTAAGAGGTTCCCCTAAGGGATCAAGTGACCAAGTAACTTTTTAAGAGGAGAAACTTTTTAGACAGAAATTGGGAATATAAGAAAAACTATGAAGCTCAGAAGAGATTCAATAGAGGAATCAAAAGTGATAGTTTAGAAGTACTATTTTAATTTTACCAGATGTAAAAAGTATCAAAAATTGTAGAAGCTTAAAATGATGCAATACCTGAGCTAAAAGTTCCTTAGCTCTTCCACCACTTTGGATATCAAGTAGAGCAGCATGGGCATCTTTTATAAAACCATGCCTAAAAGCACATAGACCTAGTTGAACAAGAGCTCTGTTATATATGATCTGAAATAGAAACACAGATTTAACATAAAAAGGTATTTAATGTACCCGATTTAAATTTATTTCCCTTTTATAAGACTTTTCTATCTAAAGAAAATTATGATAAAGAACAACCCAATGATTGTCCAAATCTAAAATAGCTCCAATATACTTGTTAATTGAATAACAAAAATGATTAATAGAAAAAGATAAACATTGAAAACATTAGTTTAACATCCATTGTAAAAGATTTTAAATAAGAAACCATTCAACTGGTGTTATTTGTCTTCAAATATCAATTTCATGTATTTAAGACAACTAGCTGTCAGGTATAATTAAGTTTACAAAGATAGATATAAACTAAAAAATCACCTATTAAATTATACACATTTTTAATAATAACGATGCATCCTCAGGATTATTGATTGAACATACTTTTACAGTAAAATTTCATTTCTTAATGTCATAGTGTTGCCTGAGTAAAGATCAAATACTGCCACCTAGAAAACACTGGCAGTGTTATATTCAGTACATTGAGATTTTTTTCATTATAAACCAAAAAATTTTTAAGATTACAATATTTTGTACTAGAAAGTAATAAAATAAAAATTCAATATAATTCCCTGCAAAAAATTTTATTTGTTTCAAAAATAGACTAAAAAGGCATATTGTCTCAACAACATATGAATACAGAAATGGGCATGATATGGGAGGGGTAAGGGGGGTCAAATGCCCCCCCCCTAGAATTTTTGGAGGGGCAAATTTGCTGTTTTGCCCATCCAATTTTTTGAGGTTTAATTCACATTTTATTTGATCTTTGCCCCTTTAGTTTAAATGCCCAAATTACACCCCTGAATACAGATATCTTTGTTTTCATAGCTGTAGACCAGTAACATTTAAATATGTTATACTAGGTTTTTTAAAATTATTTAGAATGCAGATTGCAATAATAATAATAATAAAAACTGAAGGAGTACAACTAGATACTACAATAACCCTAAATACAAAATTTCAATATTTTATGGCTAATTGATTTTTAGTTGTGCATAACAGCATTAATATTTGCATTGAAACTTTTTGCTACATAGAGCAACGGTGTAGAATATGTCTGAATATGAGAACAAGGTTTGAGGGAAATTCAGACAGTTGTGGGGAAATTTCGGACAAAACAAATTATGTTCTGGGAAAATATTATGCCCTGAAATATTCCCTGTAATCCTGATATAGGAGTGCAGATAGCAATTATAAGGGAAGGTGCACAACTAAATATAACAGAACTAAATACAAAATTAGGTAAAATGTGCTCAAAATGAATAAGTTTAAAAACTGAATTTTCTTTTTATATATGCATAAATGAAATGAAAAAACTAGTCAAAATAGATTTAGGTATGGTTACAATGAATATTCCTTTTGAAATTTGAACACTGAAATTTATTGGAGTTTCAATACTACAAGTACCCTTAAAATATATATATATATATATATATATATATATATATATAAATAAATAAAAAATAAAAACTTTATACTTCTAATCTTTTAATGTTTACCACACATATAACTAATTAATAACACCAAAGATCTTTATAGAGCTACTATATACATTGAATTGCATAAAATAATGACTTTTACGAAGTACAACAGTTATTCATCATTAGTTTTAAACTGCAAGAGTTTAAAAGTCTGAAAAAAAAATTACCATTGTTGTTACATCTGAATGTTCTATTGTATTCTGTAAATGTGACATCAGTAATAAATCTCTCGCCTGGAACCATTCATCATGAAGAGCAAGATGATAGATCCTAAAAAGTGTAGCTTGAGTTCGAATTCTGTCAGTAGTATCTTTAGCACAAATAAATTTACACAACTTTGTTATGACATCAGCACTTGTTTCTTCATCAACAACTTTTTTCTCATCTTCTGATAAATTATCAACTTTAATATTATTCAAGTCTCCATAAAATGTGCTTATTCCAGTTAATGCTTTCTTTCTAAAGACCTTTGCATCAAACTATATTCAAAAAAGTAAGCATGCACAAAAATGTTAATGTCATTGATTAAAAAAATATTAAAAAGGTCAAACAATTGATATGAAAGGTTAAAAAGTTAAATTACCTTGTAATAAAGATGTTCAATGCGTCTAAGGTATATACGACACAATTCAGATGGTGTCCCACGATCTTCTAAGTAGTTTTGCAATCTCTCAATGATGGCACAAACAACAGTTTCATCTTTTAATCTTTCAACATATTCAGGAGAATGAGCATCACAACCCTTAAATGAACCATCAACGAAAATATTTATTTTCACAGGCATTTTTGACATTTCATAAATTTTCTTAATGGCATGAATTTGATATAAGGATTTATTATAAGGTGAAACCTGAATATTGACAATTTTCATGTCATCAATCATTAAGAAAAATAATTTAAGGCATAAGTTTTAGGCAGTAAACTAAAAATGATCAATTAAAACAGTTACAAATTCATTTAATAGTAAGTGTAATGTCAAATTTACAACTTAAAAGCTAGATAATTATTGTAAAACTAAACAAGTTTCATATGGACTTGGCCTACCTGAAGCATTTTTGTAAATTCTTCATCCATACGTTCAACAACAGTTAGACAACAACCTTTAACGCGGTATGGTTGAGTAACCAGTTGCTCTGATTCTTCAGCAATATTATCTCCAACTACAATGTTCGGATTTTCAATAAGTATATCCAGCAACAAGTTTATATAATCTATGCATCTGAAATATGTTTATAAAAGAATTTATTAAAAATATGGAAGATCCTGAGACATTCATGCACAACATATATATTGACATACAATAAAAAGATAAAATGAATAAAAAATTAATATCTATAATGTAATATAGATATGTTAAATTAATTTTTTTTTTTTTAAGAGGAAGGTTGTTTCTTTACCAAATTTACTTTTACACAATAACACATGCTAATATTGCTATGTCTGAAGTCAATTTAATGTACTACTAAACCATAAATAAATCATTCACTATTTAAAGAAATATATCTTATGATTTTTCCAGACAATAGTGCATTAACATTAAAAAAAAAAATATATATATACCAAAACAATTTTTTTATAGATAATTAGTAACATTACTTCAATTTTTGTTGAATGAGAAATAATATAAAGGTACTGTGTGGACAGGTTTGATTCGAAGCGCTTCAGTCTACTGTTTTGCTCATGAGGGCTAATGAGACTGGAACCTACTGTTTAAAAAGCTGATTATGAATGGCTATGAACATCCATGCCAGCAGCAGGATTTGATCCTGTTTTCTCAAAATTACCTTATTCATCCCAGTCCCACAACTATAACATTCTTTCAATTAATTGTAAGATTACATCTATATTTAAAATTTTAATCTTGGTGTGATAAAACTTAACAATTCAGAGAAAAAAAACTTTCCCTAAATTGCTGAAATTATACTTAAAAAAAAAAAAAAAAAAAAATCTTACAAGTATGTTGAAAAGTACCCTGATTTAAAATTGATCAATGCATCTGTATTGATCAATTAAAAAAAAAAGTCTCCAATTTGTATTAAAGTTGCCCAGTTACTGGATGCTTTTATGCTATTTTTTTTTTTTTACATAAAATAGTCATAGCTCCCAGTTTCCTAGAGTAAAATATAGCATTTTAGTAGTAAGTGGAAGCCTTGAATTTAACAATGTGTTTGAACATGAGAGCCAAGTAAAAATATGACACTTTTACAGAAGGCGTTATTATTCATATTTGACCTCAAAATCAGTGATAATTAGTAACAAATTATGTACAAATAATTTAACATATTGTAGAAGGACATTCCTTGTTAAATGTAGGTCGATGTACAAACTCATGCAAATGTTTAAATGACATTCAAGTCGAAAGGTTTAAATAAATAAAACTTTTTTTTTTTTTCACAAGCTAGCTATATCTCAATTGTCAGAGAATTTTTCACAAGTAATAACGGATGAAATGTTAGCTTTTTTAGTAAATATTACAACATGGAATTATGCTTTGCCTGGCACTGTTCAACTTTTTTAGTTATACTATACTGCATTGAAATTTCAAAAGAAAAGAACACTTACTTCTGCCACATATCAGCTTTCATACAGGTGGCAATATTGGGGTTGTAATCATATATAGCTGCTATGATAGCAAACATGATTTTCAACAGAATTCCTGACCCTAAATTATGAGCTTCACATACATTAAGTAATTCAATCAGAAGATCAATTTGTTCACTGCGATCTGTTCCTTTTTTACCTCTAGCAGCTAATATTTCATTAAATTTCTTTAAGACAACTTGGTGATTTATTTCAGCATCTTTTGCAAACATTTTTGGCTTTTCCTGAAATAATTAAAAATATAAACATATTTGAAAACAAACATAGGCTACAAAACTTTTAATTAGAGTTAAAAGTTTAATCCATTTAAAATCATTATATTTTAAAATACACTAACTGCTAGTAATAATAATAAAAAAAAAAAACTCATAAAATTTATTAAAATAAAATTTTATTTATGAGTATATTAAGATGTAGAAAGTCTAAATTTTAAGCACTGTTTATCCAATAAAGAAATAAGCTTTAAAAGAACCCATCCTCCAAAAACTTACCATTATAATTGGAGCTCCCCCTTTAACTTCTTCCCATCCTTCATCATCTTCATCCTTTTTTCGCTCTCTTCTTTCTTTGTCCCTTTTCTTTTCTCTTTTAGTAACTTCCTTTTGTTCTTCTTTCTCACCTGGACTTCAGGAAATAAAGAACACTAAAACTTATAAAGAGCTTTGTAACAAGCGTACAAATAAATTTACTTTAAACTTCTGTAAAAAATCTTTTGAATGCTGTCGAACAAAAGGGGGGTAGGAAAAGGGGAGAAAATGAATATAATAAAAATGGGCAAGATAACATTTAAGCTCAAAGTTCAAAATAGGTTTTAAATATATGTTTTAAAGGCAAGGTGATGTGGCAACTGGACCATATGGGCCGCGCCCTTAAATCCAGAGGCTTCTGTCAGTAAGCACAAAAATGACAACGAGCGAAAAACAAACACATAAAAGAGCAAAGAGATAGAAGGGTGGATTCGTGAGTTCATAACACAAAACTAGAGAGTAGAGAATTTAGGGATAGAAGAACATAAAATACTTTTGTGGCCAGTGACATCTGTACAAAAAAGCCGAAAAAGTAGAATAATAGTGATCAAGATAAAAAAAAATTAAAAATTTTGGAAAAATAAAAATATAGGTTTTAAAAATAAATAAATTGCATTAAAAATCCGAAAAGGGCCTAAATAATAATATTTAAACATAAAAATAATTTTTATCAATTTAGATTAAATTTTGTCTATTGAATAATAACGATCAGAAATGATAAAGTTAAAAATTTTGAAAAAATAAAAATATGTTTTAAAAATAAACTGCACTAAAAATCCGAAAAAGGCCTAAAAAAATGTTTTAAACTTTTATATACATTAATCTAGTAATGCCAGAAAAATTTACTGGTATGCTAAATAATTTATATCAATAAAATTAAAAATAATACATAAGGTACTAGCACTTGGGAGAGAGGAAAAAAAAAAAACCTTTTCAATTTATGGTTCAATTGGGCAGTGTGATACAATTCTATTTGCCATTGCTGTATTAAAGCATTGTATCACTGTGCTGTCCAAAAATTGATGTACTATATGCATTAAGCTTTAAAAAATATTTTACTGATATTCCACAATACTGCAAATTGTCTGTACACACTAAATGATACTTTTTGATGTTAGTGTATAAGATTCACTCATCAGATATACACAATTACTAATCAAATAAACTTTAGATTTGTTTAATTATAAAAAGTAATGAGATGCCAAACATAGATTTTTCACAAAGACAGCTTTTAAATTTTGTGCAAAATAATTTACAATACTCAATTTTAATGTTTGATATAATATATTAACATTTAAGAAATTTATTAATTCTGAGATTTTTAAGAACAGTTAGAAAGATTTAAGTAAAATTTTTTAAGAACTAATTTGAGATAACAAAGTTATAAAAACTTTATCATTAAATGTATTATTTAATCACATATTTACCGTTTTAAAAACTTTGTTGCAAGATTGCCTCCATATTTTTCATCATCTGAAGATAAGGAACTTTCTTCTTCAGAATCTGATCCCCAATCAATTGAATCATCATCAGAACCCTATAGAGACAATTTTTAAAACAGTTACAAAAACTAATTTTAAAGGTGAAAGATTACAAAATATAACACTATATTTGCCAACTTTTAAAGACTGTCATCCAATAAACTTTTAAAGATACATTGGTTGGTTGACTGACTTTTAGTGACACATGTAATTGTAATTAATAAAAATTAACTGCAATGTTTACTATTGTAGGGAAATTTTTAATCAGAAGTTAACTGTAGGTAATAAGATCTTCATGCATTCATCACATATAAAATATTTTTTTCCAATTAAATATGATTTTAAGAAAACAAAATTGATGCAATTTTAAATCTGTAGCAAAATTAATAAGATTTTGCATTTTCAAAATACTTATAAAGATATAATTTCTTAAAATAATTCTTTTCTAATATACCTATTTTAAAAAAATATGTATACATTTACAAAACTGATATTGATATAACCTCACATTACAATTTATTTTTAGCATGTTCGTACATCTTTTCCCAAAAATACAACTCAAATTTTAAAAAATAATAATAGTAAAATACTATTTGCAATTTTTTCCCCTAAAATCAGCATCATACTATTCAGCAACCAGGGAAGAAATAAGATTGTATTCCGTGGTCAGTAGTGGCATGTTTTTCGCAGATGCATATATATATTGTATTAATTATGTATATTTCAGCTGTAAACAATTTTTTCAATTTTCACATATTTCTAAGATAGACAAATTTTTGGTCTATCTGTAAATCAGTAAAATTAAATAAAAATGATAAAAGTTAGGATAATTTGTAAAAGTTGTGACGTATGCTATACCTAGAATAGAAAAAAAGCTTACTTCATCATCAGACCCTTTCAGAAGTTTAGATTTATGCTCTTCTTTTTCAGGCTTTAAAGGTTTTTTGAAAAACTCAACTCCTTTTTCATCTTCATCATCAGACTCTTAGAAAATATAAAACATTATGAAAAATTAATTTAGAAAGAATTAGGACAAGATATAAAAATGGTAAGTACCAAAGCAAATATTTTCAGTTAAATTTTAAAAACAAAAACATAAAAAAAAAGTCAAGAAGCTTACAACTTTTTAGTTTCCTACTCTAAAGATACTTAAAAACTACAGCATTTTTAAAGGACTTAATGCTTAAATCATAAAAAAATATTTCTTTAATCACAATGAAAATACAACAATTTCACTTATGTTAACTGTGCCACTGAACATCTACTGCACAATATAAACAAGTTTTAATACAATTTTTAAACAAGGCTGCTAATTTATTATGAACAAGCATGAAAGTAGACAATGACAAAAAAAAAAAAAAGCTGAACTTCCCCGGGTGATGATTACATTTTCTCTTACATAATTCTTTTTCACAATGATTCAGTACTACATACAGGAATGATGTGCTCCTTCAAGCATTTTCGAGCCATTTTCACAGCAGCAAACAAAATTTGTAGTAGGAGAACAAATTTTCATAGCAGCCAAAATGCAGATTTGGAGCAGGATAGTGTTTTTGTAGCAGTTAATCTAACAATTTAAAGGATAAACCGTAGTTTTTGAGGAGTCTGCCTAATAATTTAGAATGATTGGTTGTTAGCATTTGGAGCAGCCAAATATTCAATAACTGCTGATATGGTTTGTTGGTTTGGTACATGCAATATATAGTACGTAATTGCTATAGTACGTTGAGCCAATCGGAATGGAAGTGAATCAGTATGCGAAGTCATATCTCCGCAAGCATACATCTCAGCGAAAACATGCAGTAGAAGATACTGATTTCGATCAGGATTGCAACCCCTCCCATTTTCCAATCACGATTTCTCGATGGATTTGCATCGATCTCAGAAACAGTCCTAAAGGCTGTCAAAAAAAGTGGATTTCCACTTAAAAGCGGAAAACTTTCATGCCTGTATGAAACAAAAATTTTAACACATACAAAATCAAATATTAAGCCCAACCAATAAACATATTTTGCAAGATTTCTCCCACTGATAAATATTCTTATCATTTTGTATGTCATTTCTTCATATCACTTCAAAACAAAATTCTCACATTCAAGGTTCAGACTCTTTCCACAGAAAAAAAATTAAGAACTTTTTAAGCACCTTTTAAGCACTTTTTAAGCACCTAAATTTTCATTGTACTATGATCAACCTATAGCTAAAGCTTAAAAATTAAGCTTTAAGATGAGCTTTAAGATTTTTAAGCTTTAAGAATTTCATGAAGCTTTTCATGAGCTTTATGACTTGTAAAATGACATTAAATATATATAGATAATTTAATAATTTTATTAAACACAATTGTTAATATCTCATACTTTATGTTAACACATCTTTTAGAACAGCAATAGTCCTTACTGATCAAATGCCCCCCCCCTTCTCTAAACAAATCTGAAATATTTGTAAAGTTAAAGTACTATCTGTGGTGGAAGATCAAGTTTCACATCATAGCAACAGTATTTTTACAGCAACATAGATGTAAAATTATATAATAAAAAGTACTTCTGTATTATAAACAGGTAAATATTCACACACACACAAACACACACAGGGAGACAGAGAGAAAAGAAGATGCAGTATCTACACTAAAAAAGTTTTAATTATGACACACTCAAAACAAGATTCAAGAAATTATCAATGCTATTTTAAAAATGTAACTGAAGAACTATTTCCATTCATAATAGAAGATGAGAACCAAAAAATATAGGAAGGGGGAGAATATGTCTAATTTTGAAGTTAATTTTTCTTTTCTTCTATACATTTTTTTAATTAGTCTAACTCTTCTTTCTTATCTTTAGCTTTGTTGAATGGATTGACGATTAATTACCAAGGGAAATAAAAATTCAGCAACCAATATTTGGAAAAAAATAAGCACTTTTTGAGCACTCAGAAAAAATTATAAAATTTAAGGCTACAAAAAGAAAACTAAGCACTTTTTAAGGACTTATTAGGGACCTTAAAAATGGATCTACAAAATAAGCACTTTTTAAGGATTTTAAGCACCCGTCTGAACCATGACATTTCAAACAAATTATTTTATATGACACAAAAGTAGATTTTAATATTATAAGGGATTTCAAGAAGTGTTCACTTTTATCTTATCCCAAACTTCGGAATACAAAACCCTAAAGTACCAAAGGATGGGAAATTGTTGAAAAGTTATTTTTTCCCTTGCATTAAAACATTTTTAAATGCTCTAATCTAAGGGTAATCTCTAATCTTACACTAGACACTGGTTACAGTGAAGAAGAATTAAATTTAACCATTTAAATTTTAAATTTACAACTCCTTAAAAAGACATTTAAAAATCAGCAAAAGTAACTGGTTGAAAAAAATTAAGGGACTTTTCAAAACTTTTCAAGGATTGTGGGACAATTTTTATTTCAAATAACTTCTACATTATTTAATTAAACTTCTTAATTATATAACCTAGTTTGTAGAAAATATGTACATAATAGCTATAAATAATATGTTCCCTTTTGTTATTAGCCTTAAGATATAAAAAGGAACGAAGAAAATTATAATAACAATTGTCATAAGATATGAAATTATGTACTATAAAATTTTTTTTAAATTACGAAGGTTTGAAATTTTATCCATTAAAATAAATACTGAATCCTAGCATCAAAAATTAAATTTATAATACAAAATGGTCTCTTACTTTTGGATTTAAAAGCTCCAATGTACATTTGTGAAATATAAATTTTAGAATGAATCAATTAAGAAGTATATAAGTAAAAGAAACTAACCAGGTTCTTCCTCTTCTTCTTTCTCTTCATCTTCTGCCTCAGGATTTTCTCTGTAACTTAAAATATCAGCTTCAAAGTCTTTATTATATTTTCTCATCTTCTGACGAAGTGCAGCAAGAGACTTTAAATTGTTTTTGGACATATTTTTTCGACCCTCTTTATCTTCCCAACACTATTAACACATACAGATATAAAATCAAAGACAAAAACTAAAAACAAAATCAAGGGCAAAAATTATTTTAAACAAAATTAAAATACTTACATCTGTAATGAAGTCTTCCAATTCAACCAAACAGCGGATATAAAATTTTGGAATATTTCCATTTTCCTCTTTATCAATAACTGGTTTAGCTTTTATAAATGCTCTAGTTAAATTTTCAAAACCTTAAATAAACAAAAATTAATACTCAGAAAAAGAAAACAATCTTAAAAATACATAATTCGTTTACTTAAAAATATGGAAATACATAAAATTTTTTTTTAGAATAATTTAAAGGTCTCTAAATTTTCTAATGTACTTCTCAGAAATTTAAATTTTTTTAAATTAAAAACATTACAATGTACATATATGACATGCTTTTAAATCACATAAAACTTATAACTAAATTTCAGGCGAGCATATAAAAATTACATTTTTTATTCAGAAATTTAAAGACAAGTAAAACCCATGCATTTGCAGGGTGGCAAGCACTTTGATTTCTCTGACTATTCCAGGCTTTATAAGAAATTTCCCCGACCTTTTTTGGCGACCTTGATTCCACATTCAAGTCATCATGAAGAATCAAATTTATTATCCATATCATATATTCTTATATTCATAAATTACATAAGCTTTAATATTACTTTTGATGTTTTTTTCAGTTCCAAAAAGATATTAACACTAACCTGCTTATTTGAGGACATTATATAAAGTAAAAAGATATTTTTGATTTTTTTAAAATTTTACAAAAGTTCATTTTTATGCTTCATCAATGGCACCTTTTACCATTCTGTACGACTTTAACCTCCTGGAAAAGCGAATGCTTTACTTACAAGTAAATTAAAAATAAAATTTCTAATATATATATATATATATATATATATATATATATATATATATATAGAGAGAGAGAGAGAGAGAGAGAGAGAGATTTTTACACTAAAAATATTACCCAAATTTAACATTTAGGTATGCAATACCTCAAAGTAACATTAGTTTCATTCCTCCGTCCATCTCCATTATCTATGTTTGGACAAACCAAGCAAACAAACAAAACAAAACAAAACAAAACAAAAAAGCTTTTTTTAACCTTATTTTTTGGTTAATAGTTACCACAGGCTGTTATCAAGGAGTAAAAGCTTGGAAGCACATACTTTAAAAATATATTACTAAAAAATTTTAATACTTTATGTACTTGTGAAGTTTTTACTATTTTTATAGGTCATCAATTGATCCTCTCCTTAAGAAAGAATGATGATGCATTATCAGAGACAGTATGAGCAAAGAATCTTGTCTTGGTGAAAAGTAACTCTTTCCCTAGATTAGAACTACTAAAATGCCTACCTTTCATGTTGACAGCATTGAATTTTTCTTATCACAGTATATTCAGTTCTAGTACCCTTCTTGGGTGGATAGCTTATGAAGTAAATGCCCATTTATTATTGGTTAAGAAGAAATTTCATACAAGTAATGAAAAATGACTGGTAAAATCCATTTGCCACAGAAGATTATATTGGATAGAAATCAATCAAGATAACTTTTCAGATTTTTTGCAATTTCTTGAAATTTTTGGTTTTTTAGTTGGCTGGCTACTATAATTTACAAATAGAGATTCAATAAATTAAGAAAAATAAATAAAATATCTTACTTGTTAACAATTTGCTCATATCTTTAATCTTCTTATGATTTCTAATTAATTTAATGATTTCAACCAATTCTTCATATCTGAAATTGTACAATATACCATTAGATTAGAATTTTTTTCATTTAAAACAAATTTTACAAATAAAAAAAAATCTACATTACAGTAAAATATTATTGAATTATCATAAGTATTTTGAAATAAATTTATAGGTATTTAAATTACTAATCTAAAACCTCTGAGGTTTGTAATAAGTCTTCCTTTCATAAAATATACACTGTAGTACAGGATAATTTGATTTTGTTTGACAATACTTAAATTTCCGTCAACAAAATAGCAACCTTTCTATATATCTTTGCTTATTTAGAAGTTAACCCTTTGTAAAAATCTTCTAATGATGAAACTATAAATTAAAGAAACTATAAAGTCTGTTTTATTCTGACTAGCACTTATACAAAAAGTTAAGTTCAATAATAAACTACGTACTCATGAATTTTAAGATTTCCCTTAATTTAAAGAAAGAAAAAAATCTGCCTTCTCTAAGAAAAATTAAAATATTTAAGGGTGAAAGGGGCTGAACTATATGTTTACGAGTTTTGTGAATCATATATGCCATTAAATTTTCCTCAGCTGGTACTGATCAAGGAATTTAGCTACAGCAACATTACATGCTAATATATATAAGTTATGATTACTTAATATGTTCATACAAGTTTTTTATATAAACATTGGACATGCAACTTTTTATATAGTCAAGATAATTTTAAATACCTTTTCTCTCGAGCACTTCGTACAACACGCTTAGTTTCCTCTTCTTCATCACTGAAAGTGAATGCACTAGAGGAAAAACAAAAATTGTATCAATCAATATTTGGTATTACAAAGCAAGTTTAAGGTATAAATCAACTTTCAAATTAGAAAAATTTTGCTACACATGTACTTAGTCAATTTATTTTAAACCATGACAACTCAATATGTTAAATAGATATTTTAATTATCAATTAACAATAATACAACAGTAACAACTTGCAAGAATAATTTAACTTATTTTGGTAAAATTGCATGTCTGGAACAGTGGCCATGTTTATTTTACAGTTTAGCGAAAACATTATGAACAACATGACTGTAACCCATGGAAAATGTCAGCATATTTCAAAAATTGTAGTAGCAAGTATATAAATGTCTAAAATAGATATAAAAGTTGACTAACGAAACAAAAACTATGATTAAAAAACTATAAAAACAAAAAGTACAATTAACAAAATATATTCCTTTTTAGGCAAGTAAATCAATTAAACTGACATACAAAAAATCTCAGACAATATCACAACTGTTTATTATTTGTATGTTATATGTACAAAGCCAGATAATAACCTGCTGAGAATTGTCCAATCTACATTTTAAGCAGTCCACCTTGTTTTCAATTGAATTTATGAGAATATCCATAGTATTGTAGTTGCTGGTAAAATGATAATTGTTTCAACATTTAACAAATTTGTTTTTTAATCTTCACTCATAAAATCAATATAAAAAAAAAAAAAATCTAATACAGTTGTCAGATTACCAAACACTTTCCCATCCACTCTTAGAATTTTACTCTTTTTCTATTAAATTTTCCCATTCAAATTTACTATTACAATTGCATCTTTCCTTTTAATCCTGCCAATCTCTCACAAGCACACATCTCTGAACAAAATTCAAGTCTACAACAGTATGTGAAATCACTCTCAAATCATTCACAATTTATTGGTATACTCTGATTCTGCACATTCACTTTCCACTCCAAAGTATCACAGACAAGTTACTAGAGACGGCATATTATTGGCCATAATAAAGCCAGGATTACAGTCATACCAAACACTGTAGTTTAGCTAATATTTTAACGGTTAAAGTTATAAATAAAGAAATGTGAATAAGTCACAGTTTTATATTAATGATATAATCCCTGTCTAGATTAGCAATACTTTGAAAGAATCTAATAAATGACACCAAGTGCTGCAGAATCTTAATACATCTTACCATAATTTATAAAAGAAATATTAAATAACCAGACTTAAATCTTGCTAAAAGGGACATAAGTACTGAAAATAATGGTATTGACTTAAGTACAGTTAATTTACCCTTTCATATGCATTAAGAATAAAGCCATCTTAAATTAACAATTTAGAATTGTGAAACACTGTTTAAAAAATCTAATCCAATATAGTAACAAATGTAGGAATTAAAAAAACTGTACCAAAAATGCAAGAGAATGAATTATAGACATTTACATACAGCAGCAGTTGAAGATCACCCAACTTTTATCAGAAATTATAATCACATCAATTCTCATGTGTAATCTATGGTTAAAATGAATGTTAGGATTACAAAGTAAAGTAAAGAAATTGCATTAAAGGACACTTAATATTGCAGATTTTGGCATGTGCACTTAAGTGATTCAGTTTTGAAAAGAATTTTTCCACATTTTAAATAAATTGGGTCTGTTTGCGGATTTTTCACAAAAATCGGTACTTAACTTACTAACCAGAAACCAATTACAAAATAGTAATTCAATTTTATATATAATTAATCCATCCAAATCATAAAAATAATTAGACATAATGAACTACTGGAGAATGGTACCCTAAACCAGCAAGAAACAATATCCTAACAGAAATGATAGAATATGAGTTTTACAGGTTTGAATTTTCTGTGAAATCACTGCTGACCACCTAACCAATGAATTTAATTTCCAATTTCATAACCCAATGAGAATTAGGCCCATTTCATACATTATTAAAGGGTTGCATAAAGAGAGCCTACTGTGGAATGAACAAAAATTAAAAAATTTTTGTTCATTCCACAGTAAAACGGAGAAAGAAGGAGTAAATAGTACAAGTTGATATTCTTGGCACAAGTCCATTTGGCTGGGGGCACCACATGTTCAGTCAAGCTTTAAAGGGTTCATAACATTCTATATAGCAAAAGCAGCCCTTTACAAATTTTGGTATAATAAAAGTAACCCTTCATAAAATTTGGTATTGTAAAATTGGTCTAGTGAAAACAACCGTTCATAACTTAAGAACGGAAATTTCAATTTGTTATATCTGTAATCAACTAAACACCTGGCTGTGTGGTGTGTACTAATGTTTGCATTGTCAGATTGTCCCTAGTTTAGTTTTTAATTTTAATGCAAAAATTTCATCCTTTTTAAGAAAAACATCTAATCAAAGGAAAGGAGAATATTTAGTGTTTTGCTCTCTTTATACATAAATTTATTTTTAATACGCATCTTTAGGAATTTTAAATAGAATGGCAAAAACTGAAAATGGTTTTTATCAAATGACAGGATTTGTTTATTTTTTCCACAAGAAATCTCATTAAAATAAAGAAAAATCACAAAATAAGGGAAAACCTAGATCGACCCCTGATTAATTGCTTTTGCAGATAACAGTCTATTGTAGGACATAGCAAATTATATTTTATTCCCTTACATAATCTATATATCATTTAATTATTAAAGAATCTACCCCATATGCTACCCATAAAGTTTTCTGTTTTTATATGTGAAATCATTCACACACAAGATCTTGTACTTAGGCCATAAAAAGGTGTATGAAGTACTTCTGAATGCTAACTCTTAATAGTTAGTTGCTTGCATCTCATATGTGCGACAGTTCATATTCAATTGGATCTTAATTAAGTGCAGTCTCTTGACTTGTAGGTGTTTAACTAAATGATGAATTTTGACCTCATAAGTTGTGTCTCCCATTTAACAAGTTTTTAATGCATAAAATTATTCAACAGTTGAATATTACATACTTGAAGCATACATACGACCGAAGTATGGGTACTTACGAAGTAATGCCTTGAGTTTTGGTTGGGATCTGTTCCTCTTCAGATGAAGATGATTCGCTTTCAGATTCTGACCCGGTGGCAAAGAAACGACTCATTTTTAAAACCTATAAAGATAATTAACAGTTCTAAATAAAGTTTCTGAGAGTATTAAATGTAAAAACTTAAGATTACTGTGTGCTTAAGCATTTTTCATTTTTAATCAAATAACAATGGAAATAACTAGTAATTAAAGGCATGTGTCAGCTACTACACGTGATACTTATATCGAATTTAAATTAATAAAACGTGAAAAAAATAATTCTTACATGAACACGCCAGCAAAATATTAAAAATTTAGTAAATTCTAAAGCATTTAAAATAAGGAAAATTGTTTATATTATCCCTATATGACTATCTGGAGACAAACCTCCTTTTCGTAAGCACGTTAGCAACAATAAAATCACAATTACAGTTACTTACTAAGGACGTAAAGGAGTAATTGGTTAAACCATGGTGCCTAAGTTTTATTCAAAAGTGTAATTCACGCTATATCTTTTGAGGCTTAAAATATTTTAATATAATTAAATATTCATGCAACTCTGCTTAGTAAGTTGCAATAATAAAGTGTATTTTCAGAGTAAATTATGCAGATGAGGCTTAATACAGGTATTAATGAAAAAGAAATGGCATCAAACAAAACACCTAGTTTCGTCTGTTGCAGACATAGTTTTATTTTCAAAATTTTTCTGTAATGTATCTAAATGAATATATTTCAAAAATTTTATACAAACTGAAGAAAAACATATATAGCTTTATTTTATATTACTAATGTTTGTTTTTGAATCGCTATAATTTCATACTTTCTTTTTTTCTACAATTAATGTAAAATAGATCTATCAAAACTAAATAAATAATTTGGTGCATTCATCAGGTAATATTTTAAAACTATACTTCCTTACAAAATTTTTATAATAACTTATAGAAAATTATTCTATTTTTCATGGCCGGTTTTTTAATTTTTTTGTAAATGATTGACCCTAATCTTTTGTCTCCTGATTTTTGTAGACTTATTACCCAGCTATAAATTACTATATTTTGAATTTGTAATTGAAGTTTCAGTTTGGTTTCTGACCATTATGTTATATGTTCTTTATAGATTTTCTTTCTCTTATAATGGCTAATTCAATGTTCTGGCCTGAATCATCAGTAAATTATATTACAACTGGTATTGAAAAGACTGAAGTTTATCGTAAATTACTTATGAAATTACAAGTAAGTTTTGCCTATCTCAATTTTATGACTTTTTTTAAGTACTTATAAGATTCATATCTATAAAAAAAAAGTATATAGTTATTTATTCTTCTGCTAAGCTGAAAAGAAGTTTAAAAATTAATGAAAATTTGAATGTTTTGAAATGGTATTAGCAGAGGAACTAATTACTAAATTGGAGAGAATTACATCAAGGAATGACATCAGTATAGATACCCACAACTGTACTGATGTTGGTGAGTGTGTGTGTGTAAGGGGGGGAATGCTTCTAAAAAAATCTTTACGTTTTAAATATATGTGCAGCAATATAGTGGAGTGAGGAAAGACAGCAAATAACATGTAAGAAGAAAGTGTAAAAAATGGCTCATAGGCAAATTCTTAAGTGCTTCCACAGGGACAAATTTAATCATGTTACCAACTATAAATTCATGGGTAATTTCAGACTTGATAGGTTTCTGTAAACATAGACTATCTTTAGGAAGTCTATAGTGCTCTTTTTCTTAAATTTTGTATTAACAGATAAATAAAAAAAATTTTAATCCAATATGTCCATATTTTAAGTTTTAAATGCATGTTTCTGGGCTAGATATAAATAGGTTTTCCTATACTCTTAATCTTTTTTCTTCCAAGTCATTGTTGCTATTTAATTATGATTAAGTAGATGTTAATAATATATATTTCTGTTTACAATTTGTATGTTGATGATTACAATAAAGGGGGGCCAGAGGAAGATTTCAGCTGTAGGCCTCTTAAACGGTTGGTTTAAACTGCTGATACCCATTAGAGATAACAATATTTTTGAGGACACATTTCTTTCTTGCTGTTTACTTTTCTCCTTGAAAACAGGAGGTACTCTGGGGTAAACTGGGGTATACAATTACATATGGGACTAGAAAAAAAACAAAATAACCTCAAAAACTAAGAACTGTGCTTGCTCAGAGCATATTCTAACTTTTTGTTCTTTAATACAGTCGAACTTGTTTATAACGAGCTCGGATTTTACGAGAACACAGATTTACCAAGGGAAGCGAGAATATTTGGTTGAATCAATGTTAAGTCTATGAAGTCCATGGAACAGAAGTCGCTTTTAACAAGGAAGACCTGGTTTTAGAAGCAATATTTTTCTGTCTTGTAATCTTTTTTCTTATCTTTCTAGTCTTTCTGTCTTATTTTTTTTTCTTCTCCATGGTTTAGTACTTTTGTAGGAAAAATTTCTCCAGCATTCCAATGTCAATAGGGAGGGTTCACAAATCCGGTGCAACAGGTGGGGCTTAATGTGGAACAATAGCACAGAAAAGAGATAGGGAACTAGTTCAGAGTAAGCTAACAAACATTTTTAAATGTGTAGATTAATGAAAAAATAAATGTTTTGGTAAGAATTTTTTCCTTTATTCTTCTTTCCTTTCATTCTTCCTTTCCTTTAAGACTGTAGTACAATTAGAAATTTTTTGCTGGTTGGAGCGGGGGATAATTGTTATTAAATTAATAAAAGTATTTAATTAAATTAATAAATGTCATTAAAGTAAGTAAGCATTAACTAAATTTTAAGTAAACTCAATCATTTGACCTTCCAAGCCCTCCCCCTTCTGGTTGCACTCCTGCCTTAAGGACCAGTTTATTATGAGCACTTGGATTTAACGAGTATATGTCATGGTCCCTTTATGCTCATTATAAATGAGTTCGACTGTATCACGAAATGGCCACCATGGTTCTAAAAAGTTAGCCAGCTTAAAATATGAATGGTCCTTTCAGAGCATTGTTAACACACAAAAGTACTAAATGTGTTCTCATGTTCAGAGGTTTTAAACTCTGTTAGAATATTTTGGGTGACCAGTCTGAATTATGACTATAAATTCACACTGAAAACTTTGTGTCCTTCAAATGTTGGAAGTAACTGACATTATTCAGTATGGGGTTTGACACAAGTGTGCATTTATGACTGTAAATGTTAAAAGTCTGAATAAAAAGGCAAAATAAGTCTAATTTAAGAATCTTTTCTTTATCTTTAAGTCTAATTAAGACAACTGAAGCTCTTAGCTGAACGATGGTCGAATGGTCAGGGTGTTGATCTTTGGTACCAAAATTTGTAGGTTCAAATCCCACTGTCGCATAAACATTCATAGCCATTTGGAATTGGCTTTAAACAGTAGGTCCCAGTCATCATTATTGGGTAGCCCCGGACTGCATCTTAATTAAAGGATATACAGTCAAACCTGTCTATCTCAAAACCTGTCTATGTCGAATTTTTTGAATTTTCCAATATTTTCAATAAGAATTTAACGTATTTTTCAAACCTATCTCAAATTATTTTTTCCCCAAACCTGTGTATCTCGAATTTTTGTACACACACACAAAATTCCAGATTAGAGCTTTATTGCATTAACAACCGCACAAGTTACCATATCCAGGAAATACACTTGCAGTTTTCTCTCTCGAGGGTTATTTGGTCAGGGACTGGGTGAAAATCCCCAAAAAGTTTTGATCAGGATTGTTTCGCCTCTGTGTCAATACTACAAAATTGACCAGTCTAAAAATGTTTTGTATCAAAAACTTCTAACGGATTACTTTCTGTAAGGCATGTAAATGAAACTAAAAGTAGTCCAAATTTTCTATTGTGTAAAGAAGTTTTCTTAGTCTATTTTCATAACACCTGTGTATCTCGAAATCTGTCTATCTCGAATTTTTTTTACTCCCAATAGATTCGAGATAGACAGGTTTGACTGTATACCTTTACTTTTCCATAAGGCACTATTGAAATGTTTGTACTTATAATTATTTTAATGCAACTTGTTTTACCTTAATTTTCATATTTTGTCTGTAATAACTCATATTTTTAACCTTTTACACTGCTTCTTAAATATAGGATCTGATCACTGATCCTGATGTAACTTGTGATTCACTGGAAGATCAGATGAGGATTTTAATATCTGATTCAGGTGAGCTAAAACAAGATTATAAAAGTAGAATGCTGTAACTAATAATTTAAAAAAAAAATTATGGTTTTCAATAAAATACTGATATTTTATATTTTTACTTTGCTATATAAATATTGCTGAAAAACTTTGCTTATGATCCTTAATATATTTTTCTTGGTTAAGATAACAAGAATCAATAACCAGTACAGATTTATCTATTCATTTATATATATATGAAAAAATACACTATATGTGTTAGTGGAATTCTGTACAAGTTTTAATGTCTGTAACTAGCATTATGTTTAATTTTACAGTTTATAATTAGATAGCCTATGTTACTTATCCTAATTTGCTTGAAAAATATTGGATTGTAAAAATGTGTAAAAGTATTTTTTTTCCTCTCATTTGTTGATTTAGTGTACATTGTCTAAAATAATTTTATGAAATTTGAATATTTGTTATTAAATAATTTGAATATGTATTATTCATTAGCAATATTAATTATTTTCAAACAGTTTATTATCATTATATGTATATGCATGCAATATTCAATATTTTGCTACAACTATTTTCTTTTTAGGTTACAAACAAAAATTGCGAAATCAGGTTTATCAATACATTGTTAAGAATCCAAATTTAAAATACAGTAATCCGCAAAGAAAGGAACCTCTAGATTACATCCAAAAAGCTCAGGTATATTTCTTTCATTCTATTACTAGTTTTCTCCATCAATATTTCCATTTTATATATGTATGCATTTATATATGTATAATTTTTTCATAAAGTTAATTAAAAATCAAAATTTCTTTTTTTCTTATTAATATGATAAAACTATATCATGTTTTTTACTTTATCCTATGATCTTCAAGATTAATGTGACTATCTATGAATATTAAAATGATTATTGGTAGAAAGTCATACTTTTTGTTAATTCTATGTAAACTTTGGAGAAGATCAAATTTGACTAGAGAGTGTTTTTTTTTTTAATGCTTTGATATTGGATGTTAAGATTTTAAACCATCTTTTTACTTCGCTGAACGATGGCCGAATGGTTAGGGTGCTGGCCTTCGGAACCGGAGTTTGTGGGTTCGAATCCCACTATGGCATGGATGTTCGTAGCCGTTCGGAATCGGCTTTAAGCAGTAGGTCCCGGTCTCATTAGCCCTCGTGTTGCAAAAAGTAGACCGTAGAGCTCCAAAACCAAACCATCTTTCTACTTCCTTATACAAAATAAAGGAATTATTGCAATTGCGTAAAATTTTTGGTGTTTAGATTTCAGAGAATATACTTACTTTTATCACATCTAAATGAATTTTGATCAGTTTTAGGATTACATCTGTAAGTATGTACAATTAAAAATTATCCACTTTGAAATAAATGGATAGTTAATTTCTGAAATAATTTTTACTAGTTTTATTGCATTGTATGTCTGTATGCAACTAACTCACATAACTCATAAGCACTTAGAACCATGGAAAGTGGAAATTTTATTTTTAGGACTATTGTATCATCTATTTCTGCACCTCCATCTTTAATTGCATCCCCTGTTTTATTATGAAAAATTTCAACATAACACATATTAATACCAAGCAGGGCTGTAACTAGTTCCTTTAGCACCCGTGGCAAAAAACTGATCTGTGCCCCTACCACCCAATATAGTGAGAAAATATATAAATGTTTCTTTTTTCTATATCATATATTTAGAAAAAACTCAAAATATTTTGTTGATTCTTAAAATGTCCCTAGTCTATTAATTTTTTATTTTTTTCTTCTATATTTATTTTACTAATATTTAAAAATATTTTCAAACATTTTAATTTTTGGGGTATTATTTTGCTGATAAACTGAATAGCTTATATTTGGGGAATATTTTTTAATTTGTGCATTGAATTTTTATAAAAAATTGAGGATTTTCTAAATTTAAATTTAGTTTTAATAACTTTAATGATTTCAAAATTTAAAACAAATACCTGGATTTATATAAAGGCATATTAAGAGTGTTTGGTAAACATTTTGTAAGAATCTATAACAAGTTTAGTCTCTAGGAGCATTTTAAAAAATAAGAAAATTCATTAAACGGTAATTTTTAAACACGTTGGATTTTAAAAATAAAATCTGATTCTATAATAAAAAAATATGTTTTAACTTTTACTTATTTCTACTAAGGGCGAACCATCTTCTTTCAGACCCCATTTTCTTTACTGTGCGGAGCCCCTATGACTCATGCGCCCTTGGCAAATGCCACCTTTTGTCACGCCCTAGTTATGGCCCTGATACCAAGCATAACTCTAAAACATTTAGCCATACAGTATTGAAATTTTATGTTGGAGACTATTATAACATCTAATTGTGAACCTCTATTTTTGATTGAAATCCACTCTCTGTGTAAAGAAAGATCTCAATTTAATGTGTTATAATGTTGTGGCATAGCAGATGGCAATGCTCAAGCTTTATAACAGTACAACAGAACTATATAAACATATTTTCATGCAGTTAAAAAATGCTGAGTCTTTTTTATTAACTTAATGTACCACATGACTTCTTTTTATGCTTATTAAAATATTCACAATTTTTTTTGTTTTATTTTCATTTCATGACACTAGAAACAGCATTTACACATTCTCTTCAAATTCAAAATTCAAAGTAATTTTCTTTTTTCAAGGTAACAATATTGTCTGAGTGGCAGTTCAGTACTGCCATCTGGCAGTAACCTGCAGTGTTAATATCTATTATATTAAGAGTTTTCATTATAGATATATCTATTCCATTATTAACTGCAAATTTTGCTATAGCAATACTTTCTTTACTCTGTATCAGGAAATCATAAACAGTAAAAATTTTAAGTTTTCTCTGTTATTAATAGATTTTAGTTTTTTATAGGTTAACTTTTAAAAGCATTCTTTTTAACTGCTAAAAACGTATTGTTGTTATTGTATATATGAATACATTAGTATCTTTTTCATTGTATTGTAGAGTACTGCCACCTGGTGGCCTTTGTTGAATTATATGATGTTGTATATAATACATCATGTCAAAGTTAGTCAAAACAGGTTTAGGAGTAGTTAGAATGGATATTTAAAGTTTAAGTTCCCCTCCCTATTTGACTCTGAACTTTCTATTTTTTTCCTGGAAGGCTCTAGTACCCACTGAGGATAACCCTCCCCCCATAAGGAACCTATATTTTAGATTATATTGACTACTGTATCAAATGCTTCACCAGGAAAATGGTTGATATTATTATTAGAGGAAACATGTTAAACTGGTTTAACAACTTTTTGAGGTCAGTGTTTTGTCAAGGTTAGATATTAAAATTCCTTTTCTAGATATGTGCAGCTTAGAAATGATTTACCACAAGGTACCATTACTAGTGCACTCTTTTTAATATCATGATTAATGATTTATTTTAGAAAATTCAGAATATTTCTGGTATTAGATGCTTATTATTTACTGACAATATTATTTTATACAGCATTAGATGTAACGTCTCCCAGATTACTACTAAACTAAATGATTCACTAAATGTTTTGAAACAATTGTGCAGCGAAAATCTCTCTGAGGTTAATACTGATAAGACGGTTTCTCAACTTTTCACCATGTTTACAAGGGTACATGAAACCTGCTTGATATTTAATAATAAGTTAGAGGATAAGAGCTACGTCCATTACCTAAGTGTTTACCTAGACAAACGACTCTCTGTTCTTGATTCTCTGTTCTCTGTTCACAACACCTGTTCTTGATTATGGAGGGAAACTTCTTGCTACTACCTCTGAGAGTTTCAAGAACATTCTTGACAAGAGTCAAAATAAAGCACTCAGGCTTATCACAGGAGCTGTTTTCTCTACTCCTATTGCCGCACTAGAAATTCAGGCAGGAATAAAGTCTTTGTTTAATAGAAGAGAGGGACAGCTCCTGAGGCTCCATTAAAAAAAGCATAAGACTTACCTATGCTTCATTGGACAAATTGTATTCCTGCTACTCCTAGACTCAAGACTCAGAAAACACCCCTAGCAACTGTTGTGGAATTATGAAAGAAATATAACCTTGACAGTACTTCTTATGAGTGGGACTGTCTCTTCTTATCTGCCTTCTAGAATCAGGATTCCCTCTTATAACATGTCCATTGGTATCCAAATGAGGAAATATGAGACTTTACCAACTTATCTTAGATCCTTCTCTTGAGAAACTATTTCTAATAACTACTTGGTAGATTAGGTCATTTACACTGATGGCTTATCAAATGCTCAAATGTTTCTTGCTGTGGTGTTTACTGCAAACACCTTGAATTTTCTTCAGCAGTTCGCCTGAATACCTCAAATTTTGATGCTGAAATATAGGCAATCAAACAAGTAGTTTCTAGTGTATTATATTGGAATTCACCACTCCAACACGCAGTTTTCTTGTTGATTCCCAGGCTGCAATTTTAGCTTTAAGTTCTGCTAACCATACTTCATCACACCGTGTTCAGGATACTTGAGATTTACTTAGCGAGGCTAGTCACTTTGGTCAGACCCTTGTTTTCCAATGAATACTTAGTCATTGTGGTATCTATGACAATGAAAAAGCTGATAACCTTGTTAAGAGGGGTTACAATCTCTAACAACTTACTCACATGTCTTATTCCTCTGCATGCAAAACTATTGCAAAATGAATTAAGAACTTTGTCAGACAGAGTCATATTTGTAATGCTAGAGGAAAGAAGTGGTGTCAAGTGTTGGACTATCCTTTGCAAATGGAATTGCCTCATCATATTTTTACTGCAAACTTCAGGATAATTACATCCCATGACTTTTTATACTTTCACCTAAACCATATTGGTTTGGTAGACTCACCCATCTATCCCTTATGTTCATCTGGGAAAAAAGGAATCGTAATCATCTCTTGTCATGTACCTATTTGAAAGACTACCATTTTAAGTCTGACTACTGAATAACAGGACAAATTTGTATTTGGCTGCACGTGGAGAGCTATGGTCTCTTGACGTAGAAAAAAAAAGATTATATTGATTACAAATTTCTATTTATATTATATTATTTATATGTTAAAAATAACTGCCAAATTTGATTTGTTGATTGTAACTATTTTAAATAAATTTTATAGAATATTTTTATACAGCTGTAATAAAATTACATTTTTATTAACAAAACATGTTCAGTATTACAAAACAGAATATCATATTTAAATAATAAAGCAAAATTATTTAAGATAGTTAAATAAATTCTGTTACTTACAGCCTCTCAAATTTCTTATATTTTGTTGTTTTAAGGCACATACAGTTGTCTTAAAAGAACTGATTATAATATTGTAAGTAAAACAAAAGTGACAAAACAGTAAATCATTGCAAGAGACTCAAAATAAAAACTTCGTTTATAAATTCTCAATTATTTTTTAATTTCCTGAAGTGGTTACCATAGTTCTAAAAATGTGGCAGACTTAAAATATGTCTGGTCCTTTCAGAGCATGGATAGCATGTAAAAGTACTAGAAAGTATTAAAATAATATAAATTTTTAATTTTTTCTACTGCATTCATACATATTATTTAAAAGAAGATTGTGAAATACAGTTTACAGATTTTTGAAATCTTTCGTATAATGTGAAACAATTATTTAATAACACATATGGCAGTAGTATTTACTTAACAAAAATAAATGCTTGGCAGAGCATTTTATCTGTTTATTAAAGGAAGTAGCTTTTTTGTTTATCAATTTCATTTTTGTTTTAAAACAGAAGTTTTCATGTAATGAAAGTGTTGTTTGTTTTAGATCAATTGGGAACACAGAATTTCTAAAAGTTTGAACAACATGTCAAATGAACTTGGTATGGTGTTTTCTCGAAAGGTAAATATATTATTTTATATCAACTTTTTCTTACTGTTATTAAAAATTGTATGATATTGCATTATTTATATTTGTAGCGTCCTGTTTCTGAGCAAATTGAATTTGAAGCAAAATGGTCTGAATTAGGCTCTGAAGACATGGGTAAGTTTACATTTTAGGATTTTGCAGTGAGATATCTTTACACTTGACTTTTTTTAAGGTACTTCTATGCAGCTCTGAAAATCGATTATATTAGTATTGTTATTTATTTTGATTTTTATAAAAAGTTATGTGTACAAATTTAGCTCAAAATTATGATATCTTTGTCTCATATTAGCAACTATTTTTTCTAACTACAATTAATTTGAATTTATTTTATTTCAATTATATCAATTAAAATGTAATATCAATTTTTTTTTTTTTTTTTTTTTTTTTTTTTTTTTTAAGAGATGTTATAATAGTATAATATTCATGTAGATATATGGATTTTATACTGAAAAAAAATTTAAAAAAGTAAATGTGATTTCTTTGATGGAGTAAAAATTTATGTTTTCTTTGTACAAAGGCATCTTGCAAAGCATTTGACTAAATTTAAACATGATTAAATGCAATTAGTTTATTGGGTAAGCACTATTTCTGAAAATGATTAGTGAACTGCTTCACAAAGTAAACCCAATTGTTTGTTAAATTTTTAAAAAACAGAATAATATGTAATTCTCTCCTGGTTTTATGAAAAGTTTATTAGAAAAGTTCTACTATATGATATTCTTAAGTCTATTAGTCTATGTTATAGATAAAGATTATTTCTGAAGATATTCTTTATGTGTATAAATTAATGAACACTGAGAAATTAACATTGAAATTAATGTTAGAATGACCAACATTTTTCCCTACCTAGAACAAAATTTATTGCAATAAGAAATTAAAAAAAAATTGATTTTTAATGTGAATGTCATTATAATAAGTTAAAATAAGTCATTTTGAAAACTTTAAATATATGCAGTATTTTCAGTGATAATTTTTTTATTATATGAAAACATACCTTTATTTTCAGAAAAAAATAATACTCTTATAGAATAGTTATGTAGCATTATAGGCATTAAACACATAATACACATTCTTAATACACATTTCTTAACATTTTCCACAAATAGGCTTAAGACATCACAAACAACTTTGTTTTGGCAGAAAGAACATTGATAGCATTTATTACTTTTAGTTTCAGAAGGGTCAGGATGGGCTGTAGATAAATTCTTTGATGAATAATATGGCAATTTCAATATGTTGACAAGGTTTAAAATAAAGGACTTGTGAAGAGTTATACACTTTAAGTGAAGCACAGGAATTTTCTAGAAGTCACTTATATCATGTATATGTAAGAAAAAAATTTTGTCACATATGGTTTTGTGATCAGTAACAATCAAATTTTGCAGTAATGTTTACATTGTTCATGTGAGCAATCTGCTTCCTGTTGATAACAAGTATGACTCTTCTTTAGATTGGCTGTCATGTCTATGTCCTGTCAACCATCACAGTAGGAATACAATCAGGGGCTTACACAAGGGGGGGGGGTAGGGGTTTAACCCCCTTAAGCCCAGAAAAAATGGCAAAAATAAAAATTTTAGTAGAAATTATGCAGGCTATTATTTTTTAGAATTATGACTCCCCCATGAAAAAATTCTGCATACGTCACTTTATATAATAAAATGAAAAAATAAGGACCATGGGATTTTTTTTTTTTTTTTAAATCTTGGCAACAGTTTGAGTAGTTCAGTCAGCTAGTGGATGAAGTAGTGTAGCTTTAGGATAGCATGGTGTAGATGTAAGATTAAAAGTGGAGTGTCTAAACCTCACTGATAATTTTTTTAAGGGAAAATGAAATTTTTAAAAATGAACATTAGAGAGAACTAAAGATTCTCTTTTAGAACTTGCAAAATAGTAGCTAATAGTCAGATTGAAACAAATTGGATAAAAACCAATATTCATGTTTTCTTTATTATATGACCAAGTAGAAGTACATTAAACAGTCACTAAAAAATTTAATAAAAAATACCTAAAAATTATTTTGTGTTGTATTGAAGGGAAAATATAAATATATATAAATTTGGGCTAAAATAATTATATGAGGTACACTCTCATGACATTATATTATCAATCAGTGAGAAAAAATAAAAAAGAGGAACATTACCTGCAGATCTAGTACATGGCATTAAGGAGAACTATAACAAAAAATAGGAATTTAGATAGCTACATACAAAAAAAAAAAAAAAAAAAATATAGAACAATGTCATAGATCAATTCAACTTTAATTCATAGCTATTATGCAAAACAGGGAGAAAGGAACATTGGTGTGTTTATTATTACAAAATAGAAAGGCATGGAATTATAGCAGGTACAACACCTATATTTTTTTAATAACCAGGAACTCCTGTATTGTGTTTAGGCATCACCAAGAAAAAAAAAAAGGAAGGGTATAAATCAGATTGGTTTTGATCTGGATAATAGTTAATAACTATTTTGCAGGTCCTAGGAAAAAATCTTTAGTTCTAAGGAATGCACATTTTTTATTTCATTTCTCCCCCCCCCACACACACATACAAGTGAGAAATCAGCACTCAACTATTTTTAATTTTTACATCTACATCCTACAATTATACTATTTCATTTGCTTGCCAATTCAACTGCAGGGATAACGACTGTTTTTAGCTATATTGATACTGCTGTACTTTGTACTTAAGATGCTGATTTATTTTGGTTTATAAGGCCTAGTGTAATGTCCTAGCAGAAAATCAGTGATAAAAAACAAGGCTTTTGATATTTAGTCTCATAACTCTGGATAATAATACAGTTATTGATGCAGGACGAATGATGAAATATGAGATTTGTACAGATGAACAATTCATTTACATGCAAGCTGAATTTAGCCAAAAGTTCACACATTACATCAACAGTCCCTAACACACAGTTTTGATAAGAACTCTACTGGATTAGGAGAGGTACAAGATGCTCTCACTGATGATAAGGGATAAAGCAGCCCACAGGAACTGTTTTTACTGTTATAAAACTCCAAATTCTATAGCTAAGTGGCTATCCCAAGGGCTTTGAAAAAATATGATCAGAGGTTAATATTGGCCACAGTTGATGTTTTAAAATTGCACTGGAACTGTGGAAACTTCCAGGCAGAAGAGGGAGCTACAGTCAACAACCAATAGATAATTCTTTTTGTTGTTTGTAATACATAAAATGTTTTTGTTATAACTAATTTCTCTTCATTCCATATAAATTCTCTTCATTTGTAAAATTCCATGTAATCCAATTGTATATTTCGTCACAATATACTTATGTTAACTTACACTCTCAACTGCTTATTTGGTCTTGCCATTTAATTTGTGGATTTATTAGAGGCTATCCTTTTACCAGAAAGTTCAGTTTGGTGAAAGGGACCTACATGACTTTCCTAGAGTCTCACTATTCTAGAATATAATGGAGTTTACATAAATTCCCTACCAAAAAGCAGGGGTTCTAGAAAAAAAATTAAAATCAGAGTTGACACTTTACTAACCAAACTCTATTCTTTTTAAGCATTCAAAAAACCACTCAAAAATAAGTGATAGAGTGCATGCGGAAAGCTGCAGGTCAGTTATAAATGTCAAAGGGCCACATTTCTTTGTTAGTTCTGGCTGTTCATGCAGAAAGGGAAGGGGACACCAAATAGAATATTTTGTCTTGTACATTGTTTATTCACTCTTTTTTGACGTGTTTGTTCCTTCATTCTCTTGCTTAATAGATTCTCTGAATGGATCATACCTCTCCCTTCTAAGGAAATTAAATTGAAGTTCCAGAAGTTTTAGGTTCAATGTTCATTTAAGTTTTGCAGGTGATCTCAAAAATCCTAACAGTTTGCATCTTGGTCATTGTTAATATATAACTTTATAATACAATTGTATAGTATTTGCATAAATGTGATATTTCATTATTTTGAAATATTTTCTTATTTTAGATCTGAGTCGCTTTAGACCAGTATATTCTCCTAAAGATTTTCTTGAAGTTCTTATAAATGTTAAAAGCCCAAATACTGCCATAAGTTCTATTGATCCTGGGTAAGATTTTGAGCTTACAAATTTCATTCATTTTGTTTTTACTTAAATGATAAAATATGTATGGCATTTTTTTTATAGTTTTTATAATGCTTTTTGGAGAACATTTTTAATAAATTTTAATTTTAGTCAAATTTTCTCATATTACTTTTTTAGTTTTAATGATCTACAAATGTTTATTAATAAATCTTACAGAATGTCTAGCAACTGGGGTCTTATAAAAGTACCTCTCAAAGTAAAGAGCTTCCACCAGTTTGTAAGTATGTTCCTTCATTTATTACTGTTTAAAATAATTCAAATATTTTGTTTATATTTAAGTGATACAGAATTATCCCTTTTTCTGATAGTATTTCTAAAATTTACTCAGATACATTTTGCATGCTACTTTTAAATCTCTAATTTGTAACTTTTTAACTTTTTGTAAACAATGAAAATTCATATAAAAGGTTGTCTGTAATAACCAAAAATTTTCTTTAAAAACATTTCATGTTCAGGTTAGAAAGCTAAATGTGTAGGATATAAAAAATAAAATTAGGCAAATTGTTTGCAATTAAAATACTAGACTCTGATTTTTTTTTGTATTTTTTTTCAACATCTTTCTTGAAAATTTATGTGTATATGTATATATGTATGTATTTGTATGTTTGTAGAGGTTACAGTTTGAAGAATTATCAGGAAATATTGACCACCTTGGCCTTTATCTGTTGCCTTTTTCTAATTCTGAGTTCTCAGAAAAATGCTTGAAAGAAAGAGTTACCCTAGGGAAACATGGTAAAAATTTCTCTGTTAAAATCTTACTTATAATAATGGAATTTGTAAAATGCAGGAATGGCTGCATAAATTTATATTTGTACTCTATAAAATTTTCTCTGAAAGTTGTTAATTATCTTTGGACTGTTTGGGTAGTTTGTCTTACATAATTTACTTGATTTTTTTATCATTTAATAGTCATATTTTTTAAAGTTATTAGTTTTAAAGTAAAATATAAAAGTTTTTCATAATAATTTTTCTTTATTATGTGCTTTTTATCAGCATTCATTTATTAAGAATGTGGTATTTTCTCCTTTTTAAGTATCATAAATTTATAAAATCATAGGTTTACACACACATACACATACCCATATATATGTCTTATACCTATATGTATATGTTACTACTATATATATGTATATATTTATACTATGTATATGTATATGTTTACATATATCCTATACCTATATATATATATATATATATATATATATATATATATATATATATATATATAGGTATAGACAAAATGATAGAAACACGTGAAAGAAAAAAAATGAAAATTTTTAATTAGTAAGGAGTTGGGTTACCTTTGGCCTAAATGACAGCTTTCATTCCATGTGGGATTGATAAATAAAGGTCTTGAACAAAGTTCATTGGAATTCGCACTCATTCCTCGTGCACAGTCGTCTCGAGTGACATGAGGTAGCCATTTATTAGATGGTCAAAGGATGATTCTTTTTTAAATGAGTGTTCCTATTATTTTAACCATACCTATATATATATATATATATATATATATATATGTGTGTGTGTGTGTGTGTGTAAGCAAAATAAGGATTGAATTGGTAGTGCACTGCTCTTTGGAACTTGAGTTCCTAGGTTTGAAACGCACTGCTCACATAGATCTTCATACTTATTAAGAATCAGCTTTAAACTGTAGGTCCTGATCTCTTCAGCCCACATGTTAAAATAAGTGACCTGTAGTGTTTCAGACCAAAAATTGTTTTATCTTTAAATTCTGTTGTTTTATTACTGTGTGTGTTGTTTTGTTAAACTTTTAAAAGATACTGATAATAAAAAAAATCTATTGTGGATATCACATGACTTTTTTGTACTCATATTTAATCATACTCATTTTTTGCATTTTAACTTGTTAAATTTGAATGGGAGATATGATACTCCAATTCTTTAATAAGGTGTACAGTTTCACCACTGCTAAAATATTAGTTTTTGATAGCATCAAATATTTATACAATTCTACGATGAGTAGAGTTCAACTATGGCAGTTAAGTGCCAGTGTTAATATTCATTAAATTGAATTTTTGTGTCATACAGTATGGATTTGAATCAAAAATAGAGGTGCACAAGTAGATGTTACAACAGTCCTAAGTACAAAATTTACACATTCTACAGCTATTGTTTTTGAGTTATAAGATATATGTACATACATATGATGCCACATGAAAACTATTCAAAATTGATTTAGGTTTGGTGAAAATGGATATATCCATTGAAATCTGAAAATTGAAACTGTTTCTGATTACAGTGCTTCCTTTACTTCATACAAGGAAGTAAAAATAAATATTTTTTATCTATAATTTCATGATGTTTCGAAAGTTAAAATAATTCTTTAGTAAAGCATTGAAATATTTAACTTTTAAATCCTAAGTTAGAATTTAAAAGTTTAAAATATTTTCTGTGAATTTCTTCATACTTTGAGTTTTTGAACTGTAACATCTTATTTATTTTCATTGTCTTTACATCTTAGTTCTTGAAGCAAATAATGCATCAGTGGCTCGAGAATTCTGTAAAAGGGGATGCCCTGCTACTCTTAGAGCAGAATTATGGTCACTTATATTAGGAATTGAAATCTGTGGAGCAGTATGTATATTTTATAGATCTTCTCCCTTTTTAATGTTTAAACTGCTTTTAAGATTTATGAAACTGAATGTTTCATTTGAATTTGTATTTTTATAAGTTACTTATTACTCCCGACCCAGCAAAAGCCATAAGGGAAATTTTTATTTTTATTTATTTATTTATTTTTAATAATTTTTTTTAATATTTTTTTGTATTTTTATATAAAAAAAATAATAATTCAGGTGGTATTTTTATAAAAATAATTCAGGTGGTGCACATGTTTTAGTTTTTTTAAACAATTTAAATTATTTTTATTTGTTAAAACTTGCTTTAAAAAATTTAAAGACATGATTAATTTTTTAATGCACATTAATTTAATTCTATCGTAAATTTTTATGACTTGAAAATTAATATTTGCATACATACTGTTACACATTAGAATTAGTTACAAGTTTTAACAACTTTTCCCTGAATACACTAAAAACTATTTTCAATTTGTTTCAAATAAAATTTTTAAAACTAAGTTAGCCAATGCAATTTTTTATCATTTTTATAACTTAGTATTATTTTCTTTCTAAAATAATTTTTAATAAAATAAAATATGCTATACAGTTGACTCTCAGTATCTGGAAATCATCAGAACAGAGAAAAATGTTCAAGATACTGATATAAGCACATGTTGCATTTTATTTTAGGGTATATTATCATTATGACTAAAATATGTGCTATCATTACATAACAATACAATAAAACACCTCTACTTTCATTTTAAAACGTGAAATAATGATATAACATAAATAATAAAAGATGAAATTATAATATGAATAAAAAACAATGTATTACTACTCTTTGTTTTGAGTGGAGGTACTAAATAATTTTGTATACTCACTTGCTTTTTTTGAATTGATATTACCCTTTTGAAGGAAATAATTAATATACAGAAGAAATTAAAATTATCTTTTGATACATTTCCCTAACTTCCAATTAAATCCTTAATAATTAACATTTCTTTAATAATGTCATTTGTTTATAGAGTATTATGTATAGAAATAGAAGAGTCATTTTCCTGATATATATCTTGTTCAGACGTTATTTCTGCTATAATATCTTCATTGCAGAGTTCTTTGCATATGATGAGTTCTGAATCTACATGTACATACTCAGAAAATTGGGCTATATTTCTGGAAGCAGTTCCAGTGTTTTACTAAATTCCCTGTTTCAAGCACTATGATGAAGAAAGTAATGTAAGAACAAATGATATGAGAAAATTCAGTGGTGAACACAGACTTCTATTGTGGGTGGGTTTTTAGATGAAAGTGCTGTAGACAGTTTTGTATATTTTTGTCAAATTATACTAGTGTAAATTTTATTTTAATTTGTCAAAAACATAACAGACTTGTCCGAATATAATAAAACACATAAATCCAGGTATTACTTTTTATATTAAAATATAAACATTTATGTAATTTTTTTTTCATTCTATTATTTATGGGATTTATTTATTATTATTTATGGGAGGATTTTAAACCCTCAAACTCTTCCTGTGTGCACTCTACTGAAAAAAATACTACAGTGGAGTGAACTTCAAGATAGCAAGAACATTTTTTTATTCAATTACATTGGTGTGAATTTCGAATTTCACAAACTGTGAGATAAGCAGAAATTGTGGATAAATGAAGTTAAGATTATTGAAAGTTAATTGTATTTTACATAGGATGTGTACTTTTTTGCAGTTACAGATTTCTATTGCTTTGATATGATGTTACTGAACATTTTCATGTTAAAGTACTCTGAAATTAATTTGTACTATGAGTGAGTTTTATTACCAATTAGAAGGTAATGATGTGCATTTTTCTGTTACATTTTAAATGTAACTCTTATATATGTATATATTAAATATCATCTTTATAATTTTTATATTTATTTATATGACTTGTGTTTCAAAAATATTTTTCAACTTTTTTTAATTTTTAAATTCTAGCACAAATTAAATTTCAAGCATTTGAAGTCATGTGTTTTCCAACATGATTTATTAATCGACAAACTTATATTTAAGGTAATTTGTTTCTATTTTTTAACATAAGTATACATTGTGTTCAATTTTAATGTTAAATTTCTCAAGTGCTTGTACTTTAACATTTGAATTTTATAAAATATTGTTAAAAAAATTTATTCATACTTTTCATAAAGTGTAGCTTTTTTCCATTGCTTAACTAAATTTTTACTGGGCACAAAATTATTTATATATATTTTGTTTATTTAATGGGGAATCTTATGGCAAAGTTAAATAAATATTGTGTCTCCATTGTTAAAATGTATGAACGGCGATTGTTTCATACAATTCTTTGGTAAATTGTTAATCCATTAATGTAACAAAGTATGAACAGTTTGTCAAACATACAAATGTAAGTTTGAATTATATGAAGACTGAAATCTAAGCATATGAAGCATTCACATTATTAATGGATGTGTCTTACTAATACTTCAAATATGAAATTGATTGGAAAGGAATTTTACCTTTGTCAGTTTTTTAATCCGTTTATAGATCATGTTAAAAAATACAGTTGTAGTGAAACTGATGCCACGAAAATATTATATATATTATGTAATGCCAAAAAAATAGTACAAGTAATTCTCAAATTATAATTAATTTTTTCATCTTAATGTATAATCATTTTTAGGCACAGAGATAATACAAGATTATTTCCAGAGTATTTTTTCTTAATCTTAGGTTTATAGTTTTATGTAAATGTATTAGAACTGGATAGGAAAAATAGAGTCAGCAATCCTAATTTATAAAAGCTTGATTTTGAGAGTGAGATTATTCTTCACACTTAACTCCCAGTTAGCAATTTAGTACCTTGTCACATTGTGGTGTATTTCAAAATAGATAGAAGAAATTAAAGGACTTTGTTATCAATACTCATTCTCAATCGATTAATTATTTGTGCATCATTTACATATATATTGAAAATGTTATGAGAAGTCTAAAATTTTTCGTTGTTGAGCTACTGTTAGGCTCATTTATGCTAGCTAAAAGAGACACTGACTTCAATTTCACTGTCGGTACTGTGAGTAAAATAATTACATTAATTCTATTTGAAAACAAAGTTAGTTCGTTATTGTAAATCAATAATTTTTTTATTAAAATGAAGGCAGTTGCAAGTGAATACATAAAGATTGTTGTAATATAAACATTTGTATTTTAAAATTCATATACCATTGAGAGATTCCAAGCTGTACAATAAATATGCATTTTTTTTAGGATATACATTTAACTGCATCAAATGATGATCAGTATTTTGTGTTTGAAGATCTTCTGTATCAGGTATAGTATTTTATATTATATAACCTTTTTTATAATTTATTTATTTTATGTTTAATATATATATATATATATATATATATATATATATATATATATATATATATATATATATATATATATATGGCATGAGGCTTTTTGCCTCATCTAGAAGATTAAGTTCTGAGTTGTTATTTCAGCCCTGCAGTCATGGAACTTTTGATGAGAAGGACAACGAAATAGAGACAAATGAAATTTCAAACTATTGTACTTTAGGCATATTTTCTCTTATGAAAGAAACTGCCATCCACAAACACTGTACATCTGTTCTTACAGTTGCTGTACCAGCCAATTAGCAATCACTTATAAGTCACATGGATGACTTAACTTGAGTGTCAGAATCTATTTTTAGTTATGCAACCAGAAGGAATCCAAAGAGGAACATTTGAAAATATTTGCTAGGGTTGTTGGAAAATGTTGGAAACCAAGTGGTAATCCCATCACTTAAAGATCTACTTTAAGTGTTTAATAAATTAAACCTATTTATTTATTCATTTGCCATTGGTTAAAGATGCTATTTGCTAACTTCTGTTTAAAGTTGACTCTGTAATTTAATAGTTTTTCTAAAATAGTTTTTTACTTTTATTTTTTTAACACCTTTTTTGGTATAAAATTAATTCACCTCTTTACAAAATTTTTTAACAAGCAACAATGTTCAGCCAGTCAGTGTTTACTAGATTTTAATATTTTGCATAAATGAACAGTTGCAGCAATATATATAACTGATTTCTATAGATGGTGGGAATTTTGTGCAACTTGCTCTCTGAGCAAGCTGCATAGAATGGAAATATACGGTGTAAGAGTCGCCTCCACCTCTGTTGGTGGTCAGGCAAACTTTTATTCTTTTGGACAATTGAAAACGGCAGTATTGTACTAGTAATGGTCTTTTTGACGCACGGACGATTAGAGGTGTCAATTGTACCGTTTGTCAACGCACCATCAGAAAAAAGAAATTGTGCTTTGTATGACCACGTCGGCTGGTCGTCAAAGGGTGTTTTGGCTACTCCAAGGACAAAGGTCAACGAGGGAGGGTGTCGACCTCCCCTAAAACCGAGGTTTCCTGTTTGGAAAAGAAGAAATGGGAGGGGACTCCTGGCTGAACTTTGAGAAGAGCAGGTTGTCTAGAATAATCTCCTCTGTGGACGACTTTACTTATACATTTTAATATTTCTTTAAATGCTTTTTGTTAAATAAATGAACAGTTGTTAAGTTTCAATAATCTATGGCTGATTATTTCGCCTCCATACCCGCTCCTTATATGAGACCCATACGAAATCATATCCAAATGACTAGGGTATGACTTACAATCGGAAGTAGAAACAGCGCGACCGCTCGGCACGTTTACATATGGTAACATGGAAATATACACAGAATACACATACACAGAAATATACAGTATGTTGTGCCAGTCAATTAGCAACCACCTACGAGCCACATGGATGTTTAAACTTATGAATCTATTTTTAGCTATGCGACCTGAAGGGTAACATTTGAGAACATTCACTAAGGTTGTTGAAAGGAATACCAGAAAGATAGAATCGGAACCAAAAGTGATAAAAATAACATTACATATATATATATTGCTTTTTAGTGTATTTTTATTTTTCAGTGTATTATTACTTTCTGGTATGTTTTCTAAAATATGTATAAAAAATGTTTTTAATGATAATAATAATAGTTTAATTATTGAATATTACATTTTGAATTGATGTTAAGTCACAAGCATAAAAATTAATGCCTCTATGTGAGATATTGAGTTTTGTTATTGATACAGTATTTCATATTTTTAAAGTTTTTTACACTCATTATGAACTTTAGCCATTTATACCCTTCTGTCAATCTATTGTTTAAAATTTGTAAAATTGAATTTTTTTTCAGATTCTATTAGTTTTTACACGTGATACATCAGTTACTTCTCACTTTGATATGAGCACAGCAAATCCTCCAAAAGCTACACTGCGAGGCACTCATACTACTGTTACATATCCTCCAAATGGTGTAATTCCTTTTCATGGTTTTTCTATGTATGGTATGATTATTGTTATTTACTGTCTCTTGATAATTTACCTTGAAATTATTTGACTTTTTAAAAAATTAATTTCTTGCTGCTGAACATAACAAAATTTGAACATGTTATTTAATTAATTACTTATAAATATGTATCATGAATTTGTCTCAAAAAATAAACATGTGTATATACAGTCAAGCTACATTAATTTGAATTTCAAGGAGAATGTAAAACATTTTGAATTATATCAAATTCCACAAAAAAGAGGATATGACAGTTTTCCATTAAAAGAATGTTCATGTATATATTATTTACCTACAAGTGATTTTGAATCAGATGAAAAAGGTTTAGACGGTGAAGATGAATAGACAGGACTGAAACTAAGAAATGCCAAATTCAGAAATGTTTTTAGGTTATAAAATTATTACCATCTGACTCCACAAATATTCTTGATTTAGTAAACTTGTTTATAGGTGAAGATTTGAATTCTTTTTTCATTGGAAAAACTGGAATGTTGAAAAATTTTAAGGTAGAAAAATCTGTATAAAAAGAAACATATTTTTAATTTTTACAAAAGTAACAAATAGTTATATGTAATTTGCCAATCTTTTAGCTAAAGGTAAAGCTTAATCTGAAGTTAAATTTTTTCTCATAAATAACAGTGATAAATTATCAAATTAACTAGCTCTTGAAAAAACTAGATTTCTCCACTACACATTTAAAAATGTGATATAATCATGCCCGCATGCAAAGTTGTAATTAATATAAGACATAGTTTAAAAAATTCATTGTACTTCTTGCATTTTCATTCATGTAGTTTTCTTTAAAATTTATCTGTCTCTTTTTCCCTTCTTTTAGTTGCTCCTTTATGTTACATATATGAAGACCCAATCACTTTGTATCATGTGTTTCGGGAATTATATATTCGATATTTCTTTAGGCTGCATAATTTGTCATCACATCCTCAGGTATCTATTATTTACAATGTATTTTCTGGGAAGTTTAACATTATTATAATTATAATACATATATTTATAAAACTTTACTTTTTAGTCTTTTTATGTAAATTCAGAGTGTACTGTTCTGTTACTATGAGTGCCTCTAGCTTTGTTTATAATTTATTTATATTTCTTATTTTACTTGAAAAAAAAATTTAATTTTTTGTATTTAGTTGTTTTTAAAATAGAGGTTTTTTTCATCGATGTAATTTTGTATGTTTTTTAAGAGTTAAATACAGATTTGTTTTTATTACATTTAAATGAAACAGTTTAAAACTTTTTTTTATTAGATGAGTTCATCTATACAATATATAGTTTGATACTTATATAAATATATGTATACAAAGGGGGTTATCAAAGTAATGGAAACCCCTGTGAATAAAAATGACATTCAAGAAAGCACTTCATAAGCATTAAAAAATAATCCTAGCTACCAGGTTTTTTTAAAGTGTATATAATGGTATATGAAAAGTATACATCATAGTTGTATGAGGCAGCTTTAGTAAAGTTATATGTGTTTTGCATTTTTGTTGAAAGCATAAAATGTCAAACCTCATATTTTCAAAGAGATCAAATTGTAGAAACTTATAGAAGATAAAGTAGCCCACAAACTAAGATAAGTTGAATAGCTCTATGTGTATTACAGAGCTATTGTTTCATTTTTTTTTAATTCTGGGTTTTAATTAAACATTTCTCATTAGTAGAATATTTAATGTCACATATACATTGCATATCATGTGACTTTGTTTATATTTATTCTATTAATAGATCTGTTGGACAGTAATAACTAAAGAAAAGTTGCATTAGACTATAAATATTCATTATAATCAGATTTTACTTTTATGCTATTAAATTAATGGTTAGTACTCTTTCCAAAATATGTTTTATAGTCTCAGCTCTATACCATGCTATAATACAGAGAGGTAACTGCATCAAGTATCACCATAAAGAGGGTGGCATGAACATCATGATCTAAATATTTATTTGAGAGGTGTATTTTGAAGACTTGCATCATACGTATAAAATCTATTATGCTACCCTGTATATGCCATTAAAATTTGCAGAGATATTATTGCTCTTCATAGAAAACCATATATCCATGATTTGTCCTGCTGAAATCTCAATTCTTTTTGTTAATAGTTTTTATTATTTAAAAAAAAATCATTATTTGGTGAACATAAAAATCTTTCTTTTGCTTAATTACTATACAACTTGTAATTATTTCTGGTCAATACAGCTTATAATATGATCTATTTTATTGAATTACTTTTAGTGGTAGCTTTTCAAATTTTACAAGCATTAAGTTAATATTTGCTCTTACCAAGATACTTGTGATATCATGGAGGTCCCAAAGTACCCTAAAATATAGTTTTCTTTTAGGAATTATTTTAGAGAATTTCTGCATTATTACCCTTCTGATGAATGCAGTAATTAAACTTGTTGATTTTTTAACAGTTTGCTGCTTTACTATAACATATTTATCTTTATACTATTCCATACAATTGAATCATTATGTATGAAAGTGGATATTAACATTACGTTTGAAAGTAAAGTGTGAAAAAGAGCTAAAAAAGTAATGTGATTGAATAAGAGCATATAATAGACTGTATTGACAGTTCATATGTGATCCCAGATTGTTTACTGCTGAAAATGAGTACTTTTCAAAATAATCATGATTATAGAAATGTTGACTATATTATGGGGAACTTAAGCAGTACTATACTCTTAATGAATGCAGTAATTGAACTTCATGTTGATTTTTTGACAACTTTCTGCTGACTATATTATATTTTCTAAGTATGGTTATGCCTAATTAAGGCTATTATCTTTTTATTAAAGGCTTGTAAAAAAACTATTGTTACGTTGATATTTTAAAGTCGTTTAAATTTTGATAAATATGTAAAGCTCTATATTGCTTAAACATACAAAAAGAAAAACTACATAAAAAAGTTTAATTTAGTTTTTATAGCATGTTACACAAGATATTTATTTTTCAAATATCATGATCAAGTATATTTTTAGGGAGTTTTGTCCCTGGCATTAGCATTTGAAACTCTTCTTGATGAAACTGAACCACAGCTAGCCTATCATTTTTCCCAACGTGATATTTATCCGTAAGTATGAATTATAGTAATATTTTGTGCTTAATTTATTAAGACCTATTTAGAGAAATATGTAGCCTTAACAAGAAATAAATTTTTATGTATAAACGTGAATATTGGATTTTTATTTTTAAATAACACGTTTATTGAATATTTAAAAACTGTGACGAATATATTTTTGTAGAATCAGGAGAAATGAAACATGTTAATTTTGCTACTTACTCAAAATTACTGATGTGTTAAGCTAATGCTATAAATTTGCATAAAATTTGTGTTTTTATATGATTAACATTTTGAGATAATGAACTTTGTATCTGTATCCATAAAAAATATTACTTTTTGTGATAGCTTTTCAAATTTTACAAGTATTATGTTAATTTACTTGTGTTCTTACCAAGATGCTTGTGATATCATAGAGGTCCCAAAGTAACCCCAAGCACTCCAAAATATAGTTCTCTTTTAGGGTTTATTTTAGGGAACTTCTGCACTATTATCCTTCTGATAAATGCAGTAATTAAACTTATTGATTTTTTAACAGCTTACTACTTTACTATAATATATTTATTTTTATACTATTCCATAGAATTGAATCACTATGTATGCAAGTGGACATTAACTTTATGTTTGAAAGTTTACTTTATGTTTAAAAATTATTAATTTTTTCCTTTTTTTTTAATGTTGTATAAATGAAATATAGCTTGAATTATAAATTTACTTATGCTTGCAAGAACACATTGATGATGCACATATTAAATAACATGTATATGTTTCTTAAATTAAACAATATTTCTATAGAATTTAATGTTGTTCAGAGGTGATTCTGATCCAAAATTCTCCGATATTTCCTAAAATTTATATGGATTTGTTCTGACAATTATAAAGAACAGATTTTTTGCATTGCATCCTTTATATATCTGTCATCTCAGAAAATAGATTATATGTATGAAATGAAACAAGAAAATATACATATATTTTTTGTTTTATCTGATTAATTTCTTTTAATTTCTGAAAATGTTGGATAATATGCATTTTAGATCAAATAAGTAGGGGAAAAATTATCCTTTAAAAATAAATGTTTAAATTTATGTATCAAGGTTAAGAAACTTAATTTTTGTTTTCTAGAGAATTAAAACACACATTGATGTATGTGTGTTTGTACATGTTACACAGAACACTGTTATATTTACAACTCTATAATAAGGTGATATCGATATTATATTGATATACAGTCGAACTTCGATAACTTGACTTCCTATAAGTCGAATAATCCACTCACTCAAACTTATAATCAAGTCCCAAATCATTTCTATACTTTTCTTTAAAAAACTGCCTTGATAACTTAAAGTGAACATCTTCTAAGTCGAATTTTTTTGATAGATTTCCCCGGTAAAAAACACAATTCTGTTCAAAGCTTTGAATGCCAGTCCACTTGTGACCTTCGAGAACCTCGAAGCGAGAGGTCATGAGCAAGCACAGGATGCTATTCACATCTTACAATACCTGGAGACCACTGAAGATACTGACAACACCATATTTAACTGTGTTCAAAATTAAGTGACTTTGTGAATGCCAACAACCTTAAAAATAACTGCTTTTTTCAAATGAGATTTACATGGTATGTATACTAATTAATATGTAATGAGGCCAAATTTCTTGAGTTTTAAACCTTTTGAACCATTTCATCTCTTGTTATTTACATAGCCTATTAAAAAATTGAAATGCATACAACTATAGTATTATGAGACATATCAAACCATTTAAACCATATCGACCCATCTTAAGTGCCAGTTGAGAGGAATGGTAGGTAACTTCGATAACTTGAATATTTTTGGGGGTCCTCTGGGACTTCGAGTTATCGAAGTTCAACTGTATCAATATTTGGTAATCGGTATATCACAATATTAAAATTCAGATATCATATGGCTCTAAATCCATCATCTGGAAATTAACCTTAATATAATTTTTATTTTAAATAGTGCTTAATTTTTCAGAAAATTTTGTGTTATGTTCCGAAAAATTTTTTTTTTACTTAGAATCACTTGTGATTGTTAATTTTTTAAACTTTTTGGTTTTATATTGGGACTTGTGTTGCTGATGTTGTTTTACAATAATTTTAGTCTGAAAATTGCTATCAAGTGGATTATAAAAGCTTTCTCAGGTTGCCTTGCTACAGATCAAATTTTGCAGTTATGGGACTGTGTGTTAGCATATGACACTACTGAAATTATTGTTGGTGAGTATTATTTAGATATTTAATATCAATAATAAAGTTGCTGAGTAATATTTGTTATTGACATATACAGAGAGAATGCACTCACACAACATATATAATATATATATATATATATATATACAGGGCTGGTTGTAGGTTGTTAGCCACTTATGTGCAAGGTAGTACTTAACCACCACCTATACCTTCATGCAAGATTGTATTTGGCCACCCCCTATCATGTGTATACCTAGTACATATTCTATCGGCCTCCTTAGAAATTTGGCTATTTGATGTTTATTCAATATGTGTACAATTTTCAATCAAATTTTACAAAACTTACAGTTTACTTGACAACCAATAGCAGTAATATTCCACTACCCTGGATGAGGGCTAATGAGTTACTTCAGCTCAGTAGGAAAGAGCTAAGGGTGGCCATTGTTGCGTTGAGAGGCACCTCAACATTATTGGTATTATGGATAGCCCAGTATGTAGGGGGTGCCACATGGCAGAGGAGAGTTCATCACATGTTTTGTGTGAATGTGACTACTACTGCGCCAAGAGATTTGAATTCCTTGGGTATCACTTCATTGAGCCGTGGGAGATGATTAACTTCCCGTTAAAGTTACTGCTGAAATTTATCTCAGTTATTGGTCTCTCTGAGATCTAATGGTTAATATTTCTTAACCTTGTGCTGGAACTCCTCGCTCCAGTGAATGGGTTTTTTTTTTTCAGTACAGGCCTTGGGCCGCAGTGCTGGTGCCCTTGTGGGCTGCCCCACCTTAATTCTAATTCTAAAATATTCCACTAAAATTTCAAATAAATATATTAAAAACTCAGTGAGGTATGGGCTGTTAAGCAAAATAATTTTCTGCACTTGAATGAAAGATACATTTTTGTGCTACTACAATTTTATAGTTAACTTATATTAAAATTTCTCTTGAATATCTTTTTTCATCTTCTGAGGTCCTTTACAGACTAAGTCTGTCCCAATCAGCCTTCACAATCTAGTTCTACCTGAAGCAATGCCCTCTAGTCTCCCTTATGTAAGATTTTTGAGTCACTTTCAACAGAGTTAAGTCGCTTAATTGATTATCTTCCCTGCTTTCTAGTTCCCATAGGTAAGTTTGGTAAATGGGAGTTTTTTTACTCGTTTGGTGTTCTCAGCTTTAAAAAAATGTCCTAGACATGGAATCCTGTGATTTTTTTAACATTGTCTGTTTGTCTATATTTTTGGTAGAGTGCAAAGTGAAACATTCATCTTCAAACACCATTTCACAAACTGTGTCAAATATTTTTCTAAGTATCTTACACTCAAAGGTCAATAGTTTGTTTTCCATAGATTTAATTATTACCCAACATTCACATCCATAATGTATCACAGGTCTCAATATTTTATATATATTAATTTTGGTAATAGGGCTAATGTATTGAGTTTTAAATTGAGTTTTAGAACCATGATAACATCTATTTATCATATCCAGTCTATTGGTCACCTGGATAATACCAAAGTACCCTAAATTCAAATTGGAAACATTTTGATTGAAAAATTGCTACATGATTAAATTTAGGTATGTAGATACAACAATTTATTTTTATGTATGTGAGTTTATTAACACTTATAAAGTAAGTTTATAGTTTTTTTATGATAAAATTCCTGTAATTTCTCTAAAAGCATATATTTTATTTGTATGTACATCAGAAGTTTTATTCATATATACTTTAACGAAAGCTTTTTAAAGTCATGCAAAATGATCTGCTAAATCAGGGAAAGTCATGAAAAGTCATGGATTTGAAAAATTTTATTTTGGCAGATACCCTGTATAGGCAATTTCTAAAAATTTAGTTTTATCTTCATTTATTATTAGACCCAGTTTACTAGCCTCTGCATCTAATAAACTGAATACCTCTATGACATACTTCCTTGATCAACCTACTAAAATAATATCATTGTTGAATGTCAAAACTTGCAGTGCCTTTTGATAGGTAATTCCTCTTGTGAGATTTGAAGCTCTGATAGCTTGAATATCTTTAAAATAGACAAAAGTTATCAACAAATTATTGAATTGATTTTTTAGTAATTTTAATGAAATGAGAAATCTAATAAAAAGTTTTTTCAGGAATTGAATTTTTGTTTTGCAACATCCATTTGCTGTAAGATAATTACTAGCTTTCACCATTCACCCATCTCTCTCTTTTTTTTTTCTATCTTTTAAGTAGCAGTAGTAATAATAGCATTTTTTAAAATAATCTTGTCAGCCTTTTGATATTGCTAATTTGCATAATACAAGCACTACTTTATATTCTATAGTATGGTTTCTGAAAGTATTTATTTATGTATTTTTTAAATTTAGTTTTAGCTGTTGGTATTATGTCACTCAGAAAGCCAATTCTCCTGCAGGCTGAAAATCAAGCTACTGTTGAGGTAAGTAAAAATCTCAAAATTAAGTTATTTTTTAATAATTTTTGAAACATTACAAAAGTAATTCTAAAAATAGCCAAGATAATATATCATAAAATAAGTTCTCAAAGTCGGTATTAGAAAATTAAACACCAGTAAATAATATACTTTTTTTTTTTAAGTTTTTTATAAAGCCTGATCATGCTTAAATTTGGCCCCAAGATAAGGGTGCTAATTTAAAGCAGGAGTGGTCTTAGTGCCAGAAAAATTTTAAATGCTTTTTTATTAAGGAAAACTGTTTTTCAACAAACATTTTAATTCAATTTTTTTAATTAAAGTTAAATCTGCAACAGTAAATGTGCTAAAAAAAGAAAAACCAGTTATAAAAATTTTAACTTGGTAATATTGGCACTAAATAACTTTTCTTTTTTTAGTGTCATTTTCATTGTTTAATAACTTTTAATTGATTTGTTTCATTGTTTTACAATGCTGATTTATTAGATATGGCACAAAATTATTCATATGTAGAAATTGAATGTTATATGATTTGCCTTTCTTTTATACAAATTCATACAGTATAAGGTCAGATTTTGGGGTTTGGCAGGTCTGATACATTTTGATCATTCTGTTATATTTTTATGTATATGCTATCTGACATATTAATTTCTACCTAGCCACAAAATATATATATATATGTAATATAGGAAAGGAAATAATATTGTAATATGGGAATATTGTAATATAGAAATAACAGATCTAGGAATAAGCCCCAGAAAACAAAAAGTAATAAGGGAAAACTCCAAGGACCCTAAGTTTGGGAAACAAACAAGACAACTCTAACAAATACACAGATGTAAACCACCTGTAGGCCATGAAGACGCAATTTTAATCTTCCTTTGACAATACATGCCGAACGATGGCCGAATGGTTAGGGTGTTGGCCTTCGGACCCGGAGTTCGTGGGTTCGAATCCCACTATGGCATGGATGTTCGTAGCCGTTCGGAATCGGCTTTAAGAAGTAGGTCCCGGTCTCATTAGCCCTCGTGTGCAAAACAGTAGACCGTAGCACTCCAAACCAAACCAAACCTTTGACAATACAGAAGTCATAAAATCAAACTTGTTAATCCCCTTTGACACTATAGTCACATTACTTGCGGGCTGGGCCAGCCACCTGCACTCCACAAGATAGCATCCTACGCTATCTGTTTGGCTAGACTAAAAAAAAAAAAAAAATTAAAAAGTGCAAGACCAATGAAGAGGTTCAAGAATGCCCAAAACACACCCTCACAAATTCTAAATGGTCAGCCCCAAAAAGACCCACAAAAACCCCATAGTGTAAGATTTCTCTATTCTGGCAGCACTTAGAATGGATTATCTTCAGTATCGAGCAGTCAGTTAGAAAAAGACATTCTCTCCCTAGCCGTGAGTTAACTCAGTCATGTCAATAAGACTAGTCATGTCAGTAGCTCTTATATCAGACTTTGTATCGATAGTACTTTGTACTTAAGATGTCTCATCTTCTGGACAGAAATAAAGAATGAATTGGAAGGAAAATCAAAGCCCCGACTGTTTATTTAGAGACTGATATTCCAGACATGACATATATATATATATATATAGTTGGAGGGAACTCTGATGATGTGTTATTATTAAAAGAAGTTTAAAAATTACATAAATTGAAATATAACAAAATCTTAAGTATTTTCTTTGTAAAAAAAATCATATTGCAATTTGACTAATATAAAGAAAGGAGTGTAATTTGATTTAGGGGTCCTAGACTTTTGCCCTGCTTGCCTTTGTGATAACCAGGACCTAGTTTTATAATGTTCTAGAAGCCTTATGTTTTTCATTCGTAATAATCAGAAGATTCTTAGCAATAGTTTTTTTATAGTAGTAGTTAAAAAGTTTTCTGTTTGTTTGAAGATTTTAATGAAAGACATTTCATTACAGAATATCCTTGCTGATATATCTGCCATAAAAGTTATTCCTATTTTGCATGGAATGCTCAATAATTGTCGTCATATTGGATACACTATAGGAAGTTCTGTATCTAGATGAACTGAATCAATTTAGAAAATTAAGGAAAAAAACCCAACTTTATCAGCTCAAAATATATTGTGTTATATTAGTGAAAATTGATTTAATTTAATCATAGCAATATGTATTTAAAAAAAGCAAGGTATTATATATGATACCTAAACAAGCTATTCTGTGATTTTTACCAATTATTTCATGAATTATTTTCCTATTTTTTAAAATGTTATTTTATAGTTTTTATATATGTTTTTAGTATTCATGGTAATACATTTGAAATTGAGTGTTTCATGGGTGAGATGCTAAAATTTTTAACTGATTTTACTGCTAAAATGAAAACAGAAGGATTCCATGAAATAACCTGTAATAATTTGCTTGATTATATTAATTTTTCAATTGTATTTAAAAGCACCTATCAATGTCATTTCATTTATTGTTAAGGCTGGTGTAAATACACATAAGATTAGCACCAAATTTTTAGTTTTGTTGCATACATTTTTATTGTTTAAATATTTTTTGTTGCTTCTACAAGTATTTCTTTAGTTAGCTTTATGATTTGATGAATGAAATATTTTTTGTTTGTATTATAATTAATATATTGAAGGTCAATGAAAGCCACATTCCAATTTTCATAATGTAAAGAGCTGTCTTATAATTATGTGTAGTACCCCCTCTTTGGAATCTCAGTAAGTTCTGTGTGAATTATGCTATCTTTTACTAAAACTGAAGTTTCCCTTAAAGATGCAATACATCATAGGGGAGGAATGTCGCATGCAGCCTCAAGGCTGCATGCGACTTCCGTAAATTATGTTTGCAGCCTTCATATAAAAGCTAGCTCTGGTATTAATATTTACAGGTAATAACAATTTGAAAAATAATAGAATTGTATTGTTGCTACTTTAGTTTTTTTCAGTAATGAACTATTTTTCTTTATAATGTAATAAATTCTTTAAAAGTATGTCCACATTATTTCTGTTGAAAGTGACTTTTAAGTATGTGGTTTATTAAAAAGTAATTGAAGATTAATGTTATAACAAGCAACTATCCTTATAGGAATACCAATATATTTTATATTCTAACTTTTTATTTTAAATAATAAGTAAATGTCTTTTGTATTATTACTATATAATGCTATAAATTAATAAAACTTTAAAAAAGCTACAATTTCTCAAAAGTGACATTTATATGTATATCAATTTAAATGGCTTCTTTCATTACTGCCTAAATGTGGCCTCTAATGGTAAAAAGGTTCCTTACCACTGCAATACAACATTAAGTTTCTTAACATGAAACAAAATATATATGACTGTGAATAGAATCATGGTATTCTAAATATTATTAAAGAAATCATTAAATTTATCCCTTTATTTCATACTTTTATTTTATAATATTGATTCAACGATTATTATTTTAAAAGTTTAAACATCTATATGAAAGTTTATTAACTGTTTACTTAAGTTTAATACTTTGTTGTTTTAGAGTGTTTTATGAATAATATTGAAACTTTAGATTACAATACTAAGCTTCATGGGGTGTTATTCAAAAGCAAAATGTTTGTCAAATTAATTTTTAGTTTTAATTTAATGTTATTGGTATCTAAATTAGTTTTTCAAAATCTAAACAGTTTAGTATTTGTCTTCAAATTCATTATTACTCATGATAACATTATATCATGATAGAATTTTATCGTTTTTTATTTGTGTGATAGAACTTTTCATTTTATTTTTACTTCCATTGTACAGTTATTTATTAATATATAATGGTCTCTGTGATTATAGTCATATTTATTTGTTAAGTAAAACATGTTTGCAAAATACTTTTTGGAAAAATTATTATTTATTAAAATAAAGTTATATTAAGCATTCTTAATAACTTCTTTATATTTAGTATTCTAAGTAATTAATTAGCCCATGTTAAAAAAATTTTATAATTATGATACAAAACATTTTGACGTTTTTGTACAGAATACAAGTACACACTCACATGTATGTGTTTGCATTTTTATGTATGCAAGAGCTTTATTATTTTTATTGCATTTGATTTTAATAGCCTGTTTTCCTGAAATTTCAAGAGTCTCAGTGTCCACATTTCGGTATTTGATTAACATTGCAATATTAAAAAGGAAAATATTTTGCATAATCTCAAGCAGATTTTTTAGTTAATGCCTATTTTTTTTATTCTATCTTTTTAAATATTGTAGTATAGTTCAAACATAAAAGAATGTTTCCAATGAGTAATATTAAACCTTCGGACAGAAAACCTTGCAAATATTTTTTGATTCCTCCTAGGTGACCGCGGGTATCATATAATATATGTATAAGGAAATACTGAACTTTCTCTAAAATCTTTTTTGTACTTATTGCACTTTTTGTACTTTTACCTTTAACTCCTCATCATCTTAATCAGATTCATAAATATTTGATACATCTGAATATGGTAGATAAAAATCCAGATCTCCTTCCTCATATGAAACATCTAAGTTACTAACCAAGTTTTGATATAACAAAATTTAAAAAAAGAAAAAAATTATTTTGTATACTGAGATAAGTATGATAGAAGGTATGATGCCATGTTGATCTGCAAGGCAAAAAATGTGGCATGAAAAAAGAAGTGTAACAGCTTACAGTAAGTCTTATTAATACATGCTAATCAGACACAGTAGGTTTTAGAAAATTGCTATTTACAGTGAATAAAAATTAAGTAGACTGCTTTGTTCATTCTGTATGAACTTCTGGTTCTAACAGCTCTGACATTACTTACAGCATCTCTGTATTACTGACAGCAGTAGCTCTAGTGCTGAGAATGCAAATACTATCAGTATCATATACCTATATTCTGGCCGAAGGTTTAAACATTGTTTTAAATGAAATTTCTGTAAAAAATGACATAAAATGGTTTAGTAATAACATGCTTCTGAATGTTTTTCATCGTAACATTTGTATGTTTAATTATATGCATTATCTACACTGAAAGTATTATTTATAAATATTTACTTACATGCATATTCTATTAAAAATGCGATAGTTCTAGTCTGAAGGGTTTTTTAAAATCTTATTCAGTTACCTACTGATTTTAGAATGAATTAATATTAAAAACTTTTTTATCTCTTTATTAATGTCATCTAGATATTGAATGCTTTTAAATATTGTAAAAGTTACATTCAATGGAACTTGCTTTAATAGATAATTGCATGATTCTTTTTTCTTCAATTAATTTCTTCTAGTCTCAGTGCAGTGTGTTGAAAACTGAAAATTTCTCTATTGCTTGTTATGAATGGGAGCATACAAATGTTACGTGTCTCAATCTTGTCTAAACATGTTTTTTATGTTTATCATTAGCATCATATCTTTGAAATTTGCATAACTAATTTTCTATAGATATCTTAGAAATAATGTTGAAAGAAATACAGTTTGAATTTATAACACTACTAGCATCCATGAATTCTCCAGATATTTAATAGTTGATTTTTCTAGATGTATGTCATACTGACTTTTTTTTTTTTTTTTTTACTCAGCTTCTTTCTTTTGAAAAATTATGTAGTTTTGAAGAAATTAATTGTAAGAGCTCTTTAAAGTTATAAGCACTCTGCCAATTAGGGAGTGATAATTAAATTTATGTTGTTGTTAACAAATATTCACTGTAATACATACCCTCTAACTGATATGAATTTCCTCTAGTCATCCTGAAAAGTATAAAGTAATTACAAAATTACACATAAATGCTAAAAATTATGCATTTCATGATTTTTGTGGCATATTTATCCCAAAGTCTGTAGAGAAATATATATATATATATTTATATATACATAAATCACAACAACATTTGAATGATGACACCAAGCAAATTATGACATTGTAGCGCTATAAATCGGGTAGTGAACAATTTTGGAGGATATACTGTTATATAAATGATATGGTTTACATTGTTCTTAGTTTTAGTTTTTATTACATTCTATTTTAGAATATACTTTTTTACTGTCTCTAACCATTTAAATATGAATAACTGAAAGTACTGTTTATTTTCCTAACATAGCTAAAAAATAATGGCATAATTACATTGAACTCTGCTTCTAATTCTTTGACCACAGTGTTATATAAATTTTCTCCAAATCTTCTCCCCCCCCCCACCTTGAAGAAAATAAAATTGAATATTGATTCTGAAGCAGAAAAATAAGTAGTAAATAGTGCTACATATGTAAAAAAACAAAAAGTGTTTTTTTCCTTATTGTCCTAACTTATTAAGTGGAAAATCTAATACATGTATTTCTTTAAATATAATAGTGTGCAAATGCTGCATAAGAATAAAAAATTGTTAAATGGGAATTAAATCATTACCTGCACCCTTTTTTAAACATAATTTTTCTCACTTGTTGTGCACATTTTTCTACTTAGGAAGCTTTCCTGCTAGTCCCTCTGCAAAAATGTAGATTGAGTTCTATTTTATAAAAAAGGCAATTTATATATGTATATGCTGAATTATACTACTGTTTTTACTTTGTATATTTTATATATGACATTTTTTTAATTTTGAAAAATAATCACATTTATTTCATTTTGTTATATATGCATAATAAAATCATTTCAAATGACTTACTACTAAAATCTGTTGAATACTCTCATTCATCTAAGCCAATACACATATTCTATTCTTTTTTTAAAATGCATCCTGAGAGCTATATTGTGTAGTTTCAGGACAAATCTCTATATATTTATGACTACCAAATGACTTGGAGAAAAAAAAAAAAAAAGAGTATATGAATAAATAGAATAAACTTTTAAAAACAGTATGACAGTTAAAATTTTCTTTTTTAAAGTAACTACCATTTAGAACTGTATTGTCCAAATTCAAAATCTGCAAACTACTTTATCCTTTATAAACATTTTGGGGCCAAAAGAGTAATAATTAAAAAGTAAATTAATTTTTTCATATATAGTTCATTTATACAAAGAAACAAACGTAAAATATTTTTAATGTAATAAAATCTCAATGCTATGCATAACTGTTGGGGAATGAGAACAAAAAATCAGTAGTAGTTCTTATTGCAAGTCAAATTATATTTTCCAGTGTAGTTTCAGATGGAGTTTCAATATTGTGATTTCATATTAATGTATCTGCCACTTGATGAAAAATTACTATGGCAACATCAGATAAGCACTGGATATTTAAAAAAAGAGCCTAAAATAAAATTCATAGGTGTTTGTAGGCTGAACGGCTACGAACATCCCAAGATGTGTGGTCCAAATGGTATTAACATCAGTGAGATTTGAACGGGTGGACTGGGGAACTGGAAGGCAGTTCCTTTTAAGGCAATATTCAATAAAACAAATATTATTTTAAAAATTCTTCATAATGTAATGACTTTTAGGGCAGCCCCTGGAGGAGTATAAGAATTGGGCACTGTGACCAGGGGTCTATTATATATCTAAATCAAAGAAGAAACACAACTCCAAGAGTTCCTAAAACAGATCAGAAGTTGAAACAAAATTCAACAAACCTGTGATAGGAATATCAATCAGGTTGTGACCCTAAGTGCTCAAACCTCTGAACAGAGTAAAACTCATAATCACACAAAATATGACAATCAATTCCTCCACAGACGACAACCATGACATAGGGGATCAGGACTAATCCCCATTTTATTAAAACAACTTCCGAGGACACCAACAACCTTCAGGCCACCCTGTGAACTTTTTGAAGTTCCTTACACAGACTAGGATAATATGCTCTGTAGACTGCTTATGACCGACACCCCTGAAGTAGTCACTGAGTATTCCTAAAGAGAGCAAAACAAGATTCCTATTAGGACTAGGAACAATATCTGGGACAGGCTCAAGAGCAGGAAAAAAACTGAAACCCTTACTAGCCCTTCTTAGCTCATTGCCCTGAATACCCATGAGTGTGCAACCAGTATAGATTGGCCTAATTACAAAAAGCAAGGTCACAAAGAGCCTTATAGCGCTCTCAAACCAAGAAAAAGAGGAGCCTGTACTTCAGCATGGCCAAGAGAATACCCTGATTGCCAGAACAGATACAAGTTATATGCATAAAAAAACCCCTGTAAAAGCATCATAAAAACAAATGGTTAACAAAATAAATATAAAAGAAAAATGTGTAAAATGCTGCTTTGATTTAACAAAACTATTAAAATTTAGCTCTATATTTGATTATTGAGTTTTACATATCCATTTGGTGTAGAGTCATCTGAAGTTGAGATCATAAAATCGTTTATCAGCTGACAGTAAGAATCCCAAAGAATACTAAAATATATTTGATGATTTAATAAAGACACAATCTAATAATTAAACAAAAATATTTTTGACTGCATCAACACTGCAAGTATTAGTAGAATGACTGCAAAAACAGAACAATTATTAAACCAATTATTTGTAGCCAAAAAGCAGCAATGTTGCCTTTGAAAAATTAATAAATAAAGGAGAAAAGAACAAACAAGTGCAGTAATTTCTTTAAATCAAGAATTTTGGTTTAGTTTTTGGGGGGAGGAGGGATAAACAAAGAAAAAATGTATTGAGGTCAGAGTATGTTACGTACAATATCCCTGGTTTTTAGAGTGTGACGTTTTCATGATTTCTCTGTTCCATGGTGGCCACAAAATCCAGAAAAAACAGTGCCCTGATATGTTCTCAAAATTCCCTGACATGTTGCAGACAGAGAACATTTCTTTGAAATATGTTAAATTTGATCTGCAGAGGATCTACTTATATAGGCAAACATTCTCTATCCCTATATAAGTGAGGTTCATCATTTTTCGCACTAAGTAAAAATATAATTTTACATATATCCTGGCATTATTTTTTCATCTGGATGCACCTTGTGATTTCATACTCTTTCAATTAAAAGAATCAAAGCTGTATCTTTTATATGTGCAAATGGTATATTACAGTTGCAATTTCTTACTCTAATGGTATAAACCAGCATATACTGGGTGATCATAAAATGAGTATACATTCAAAAAAAGTATTATGGAATAATGTAGATAGAGAGGCAAAAATTGATGATCATGCTTGGAATGATATGGGGTTTTATTATAACTACAAAAAAAAGTTCAAAAAATGGCCAATAGATGGCCATGTAGGTGATAAGAAAAGCAAGAATTAGCATAACATATTATGACAAAGCTAAGACAATGTTCTTTAGAACCAATGCTCAACATGTCTACCATCATTCCTCAACAATAGCTGTAGTTAATGTTGTAAACAGTATTGTACAGCACCATATCTATATTTAGGACAAGACATTGGCAATGGATGTTGTCTTTTAGCATCATTATTGTTGGTCAATTACAGTAGACGTGTGACTTCAGGAACTGCAGAGCCAATAATCACATGGAGTAAGAGATCTGGGGAAGGAAAGCAAGCATGACAAAAGTGGTGACTCAGCACCAAATGGAAGCAAGAGATCTTTCACACGTCTAGCAATATAGGGTGGATGCCATCTTGAATAAAAATTTTACAATCCAGTAGGTGTTTATCACCCAGGCTAAGGATAATGTGATTCTGTAACATATGGCATTCCTCTCACTTGCCATAGTTTCAAAATGAAAATCGCACATTTCCCCGAAGAAAAAGAGCCTGATATTGGCAGATGTGGTATATTCGTACCACACAATGTGGCATGGATGTTCGTAGCCATTCAGAATCAGGTTTAAGCTGTAGGTCTCGGTCTCATTAGCCCTTGTGTTGCAAAAAGTAGACTATACCACACCATGGCTTTCTTGTTGTGCAATGGAGTTTGCATGGAAGTCATGGAATTTTCAGTGAATTTCGATGAAATTTTAACACAGCTTAAGGAAATTAAGTTAAACATGGCCAGGGCTAAGACATCCAAAGAACACGTTTAATGTTCTTTTGGAGTCTTATCCAGGCCCCCTCCACTGGTCCCTAATGGCTTTTGACAGGTTATCTTACACCCTTTGCATGGCTTTCTTTGGCCTTTTTGCTGTTTTTTCCTTTTCTTCTTGTCTTTCGTCCCTACTCTGTATAAAAATGAAAAAAATCACCCCAAAAAATGTATAAAATCTTTTTAATTTGTAAGAAAACACTCTAATCTTTTATTTTAACAGCCATACATCATCTTTTCATACTATTATCTTCAATTTCTGATCTGTTTCCTCATTGGTCCTCTACTAGTCAATCCTCATAATTTTATTGGATGCCTTTGTGCATTCTGACTGGTTCTCCCGATCTCAGGTGAATCTTTTCGAATCGCATAAGTTCCATTTCTTCTCATGCTGCTGCACTGGTCTGATGTCCGTAGCCACTTAAATTTTTGTGTTTCTCTATGCCTAAACTTTGTACTAGCTTATTTTTTGTGTGTCCTTTTCATCTTTTAGCTCTTTATTTTATACTCGCTTCCATTTTGTGTTTATTGATAGAAATCTCTGAATTAAAGGTCTTGGCCCAGGGAATCCAGTTGGACCAACACCTTGTATTCTTATGTCCTCTGACTTTTTTTTCTCAAAAGTATATTTAGAACAGGAACATTTTTTCTAACCAGCAGGTATTCTGTCATTGGTATGACCAGATACATTTTAAATTGTTTTTTTAAACAATGTAAATAAAATTTTCCCGTGTTTTAATAGCATTTAAAAAACTACGCACATTTTTCATTATTCAATTATACTGATTCTATTTTAAAAAGAAACTTTTTCTTAGAAGAAGTACAAATTATAAATGAATCAATATTTTATAGATATTTCTTATTGTTCTAAATAAACATGAAGCAAAAATTATGGCTTTCAACTTTTATGAAAAATACAAGGTATTAATATTTTATTTCTCAATGATGTCTGAAAATAATAAAAACACTAAACTTAAATAAAATCTATAATGTGGCAGATTTTATTTCAACTTTGAAATAGTACAATAAAATCTTTGGTTTGAGTATTACAGTTAATAAATATGCAATAATTACATCAAAACAGTCTAATTCATATTCTCAGATGACATAGAAAGAAATAGATAATTTAAAATATATTATTATTAGAAATAAAAGCTGTTACTGGGAAAGTTTAAAAAAAAAAAAATGTATGTTTGAATACTGCATATATAAATATATGCATAATCTAATAGGAACATATTTATTTATTCCTGAATTCACAAAGCTTTAAAATACAAGAATGTATGAAAAGCTTTACAGATAGCTTTGTATATGCAGTAAAACTTTAATAAAGCCACCTTATTAAAAGTTTATGAATGATAGGATTAAGATTTCAAGGTTATACCTAACTCTCATTTAAAACAGATGGAAAGTTTGATTCAGTTTGAACTTTTATTACAAAAATATGATAAGTTAAAATTATATGAAAAAGCACATTTTAAGAAAGAAAACAGACAATTTTTTAAAATATATAAAAGGCATATATAGACATGGTCCACTGTAGAAAAAATGTGAAATATTAATGCATAAAATATCAACAAAATATTGCTTGTGAGAAATGCCCTACTATATATATATTTACATGTATACATACTAGATATGAAAATAAAGAAACTTCAAACAATTTTAATGCAAATCAGTCCAAAAATATCAATTTAAATGCAGAATTAATCAGAAAATACCAACATATTTTAAAGTATCAAATTCCATGGACACCAAATGCTAAGTTATATTTATGTAAAAATATGCATTTCAAGTTTCAGTATGGACAAACATTCTTTAATATGAATAACAAAAAATCACAGTCACTCAAATGAATAGTAAAAACACAAAATTTCTTCATTCAGATTTAGAATATATTACATAATTTTGCCTCCAGAATTTATTCTGTACCTCCAGTAATTATATACACATAAAAATTGACAGAGAGGGAAAAATACACTTTTCATTGTTTCTCTAAATTTAGGATTAAATTAAAATGAGAAATATGCCTAGTTGTAATTTTGTAGTATTAATTTTATTAATATAACAAAGAAAATGAAGGATTTTTTAAAAATAAATAAAAGGGATATTTGGAGGCTAAAACTTCAAATTATGTTCTCTACAAATATGCTAAAAATTACTTTAATTATATTTTTAAATGACAGATGGATATCACACTCACACACTTTTTAAAGCTAGTTCTGAACAGCAAAAAATATACATGATAGTAATGAAAACCATAAACTCTGGAATTGAAAGACGCAAGCCCGTCTGTTTAGCCATAATTCAACAATCCACTACAAAAAAAAATCTGTGTTGAAAAGTTGGGATGAAACAGATATCTGGCAGCTAGCTGAATTTCAGCTATCAAGAACCCTGCTTGATATCTAAGTTAAAGATATAACTTTAAATTCTTAACTTATTTCAATGAATAGAAGCTTACTATCATGTTTATATGACTGATCTATATAACTGACTAGAGTTCAAAAAAAGTTTAAGAAAAATGTGTACATTATATATTTATTTTAAGGTGATAAAAAGGTAATCCTGTTCAAACAAAAGTAACAAGATGCACCCATAAACTGCATTATTTTGCTTCCTTATTTATCTGTTTATTTATAATTGATAATTCTAAATTTTACACAGTTCCTTTTAAATTGCTAATAATTATACTTACAGAGATAGTGACAGTACAATTTGGCATCCAAATTTATACATTAACTTACATTTTACCTTTCATTACAATTCTTTTTTAATTATTCTGTTACATTTCTGAAAACTTTTTAAGAATTACATTTAAAATGACTTAATATAATGCAAATCAATCTTTTTTATTTAAATATCAAAATATGTGGTAAAGTTGTTATTAACACTAACCCAGGTTTATGACAACAGTTATTCTAAGACAAAAAAAAAAAAAAAAAAAAAAAAGTTTTTCTCACTTAATACTTTTAAAAATTTTTAAACAGACCTTAGCATATTTTAATGTTATACATTCTATTGACCACCCTAGAAGATTGGCTGCCTCTCTCATGCATGCTATGCTATATACACCTACTAACTCCAGACAGTCTCTCTCTCTATATAAAAGGATTAAATATAATGAAAAACTTTTAGTACCAAATATGAGCATCTGGCAGATAAGCAATCTCCAGATGCCTGATATCCAACAAAGTCACTATCTGCTTCATCCTAATGAAAAGCAAAAACCAGTATATAAATCTAAAATGCATCATATCACATGCTGGACAAATAGAGCAAGTAAATCAAGGAAAATTTTCAGTAGATCATTTAATAATCTCTCTATTTCATACTTCTATCAGATATAATTGCCATTTTATAATTCTTCGTACAAATGTAATAAACATAGAACAAAATACTTAAATAAAATTTGTTAAAGATTTCTCTAAATATTTTTCATTAATAGCAACAATATAATAAGACAACTTTACTAATAAAACATGATAAGCCATCTCCACAAGGTAGATATTTATAATTTTTATAGTTTTAAGCTTTCTTGTCTCCCTTCTCCAATAAAAAATAAATGAGCTTGATCAATTATAATTCTTTTTATCCAAACAAAGTTGTGTTTTCATGACTTAGCAATTAATGTACTATTCTGGCACATCCTTATCCAAAGTCAGCTAGCTGCAGTAGCTCAGTCAGCAAAGGCAATGCTCTCGTAACTGAAGGGTTGAGCCTAAGCTAGCCTAAAATCTGCCATGTTCATTAAAAGTGACTGGGGTACGTAATATAGGTTCGTGGTCACAATGTCCAAGTTTTCAAACAATAACTCTGGGGGTGGCAGGCCAAGTCTATGGGTCTTCTGCTTAGTCCCTGGTTTTAAATTACAAGGACACACTTCAGCATAAGTCGTACTTACACCCTAGCAGTGCTTGTTAAAACGAAAGGCACACCCCTTTGACTTAATACAAGTAGTATATCCCTCAATCGTGTTTGGTTTGACCAAGTGGCATCAGAAACAACAGCAATTAACCACAGTGACATTTAGAGGTAAAAATAATTTAGAACATAGAATATTTACTGCTAATTAAGAAGACACAAATTTTAAACTCTTAGATAATACAGGAAAACAACAGTTCGGAAAACTCCTATAATTGCAAAAATCAGTGACCTAAAAACTGAAAAAGTTTAAGGCCAAATAGAAAAATAAAATATTTTATATGTTTACAAATTTGTCTTTAGTGTTTTAACAAATGGCTCCCCCAGCCCCCTTCTGTACAAAGACTATTACTACACCTGGGCCCACTATTTGAAATTCTTTTCCAAACTACTATAAATTTTCTGTGTCAACAATGGATTATAACATATAGAATGGTGATGGTCAAAACCAACTTAGTATGTTCAATTTGACTGCCTGTTACCATTTAGTAACAGTATGCATTATTAAAAGCATGGCAGGTAATGCACAACCCTTCAATGTTCGATTAATTTAAAGAAAATTTTAGAGCAATTAATACAATGCATAGATTATAAAAAAATACAAAATTTTTAAATAAAATAGGAAGATAAGCTATGTTAAACAAGGTTCATAGTTTTTAAAAGTAAAAAATAAAAAGCATTTTAAGAAATTTAAGAAGTTTTTCAAATTTTAAGGACTTTTCTGGGAAAGAAGACTAGATTTAAAAGAAATTTATACAGATTTATAATTCCTTACAAAATTTTACAGAAAGTTACTTTATTAAATTTTCATAATTCTTCATTTATTAAATTTTTTCTTTGCAGGAGAATCTTTAAATAGCTAATTCAGTCCAACTAATACTGAAGCTATGCATCAATCAGTAGATACCCTTTTTTCTAAAAGCATTATTTAAAAATCCACAACTACCAATGCATGCACATTTCAAGTTGAACTCCTTTTCTAAATTATTTCCAATGGACAGATGCACCACCCATTGTTACTGAAGAAGTTTAGAAAGAGAGCATTATTCGACATTTGTATAAAACACCCTCAAAATATGTTCTGGAGTAGAATGTCTAAAAAAGGACAAAATTTAAAGTATCTGTTGAAAATTTCTTTAGTGATCGATCCTGCAGTATAATCTAGCTGTCTATTTCAAATATTTCTTCTTTCAGCAATTGTTTCAAATTAAGATGCTGTATAATTTTATCAATTTGTTCAACAAATTAGAACCAACATGAAAATTAAGTTTTATAAACCTATTTCTAAAGCAGTCCCTAAACTAATGGAGTGTATGGATCCTCACCAATTTTATAGCATGAAAACTGACAGGAAAGAGGTTATATAAGTTGGCAAAGTTAATAAAAATAAACTTCAGTTTCATCTCCAAATTTCAACAAATATGATAAAATATACCAATTTTAATCAACAATAAAAAATTAAAACTTAAAATGTAATGAGTAATGTTATAATGGTATGAATTTACAAAGCATTAAAAACATAGACTTCAGAAAGTGAGAAACAAATTATTTAACAAATCAATTTTAAAGACAAAATATAATTTGTATGTTTAGCAAAATCTTGAACAATGAAAAATGAAATAAAAGTAACAGAGTAACTAAAATGTATTTTTCCCTCTCACAATTTATAAAAATATAAAACTTACATTGAATTTCAAACAAAAGGTAAACACAGTTCTATAATTAAGCATATGAAAGACCAATTGGTACTACTTTTTCTCACATCTAGACAGTTTTAATTTATGGGAACACTGCACACATTTCTAAAGGAAAGTCTTATTAAATGACAGTGATAATATAAAAATGCCATACTATGATACACTTGCACTATAAATCTTTCATAGAAATTATCTGACAGAAAAAATTTTCTGAGTTCACCAGGCATCAGACCACTTACTAGTAAGCTACTTCATACAGTTGTGCTATGCGAAGCACAAATAATGACAACATGCAGCTATGATGTGCTCAAAAGAAGCTTTGTATGGCTTTCTTCTGGTAAAAAATACCACAGGCACTTTTCTTGCATGAACTCTGATGATATATCAGAACGCTGCTAACATTGAGCTATAAACACAGCAACATTCTTTTATAACTAAAATTTGAATAAACCTAAAATATTAAAAAAAAAATTAAGTTTAAAATCAAGTTATGTCATAAACTTTAATAATACAGAAATAAATAGCTTGAAATTAAAACTAGAACGCCTGTCAGTGTCCTTTCCACTCCAGGCCATATATATTGTTTTGTACAATCTGGATATATATGTAAATATATATATATACATATATAATTATACTACATATATAAATTACTATATATATATATATATATTATACAAGTGTGGCTATGTGTGTGCATACAAGGCTAGATCTGAGATATTAACCACCTATTTCTACGTGTAAGATAGTACTTGGGCTACCCCCTACCAGTATATATACCTAGTAGATGCTCCATTGACCACCCTAAAAATTTGATTGCCTACGTGCATGTTTGAAAACAATTGAGGATATTTGTGAATTTTATATACTCATGCAGTTTCATAAATGATATTGCAAGTTTGTTTTTGAAATTTTCATAAGGTTCAGATTGGTCTATTTCAGAAAGAGATCTCATGAAAATCAGAAACTTCAGTTTCTGAAAGAATCATCCTGTTTTCAACTACTATCATGAAATACTGCTAACTATAATAAATATAATAGAAATAAAAAATAGCCACAGGAATTCAATTCTTAAATTACTGAGATGAAGAGAAAACAAAGTATGTGCTTTTATAATTCAATCAAGCACAATGATAAGAAAAAATATAAGTTATTAAGAAATGCCAAAATTGATATTTTTTAAATAATGCAAAAAAAAAATTACAAAATTTGTTATTTAAATAATTATAGTGAACTATTAAAGGCCATTGAATGGCATATTCATGAAAAAATGTTTTATAATTATTACTATTTTAAATCATTTATTCCCCCTCCCTTTCAAATGTTTTTTCTTTCTACAAGAAAAAGTTAAATTTTTTAAAGTCATTTCTTTGTTTACACCACCCTGCACTCATTAACCATACTCAATTAAAAGGCTAAAGAACTATCAAACTGCAAGTTTTAAAAAAAGCTGAGCCTGTAGATAAACTTTTTTAAGCATAGAAACAACTTCCCAATAGATGTCATTGAAGCTATGAGACTTACAGACCTTTCCCACCCATGTCTTAAAATTTGTCTTAATGTAAAAACACAAAAATTTGTCTTAATGTAAAAAGTCAATTTGAAATGAGAGTTACATAAATGCTATTTGGACTTGAGTACCTAAAAAAACATTTAACCCTCTTGTTGTGCATCCCGCGATTTCCTTGGATTCCTCTGAAAATAGTGATGAATCTGAAAATTCATTTTCTGTTCAAAATATTCCACCAGCTCCAGCATTTCCTTTCCTTGGAAATCCTGGACTAAATTTCACTATGGCAAATAATGCAAATATTTGGGACTATTTTGAACTTTATTTTGGTGATGTTATGTTGCAAATAATAGAAAAGAGACCAACAGTACAAGAGAGTAACAGACCCATGAGACTAACTGCTTGACAATTTGCTAGCCATATAAACCCAAATCCCATCAAGAAAAAGCCTCATAGATAGTGTGCTGTCTGTTATTAAAAAAAAACTGAAGGCGATACAAAAATTTCGAAAAGAAACGCAAATTTGGTGCAAGGATTACTAGGTAGGACTTTCCCTTGAGCCTTGTTTCGAAATTTATCATACAACACTTCATTTCTAATAAATGTTTTGTAACTCTCTTGCATTTTTTAATTAGTATATACATTTTGCTTTTGTATTTTATAAAATAAATGATAATTTAACCAAGATTAATTTTCAAAATTTAGCTTTTATACTTATTATTCTTCAATTTCATTATTCTGAACACTTTTTTTATGACCTAATTCTATATTGAAAAAAAACTTTTACAAAAATTTTTTTGTATATTTTAACTCTAAAATGTATACAGATCTGAAATATATAATAAAAAATACGCAATTTTTAACCTATTTTGATAATATATATATATATATATATATATATATATATATATATATATATATATATAAAACTACGCAGTGAGAGGGTTAACTGTGAATGTACAATTAAAATGATATATGACCATTTACAACAATCTAGAGAAAAAAAACTGCTAAAAAAGATTAAAGAAACAAAAGAAAATAGAAAAAAGTCAAACACAAATATTATGGAGCAACAATGTTTTAAGTAGGTGTGCTCATTAACTTTAAATTCAGTTTTCTCAAAGTATTTTTTGAACTTCAGTGTACCTTTTTATAAAAAGTACCATTAGTTGTGATGGCACCATTAGCTGTTTTTACATTTTTAATCAATACCTTGTTAACTAATATTTTAAATTACTCACACTAGCAGCATTTCTTTTTCCCTCTCTGTGAAGCTTTCTGTAGCTTTACTGTATTTTCATGTGATTGCTGCTGCCTTTCCTTTTGGTCTTTTTTACTTTTTAGAACCATTTTAGTGATTGCATTAAACATCTGTTAAGAGAAACAAACAGAATAATTTCAGATGATGCAGAAACAATTACTTGAAGACATTCAGAGTAGTTTTATGAAATGAATATTTTACTTCTATTTATATGCTATTACAAATTATCAACAGAAAATATGAACTCCTATTTTAAAAATATTTAAGATAAAAATATTGTACAAAATGATATAAAATTATATATCTTAAATAAAAGTACACATATAAAAACATACAATAAAAAAATCCCTTAGTATAACAATTATTAAGTTTTACCAACTGTACTAAATATAACTTGTACCTCATCCACATTAATGTTTTCTTTAGCACTGGTTTCAAAAAGTTGTATTCCCATCTGGTCTGCAAATCTTTGAGCATCTTCAGTTAAAACTATTTTACTATCTGGATCATCATTTTTATTTCCAACTATCATAAAAATAATTGATTTAATTATAATTCAAACAAAAGTAATATTTAGTGTACTTTAAATAATTTTAGCCCTTTTTACCTAATATTCTGTTGACAACTTCACAATTTTGGTCTATTTCATGAAGCCATCTTTTTACATTTCCAAAGGATTCTCCATTTGTCACATCATACACAACTATTACACCATGTGTTCCTCTATAATACCTACATAGTAAAGAATAAAGATATTGAATAAAAATAATTGTACAAGTAAACAAATGTAAGCTGATACTAAGTAACTTAAAGCTATAAAACACACCATATATAAAAAAAATTAGATTTACAGCCTTATAAATTTAAATATCACATGTTTCAAATGAAAAGCAGGAAAGAAAGCAAGAGATGTTATTTAACCTTATTCCACTTTAAAACGGATAAATTCAATATTTAACACTTTTCAGGTATTTGGCTCACTATGCACCAACAGCAGTAAGTGTTACCCACAGGACTCACATTTAGATCTTATAATAGAACATTTTTTTTTTTTTTTTTTTTTGTAATCTTTACCCATAGATAGATCTTTGTCCAAAACTATTAATTTTGAGTGTTCTATGATGTTGACTTCCATCTTGTTGAATCTTTATTTTTCTTACAGTGCAGGCTCGGGAATTGGAAGGGTGATTAATGCTAACAAACTGAGATGTCTCCTTAATTCTACTATGTTTTACAAACCTTCCCATTTTTTGACTATATTCAAAATATCTTTTTATTATTTTAAGATAAATGGTATTTTTGAAAGTGAAAAATATGTGATAATAACTAACAGCCAAAATTTCTTAAACACCTAAGATTTACTGATCCACAATTTCCTGTTTTAAGGTATCCGTCTACCTCCTTGAGCGTTGGGAGCTACAGGATATCCCTGTTTGCTGAGATTTGCCTCCGCTTGTGGCCTTTTCTCTTAGGCACACTTGGGTCGTGTTTTGTTCTTCTTGGAATTGGGTACAATAGACCTCTGGTCGCAGTGCCGTGCTCTTGGGGAATCCCCCAACGGCTGCCCTAAAGGCGATTTCATTCATTCAAGGTATCCGTCTACGTTGAAAACGTCATTTTTGGCCAAAAATCATATTTTTTAAAATTTCAATTTTTAGGCTTCGAAATCTGTTTTTGTTTTGTCTCTATGGCATTTTAAAGAAAAGTTACAGCTGTTTAAACATCAGGGACAGGTGTCAAAACAAAACGGAAGAAGCGACTTCAGAACCAGAAGTTGTGAATTTAAAGCCTTAAAGAGCATTTTTTGGACAAACTTTTAAAATTTTCATGAAGATTAATTTAAACTTTTTTCTAGTATTTTTAATAATTAGCAACTTGGCAATTAGAAAGTTTTGAAGAAAGAAAGTGTGAGGAATTTTAAACATGTATTTTAATTTTTTAACAGTTAAAGTTGCTTTCATAAATTTCAAATGCATTTTTCTCAGAACGGTATTTTTAATAAAATGTTGAAACTTAAAATGTGATTTCTCAAAAAGTTCTTAAAATAATTTGTTAAAAATTATTATGAATGCTTTTGATAGTATTTACTAGTAAATGACCTAAAAGCTTTCAATTTGGATAATTTTTAATGATGTTACACTCATAGTTAGATATAAAGGTAATGAAAATTCGTTAAAAATTCAATGTGTATGATTTTGAAGGACCAAAATTTTTTACTAAATGTAAATTAAGCAAAGATTTTAGGTGATTCACTAGTCCAGTGTAAAAGAAATGTATTGCATAAAAAAATATTGAAATAATTTAATTTATTAAAAAATTAGACCTTTTGAACAAACCAGATTTTTTTTACTAAATTTTCTTCATTTATTAGAAATTTTATGAAAACTTCTCCAGGAAAAATTTTTTTAAGTGCAATTATCTATGATAATATAAAAAATAAATCTAAAAATGTAAAAACATGAACTAGTTTCTATGTTTAAAGAAAAAAGGTCTCCGAACGTAGACAGATTCCTTAAGTGGAAACTGCCAAAAATGCTGGAGGAATTGTATAGTTCATTCAGCATCTTAAAAAAATGAAAGGAAACATCAATAGACATTTGTGAAACATATAGGACATTGTGTATGCTTGCTTCAAAATTTACCATATACATTCATGGTTTTAATAATGATTTATTTTGTTATAAATAAATTTTCCAGTGTATTTTTTATTTATAAGGATTCTTTCCTCAACTTAAATATTTATATTATATGCTGTAATGAACAAGGACTGTAGGACTTAAAAGAACCACTTTAAAAGATTACAGCTAATTTTAAGTAACTTGCAGCCCATACAAATAAAGAGGAAAAAAAAAGTTAAAGAAATTGTTACATATTTAAGTATAATTTAATCAGATATAAACTTCACTTCATTTCATTTTAGTTTCAAGTTTTAATTTTGTTCAAGAGCATGCATATTTTGGTTACAATGACAAGTTAGATAAGTGAATTTAAATTAAATCCTTCATAATTAACAAAATTTTAGGCTTTTCAGTAATCAAGAATCAAATATCACTTTCAAATTTATATTATTATAATGACAGATATAAAGGGCTTAAATAAATAACAAATTAGTAAGCATAATAATGTAAGAATTATAAATATAAACAGTTAAGAAATAAAACAACTTCTAATAACCAACAAGTGAAAACAGCATCTGAAACAAGGTCTTAAATATTGAGGTACAACAAGTAAATGATATACAAGAATTCAAAACTTGATGGAATGGCAAAATAAATACACTTATGCCTAGCATCATAAATCTTTCTCATGAATCAAAAATTATGTAAACTTCTGTGTATCAAAAAAAATTTGTTACAAATGCCATCATAGATAATGGTCTCTTTTCTATACAAAAATTTCTGTAATGACAAAATAAAGTTTAAAAAAATATATATATCCTATTAAAACAAACCTACGTTGAAGTTATTGTTCTAAATCTCTCTTGACCAGCTGTATCCCATATTTGAAGTTTAACTCGCTCCCCATCAACTTCAACAGTTCTAATTTTAAAATCAACACCAATTGTTGTTATATAATTACCTAAAATATTAACAAAATACTAAATATTATTTGACAATTAACAGAAAAAAAAAATTTTCAACTTTGCTTTCGATAATTTTAAAATACATGAATTTTAATTCAAATTTAGAATATTTAAACTACACTGAATTATCATCGCAGGCATAAAATAATCTTTACAAACCTAAGATACTCTTAAATATCAATTATGTAATTATTTTTATTGGTGAGTAAGCAAGTCACATCAGAAAATTTATTATTTAAAGAAATGTAATACTTATATAAAATAACTACTTAAGTTAAAAAATAATATGTAAACTCAGTATATATTTAATAAAACAATTTTTTCCAAAATTTTGTAAAAATAAATCAAAACAAAAAAAAATGATTTATTCTTAGTTACAATTTTGTTTTATAAATTTTACTATACTTTCCTTTAAATTAAACCTAAAACCAATCAAAGAATGTATTTTAAAAGTAACAGTAAATATTATGTTTGACTTTCTCATTTACTATTGATAAAAATGTGTTATTCAGGATTCTCTCATAAAACATATACATTAGCAATAAATTTCTAATAATTATACATGTTTTAATATTTATTCATAAGTATATAGATCAGAACTTTTAATAAATATGACATAACAATAACTGTAGAAAAAGTTTAACTTATAACTTTATTTATGAGAAGTCTAATACAATAGAAACAATTTTCTAAATAAAATGTTAAGAAAATAAATGCTTAAAAATTTACTGCATAAAATATATTATAAACTTATAGGAGAAGGGTACTTTTCCTTTTACAGAATACTAATCATGTTATTTCTAAGAATATAAGGCTGATAAGTTCTGTTAAGCAAAATTTCCTGATAAACTATCAAAAAATATTGGCTCTCAATTGAACATATAAATAAAAAATTTAGATAATAAAAAAAAAAAAAAAAAATTATGAAGTTAAAATTTTGTTTAACTTTATAAGAAAAACTTATACATTTTATTCAGCTAATGAAAAGAATACAGATAATGGAAAAATTCAACAAATATTTACAATGTTCTAAAATTTCTTTACAATTTTGAATCAAGCAATTTTGTTTAATAAAATATTCAGAGAACTTAAATGCTTTACAGAAAAAATATTGTGCTACCTTGTATGGTACAAAATAATGATCAACATATGGTGTACTTAGTAAATCTAGCAAACGACATATGCTTTATGTGCATGAGAAAAAACAACATACTTCTCAGCATGCACATTACTGATTATAAACATATCAATGTTAAAACACACATATATGCATGTTTACGCATACTTGCCTATTTATACATATTAAAAGTTTTCAGAAGCAGTCAGATGCATAAGATTTAGCCATCTTAATTTACAAGCACAATTTCTTATATAAAATTTGCTATCTTCCTTGTGATTACAGAACCAAACTTGCATAAAATTAAGACATATTGTATGCATAATGTATGAAATTCAAAACTAAGCATTAAACTTTCTTACCAGTAAATGTGTTGTCAGCAAACCGGAGCAATAAACTACTTTTTCCAACACCTAAAATTTTAATGCATAAAATAGTTATAAACAAAAAATATAAAAGATTTGGGCATTCCGTTAACACCGTTAATGATGTAAATGCATGAAAAGGGAGGAACAAATTCTATAAATTATATAAAGATTTCTAAAAATAAAGATAAAAGATTAAAGAGTAAATTCATGAAAATCAACAAATAAACTTAATATATTTGTTACAGATGGAAAGCAAAACTCTTATATTAAAAAAAAAAATAGATAAAAAAAATACCACAGGCATAAACTGCACAAATTAAATGTGACGTTTAAATACATTGGCAAATCAAGAGAAAGGCATGAGATTTTCAAGAATAAATAAAACAGTATTCCTCAAAATTTAGTAATCACTTGTTGACAACTGAACCAAAATATAAAAATAAACATATACTAACCACTATCACCTATTATAAGCAATTTAAACAAGTGATCATACTCTCGCGCCATTATAGAAAGAAATGTATGAGTGGAGCTATTTAATAGTTTAGTAAACAGGAGTAGCAGATGTATGAATTAATCAAAAATCGTTAATAGAGCGCAACGTTGCCATCTGACTTTCTCATTTCACTTCAGTTCATTTAAAGGGACTCAGGGAGGTTAAAAAAACCTTGAGTGTCAAAGTGCTTCGGTAAAAAGTTTTAAAGATAACCTTAAAAATGGCTAACTTAGACTATCTGTTGGTTGTTTATATTGTAAGGAACCCCCATTGTCTTTTTTATTTATATTACAAACGATGGTAATTAGACAGAGACTTACTGATTAAAGCGAATTCCAATTCCGAATGGCTACTTATAGATTCTATATACACTAACTTGCAGATTCTATAGACTAACTTATAGATTCTGGTAGTAACGTTTGACTTTTTTGGCCATTATCTCACCACAGTAATTGGAGAAACAAAACAAGCAAATATTTAAGATGTCATTATTTGATTTCTATTTCTATAAATTTATTTCAATAACAGTCACTTCACTCTTTCCCACAAATTTGAATACTTTAGGATACACTTTTTGTTAGTTATTTAGTAATTTTTAGAAGGCTATTGGACCATATGACGCCTATTAGTGTATAATCAGAAATACCATTTACTGATTTAATGAATAGAAGGTATTGCTGATTCCTTAATAATAATTTTTCCCAATTCAATGAGTAGAGACAGAAGTTGCCTTCTTAACAGCATTTCGTTGTATTAAAATGCTATAAGATACTTAATTCGAGGTACAAAATGTTCGACCTAATTAAAAGCAGTGGGACTGATAATAAACCTACCTTCCAGTTTCAGATTTCTGTGCACTATTAATTTTCTCTTAGGGAAATAGATAAATAAATATGTACACAGACATTATATTATGACCACCATATTAATAACATTTAGGACTACTTTTAGCCCTTAAAATTACCAGCACCCGGTGTGGCGTTGACTCCACAAGATGCTGATAAGTAGTCTAAAGTAACTGGTACCAAGAGCTCACCAACTGGTCCAGCAATTCCCGCACATTGCGAGGGGGTAGCGTGGCAGCACAAATTTGGTTTTCCAGATGGAACCACAAATGCTCTATTGGATTAATGTCAGGTGAATTTGAAACAGGACTTGAACGTCATTGGAATGTTCCACGAACCACTCCCTGACGAATCGACCCTTATGGCATGGTACATTATCAAGTTGGTAAGCATATTTTCCCTACCGGAAATAATGTTATGAATGATTGAACCTGGTCTGCAACGATGTTCACGCAGTGCGCAAACGTCAGGGATTGTTCTATGGTAATTATGGGTCCTAATGGGTTCCATCGGCTTGTCTCCGTCCAACTGTGCATCCGGGAACCAGGGTTTCCTTTGAAAGTCGGCTTATTCCACACGCCAATCCATGTGGTGGACCAGAAAACGTGATTCGACTGACCATGAACTTTCTTCCACCTCTTTAATGTCCAATTCCGATGTTTCTTGGCTCATTGCAGATGCAGCGATGATGATGTGTCGTCAGTTCAGAGACATGATTAGGCCTCCGTCTGCTTAGGCCTATATGCAGCAATGTACGCTGCACAGTATGTTGAAAAATATTGTCTGGGTCACCGTTGTTAAAGCCGGTTGTAATTTCGGCTGTTGTAGCTTTCCGTTCACTGCAAATAATACGCAGAGATCTACGTTCTTCTTTGGAATAAATACGCCGTGCAAGACATACCGCTGGCCGGCGCCTTGTCATTAAGCAATGTTACGTAGCATTACTTAAGCTACATGGGCCGTCCTTGTGGTGCTAAAGGAGGAACAGGTTCACAGTCGTGTTTGACATAAAGATATCTATCTATAATACCAATTACATGGGAAAAAAGAGGCATCACTTTAATTGATGAGAGGAACCAACACAGAACTAAAATGAACACCAATAGTCCCATTGTTTTATTTACAGATTAGTAGAGGTTTAGTTTTACATGCGATTCTAAAGGTGTTTTCATCTGTAGCGATTCATAAACGCAAACGCATCTCTTGAACATTATGGAACGTAACTGTTTTAGTAATGGATGTGTGATTGTATGGGGAGAGATAATGAACGATGGGCATATACCTTATAACGTTTCCAACAGTGGATCTATGACCGCTCATACATATATAGAGGAGGACTTACAGACTTTTATAAGACTACTGATAGGTGCATATGGAACTGACTTTTTATTTGTGAACGATAGTTCTAGTCCTGATTGAGAAAACCTCGTTGACTTATTCCTTGAAAGCAAAGACATTGAATACATTGCCAGCAAAATCTCCTAAACTTTACCCGATAGAGAAATTTGGGTCTACTCTGGAATAGAAATTTATGTAGTCAACCTCCTCCCAGAAATGTGAATATACTCTGAAGACAACAAGGCTGGAAGATTGGAGCTTAATCACCCAACTTGTGACGAACAACGTTATTTTCAGCACGAAAAAAAACTGTGATTTATGTGCACACATCATGGGAATCACATTCTGTATTGTACTACCGTGATGTACATTGACGCAATTTGTAAGGCTTCAATTTTTTTTCGAGTTATTAGTTTTTCTTGAATTCTCTTTGTTCCATTTCATTACCATTTTTATTCTTTCATGCTACAATTTTATTTAATTATTTGCAGTACTCTTAAGTTTTTTTCCTTTGTATTTATGTGTCATATAGTGTTATGTATTTTTTCAGAAAAATACATAAAATTATAGTTCACAGTTTGTGGGAAATACATGAATTTATTAATGTAAGGATAATATTGTTCATGTGTATGTTATGTGTGTGTATGCACTCACAGATTTCATTAAAAAAACACCAGGTGCAAGAAATTAAAAAAAAACCTTCTTTATTCTTTCTAAAACTTTAAGCAAGGTCTCCCTCTTTTGGAAAAAAGCTCATGCAGGACAAGACGGAAATTAATTTGCTGATAACGTCGCAAAAAGGGCTGCCAAATGATCTCTAGAAATATTTTTACCTTTATCACCCTCTTTTATGAAATCGCTTTAAAATTGCAAACGTTTGCTGAGTGGTACATTTATTGGGAATCTGAAAATAGTGGTCACATTTTTTTTCCGTTTAGTTCCCATTGTTTCTCCAAATATCTTTTTTGACTTACCCCATATTTTCTTTTAACTGGACATGGTCAATTTCGTACATATAAATATTTCCTTTAACATTAAAATCTTCAATCTGTCTTCATGATTTGCTTCGTAATGCCAAGAACTATGTGTTTTATTGCCTCCCGTCCTCTAAATTCCATTTTTAAAAACCCGAAGTAAATCATGAAACATTGGTCAAACTTAATTTTAATCAAGTCCCGAGTTTAAAAGCAAACTTATTAATTTCCTTGATCATACGAAATTCACAAGCACTTTCTCAGGTTTGATCTAATGGTATGTTGAATGAATTCTTATTTAATTGTTAAATTATATTTAATTTCATGTTAATACTGTTATCACGTCACTTTATTTTCTTACATGTGCTGTGCCTTGTTTTTACGTTTCTGTAATTACTCTGAACAGAAATGTTAATTGTAGACTATTTCCTATTTCCATTGAACACATTACTGGCGTACATATTCCGATAATATTTGGATTGGCTGTGCTCAAATTCGGTGTCCCACACACACATACACATTTCTATTTGTTGGGTATTTAGCATTTGAATATATAATAGTGCCTCTGATAAATGTCCGCTCTTAAAGCTCCTGAGTTAGCTTGTTGCTAACGATGAATAATTACTCTAAATCGAAAGGTGTAGCACACAACATCATTTCAATTCTACTCTTTTTAAATAAGAAAGCTTTCAAGGAGTTTGCTTATTAACATTTATTTGCTGATATTCCATGAACAAACTGAGTTTGTAGTGGGTTACGACGATTGTGGTAACGGAGATAATCCGGGCAATTTGTCCACAGGCCTCCCAAAATTTATATGATGTATTGGATCATCAGATTCCGTCCCTGAAGCAACACTGCTTTTCATGACGTCATTTTTCGCCTGCAGAAAATTAGACATACTTCTCGTAATGACTTGGAAGTTATCAGTAGGAATAAAGAGGTAGCGGGCATCTTCAAATTGTTCTACCAGGTCCTAGGTATAAAAATTTGAAAAAAGAAAATATTTAAAATCGTTTTAAATAACTTGTTTGTTTCTTTGAATGTCAAAGAACATTTTTTTAATTGTTCATAAAATTTTTGTTGCGTATTATTACAAATTGTGCATTTGTAAAGACATAACTTCCCGATTCTATTACACAAAACATTTAAAAATAGTCTTTATATTTTAAGTATTAATATAAACGGCTCCGAGTTCTAAAATGTATAAACACCCTCTGTATGTTTTACGGATCAAAAACATTATGAGTCAAAAAGTAATCCAGAATTAATTAGGTAATTAGATATTATTATCAAAAATGTGAGAGTGAATGCGTGATGCCATCACCATATATGAGTAGTAGATCACGCTGCTCATAAAAAGCGGTATCTACATTTTTAAAGATAGTTAATAACATTTTTTCATAGCTTCTAATTAATTTAAAAAGATTTTGTGCTAGTTTAACGTATGATATCGATATAGCCCTACTGTAGCCTTAACGGTATTTAAAAAGCTTAGTTTGTTAAAATAGATAATGTCTCTCTTGTACGATTCTTCCACTTATACGACATTTTTATTTGGGTTTTTGAGAATCGTATAAGGGTACCGTAATTTTTATTAGAATTTTATAACCAGACAATTTCAGTGCTGGTCCACATCTGATTAGATATTTCATTCTCACGTAAGTTTTTTTTAATGAAATATATTTTACAGTTCGTGCAGGTATTGGGTAATAATGATAAGAGAGCATAGCATCCCAAATATGATGAAATTATCGTTTTAACCTTGCATGCATCATTTCAAATCTCTAAGTTCAATATTTCATAAATTCTTTACGTATATCATTGCATTTAAATTTTTTTAACAAATGAAAGTTTAAAATATTTTTTCTGCTTCTTTTTTTTAACTCTATGTACTAAAGAGTATCAATGTTTTTTTATTTTTACTTTCATACAGGTTTTCTATAATGTAAAGCACAATTGTGCAATACGGTTTTTTCAACCTACAAATGGATTCAAAAAGCTGTTAAATTTCATTGCTTTTTATTATGAGTGTCAGTAATTGTTTTTATAAATATTATTTTAGGGGTATCTGAAAATCCGATCACAGTCTTGTGCAAAAGGATATACCAGATCTCACAAACTTGAAGCAAAAATTTATAAGAATTTTAAAAACCAAAGAAAATTTTGAAAAATTAAATTATTATACGAACTGTTTAAACATACTTTATTTTACCGAATAAGCTTTACATTAGATTCTAATATAATAAACAGTTTCGATGTTTAGTCTAATATCTAAAATTTATAAAAAAAATTTAAAGGATCTTTTTCTCTTTGTCCTGTCAGTTCCCTTAGAGTCGTTAAACACGGTTTCCTCAGTGATCTACTGGTGGACGAGATTAAGGAACAGTTAGTAAAACTCGACTTTCCAGCGCTCAAAGTAGCACAATTAATTAAAAGGAAAACTCAGCCCCCCATATTCCTATTCCAAATGCAATTAACAACTAGTGAAAATGCAAAGAAAATTAATGATTTAGAATCCTTGTTTCACTCCAAAGTAACCATTGAACGCTATAGGTCCCCTGTTAATAAACAACAGTGTCACAACTGCCAATACTTCCACAACCGCAGGCCTAACGAGGCCACGCTGCGTCAAGTGCGCAGAATTCCACAATACGAAGAACTATCCGAAGGGAACAGGGAAAACCGAGTCCCCCACTTGCTGTAACTGCGGTAGTTAGTACCCCACGAGCTACCGAGGCTGCCTCAAATTCCAAAGCCAAAGGTTGTTGCACCAGCCTTTGTTCCAGCTGCTCCCAAGTCTATGACAAAATCTTTTGCTCAAGCACTATAGGCCACCGTGTCCTCAGCTCGAGTTGTATCCCCTGTACAGCTCACACCTATAGCTACTCCCAGGCCCCTAATTCAGTTAATTCTAACTTCATAACTAGTTCTAACAATCAACTGGGCTTCCTTAAAAATAGCCAGCCTTCTCACAGACACTGAACAATTATTAGGTATTTAGGACTTTGAAGAAATTATTGCTAAACTTAGGAAAATTAAATCTAATATGGTCAAGGTTAAGACCACCGAAGAAAGCATGTTGGCATTTTTCTCTGGTCTTATCCAAGACCCCTCCACTGCCCATCCTTGGCGGCGTTCTACAGGAGTGACTACTCGGTCCTACTTTATTTAATATTTATATTAATGACATTCCTGTAGATCCTTTTACCGAACTTACTATTTATGCTGATAATACATTTTCTTCTAATAAAACTTATAAATTTTTCGTGACTGCTGTCCATAAGCATCTAGTCAAAATTACTGGGTGGTTCAACAGATAAAAAATTAGGATTAACATATCTAAATGCGAAGTCCCCATGTTTACAGCCAAATAGAGAACGTCTTACGTTAACTACAACACATACATATCAATAATACTGGTATTCCTTGATCGGATACAGTCAAATATTTAGGAGTGACCTTAGATAAGAATATTACAATGAAACAACACTTAATTCTGTTAAAAATAAATATAAAAATGCTAAGCGAGCTCTTTACCCCTTCTCACAATAGCAAAATGGATATTAAAAACAAGCTGCTAGTTTACACTTCCTTTTTACTTCCAATTATTACCTATGCGGCACCATTGAGATCCTATGCAGCAGATTCTAATTTTAAAATTCTAACTCGCGCTCAAAACATAATTCTCAGGGTTTGGTTTGGTTTGGAGCGCTACGGTCTACTGCTTTGCACACGAGGGCTAATGAGACCGGGACCTACAGTTTAAAGCCGATTCCGAACGGCTACAAACATCCATGCCATCAGCGGGATTCGAACCCACGAGGTCCGGTTCCGAAGAGCAGCACTCTACTATTCGGCCATCGTTCGGCTAATTCTCAGGGAAATTATTAATGCTTCCTTGTATTTTCGAAACAATAATATTCATGAAGAATTAAATATTCTTCCTCTTCCAAATTTCTTGCTTAAACTCTACTAAATTTCATAAAAACTTAAATAATGACTTAATTAATAATCTTGTCAATTACGACCCCACTAATGTTGTCAATAGAAGAAGGCCTTTCGTCATTCATACCAAAAGATCTTGTTTTTGTGTTTCGTCATCATAAAAAATAAAAAAAAGCAATCAAAAATTGTACAAAACTTTAAAAATGTAAGAAAAAGCTTAAATAAATTAAAATCCAGCTATACATCAAGTTATCGTTTTTCCTTCTATCCTTTTAGCCATGAAATTCTATTGGACGAGTTCATGAAATTTGATTGGTTTTTCTGGTCCTGAGTGAATTTCTCAGATTCACAAAAGCATTCATTTCACTTCTCGCTGCAGATTATCGATGTCCCTGGTCACAAAAATATGTGTTTTTCTATCTATAAACTTCCCACTCTCTAGATTTTTGTGTCCTGAACTCACGAATTCACCCTACTATCTATTTCTTTCCTCTTTTAGCTGTTTATTTTTTCGCTCGTCGTTATTTTTATGCTTACTGTTAGAAATCTCTGGATTTTTTACAGTAACCCTCTCAACCCATAGAATCCAGTTGCACCATCCCTTTGAAGACCTTGAAAGAAAACGTTTCATGAAGTATAAGGATATTAGCTTTTGCGTGTAAAATGAAACCTACTGCATATATTTTCTCACCTGTCTTCGAAGAAATAATGTCTGATTTCTAGTCATAATCTTTCTTGATAAAATGGTTTCATCTCCTACCGGAGTTTGCTTCTTTGTTCTTACCATTGTGTTACACTGAAAAAGAATAGCCTTTTGCAAGGTGTTAGGTGTTTTTAAGACACTAAAAAGCTCTAAATAAATAAGTTTGAAATTTGCACCGCGAACCCACTTCATATGAATGGCAGTGCAAAACAGATTTTATATAAATTGCTTGAAGTTCGGTTTGGAGCACTGTGGTCTACTGAAAAAAAAGAGGGGATCCTCTCAAAAATAATATAGTATGTTTTTTTGGTTAATTTACTTCCAGCTATTTTTAATTTGTCAATTGTAGATTTATATTTTAAGAACAAATTATAACTGTAACAAGAAAATTGTGGAATTTTAAATTTAAAGCTGGTATGATCAAATTATACAACTGATTTATTTGACGTCTCTTTTAAATTCGCAACAAAGTATCAAAATAAAAAAAAGTTCAATGTTCGTTACATTTCAAAAAGTAAAAAATTAGGAAGATCTTCGTTATAGTTCATAAAAATATTAAAATCAAGTGCTTTATACAAATATCTGCTTTAATGCTTCAAATAAAATTGTCTTAATTTTCTTTTTTTTTTATCAATAATGTTTCTACCACTGTATTGTAGTGTACTTAGATTTTTTTCCATATTCAGGATTTAAGACGGACAGACTGCTAGATGCATTTCGGTTGTTGTACTTGTTAAGTAAAACTTTTAAAATTGTATTGCATGGTGACTTGAAACCCTCTTGAGTACGGTGAGCCAGCTACTGAATTTTTCTCATGCGACTGTTTGGTGTGGTTTCAACACGTCTTTTATCCCGCATGAAAACCATTACTGTCACTGCATAATGGTATCTTACGCTTTTGTGTGACCACGTAATGCTTACTTTGAAGAAAAGACACACGTTACTAGTTGTCACTTTCATGCAGGGTGGTGCCACCCCCACTGCCCAATACTGTACGGAAGTCAAGGCATTTCTGTTGGGATCTTTCACTGAAGACAGAGTCACACATGCCAACTACTCCGGATTCTCCAGAGTTGCTCCAGAGAAATGAGAAAATTGTATAACTCCGAAAACTCCTCAGAATGCTCCGGAAAATAACAAAACTTTTGAACAGCTAAAAGATTACGATTCATCGGTTAAATAAAAAGTTTTTCAAAAAATAATGCTAAATATTACTCTTTTCACACAGTAATGCTGCATGTTAAAAATTTTCAGAACTGTGCGGAAAAACTAAACTGAATTTTGGTCAAGTTTGAGTAGACAAACTCTAGAATCCCTGATGATAGAAAAATGGAAATATTTTAATCAGGGTCCATGTTGCTATAAGAAACACTGTTCTGAAAAATAAGTTGTTAAAGCTGAAAAAGCTACTCATAAACTTTTAAATGCAAAAATTTTAATTTGTCTTTTACAATTTACTATTGTGAAAATATTTTAAATTTAATTTTAATTTAGAAACCAATAAGATATGTATTTATGTATAATCTGGAATTAGCATGTTGAAATTTCGAACCACGCTGTTGCTCCTGACATAATTGCTTGAATGTCGGCATGTCTGCAGACTGATAAGTCACGGTTATAAGGTCCAGTGGCCCTCACGATCACCAAACTTCACCCGGCAGAATTTTGGATGTGGAGATATTTGAACTCTTGTGTATACCAAGACTCCCCAACCACATTGGTGGATCTGAAAAATGTCATTCGATTGACGTCGCTGTCATCGATGGGGATTTCCCATGCAATGGGCGTACTGACGCACCTCACCTGCCTATTACTTTGGTGGTGGTAATGTTCAATATTAAATTGTTGCTTTAAAATTTCATGTTATTGTAATCTGTTTGATTTGCCTGTTTGTGTTTGCATAAAACGTGTCAGTATGACGTATGAATGAATTTTTTATGTTACTTTTATAAAAAAAAAACTAACGCATGTGAAAAAAGAATCGAATGTTACTCTGATTATATTGGCGTAAAAAGAAAAAATTTCCAAGTATTAGTTTTATTACGAATTTTAAATATTTTGAGAATTTATGATGCATTAGATACATAATTTTTTTTCAATTATTTGACTAATTTTAAGGTTAAGATATTTCACCAATATCCATCTTTTAACGTTATTTCTAATAAATATTTTGTTCTAATATTTTTGAAATTGAACTATAGGAACGCCGAACGATGGCCGATTGGTTAGGGTGCTGGCCTTCGGTACCGGAGTTCGTGGGTTCGAATTCCACAGTGGCATGGATGTTCGTAGCCGTTCGGAATCGGCTTTAAGCTGTAGGTCCCGGTATCATTAGCCCTCGTGTTGCAAAAAGTAGACCGTAGCACTCCAAACCAAACCAAACCAGAACTATAGGAACAAAATTTAGTATCTGCTTCCATTGGTGACTGGTTTTTCTTTGGCGGCTTTATTGGTCGCCAACGGCAAAATGGTGACATAAATACATATGAAGGAAAAATAACACAATAATAACAGAAATAAAATACATAAGGATAAAAATAAGCAAAATTTGCAAATTTTTTTTTAACTTAGAAATAAATTTATAATGAGTTCTAACATCTGCACACCACTACAAAATCTCCTTGAAATAACAAAAATGCGCCAAAGCTCGAAAGAGCACCAATGGAGAAGGTATTACATCTATACTGAACTGTCCCTATGTTTTACTAAGATATTTCAACTGGTGAATAATCTCGTTAAATTAAGTTGAAATGAGTTTAATTGAATACAATGCTTTTAATCGTTATATTAATAAAATGGCCCTTTGGTATAGTTTAATATTATTGGCGAATAAAGTTAAGTAGAAGGTATTATTTCAGAATAGGGATAATTTGGTGAAATTACTGGCGATGTTTACAAAACACAAATACATATACTAATTCACTTTTAGATTTGATTGCCAAGAAAACTACAGAAATAAAATGGAAATTAATGGCATTTAATTCCTTAATAGCTTGAAAATACAAAGGTTTCAAATTATTAGAATAATAGCAATTGTGGACAATCGGAGAATGGTAGTATCAGTAAAAAACAACACCCAAACGTAAATAATAGAATGCGAGTTTAATCCGTTTGGATTTTCGGTAAAATCACCATTTTTTTACCGATGTTGATCAAGTTAATTTCACAAAATTAATGACAAATAAGAATTAGGCACATTGACAAAGTAGATTCACAAGGACTAGCAAAATAATATTTAATCAAAATGTAGACACGGATTCTTTCGACAAGGCAATATTAGCAGAATTAAAGCTTTATAGTCAAATTGGTGGGGTTACTCTTTTCTGATGTCAAACCAAAATGAAAAAGAAGACTTTGTAGTGTAATTGAGTAAGGTTCCTAGCTATGCAAAAATATTTTGGCTTTATTTATTGAGTTAACTTCCAAAGGACACTATCATGAATATTTCATGCAACGAAACTCTTGTTACGCCTTTGTATGGCGATACTGATAGCTTATCGCTAAAGATTAAATAATCATTTAAATGTAAAATAACCACAATTTTTTCCTTACCTTTACTGATTCATTTTAAGATACAACTGAAATCTATAAGTTTGTGCTATCTTAGAATGAAACTTTAAAGTTTTTATGATAAAATACTAAATTAAACCTTACTGTAATATTTGAGAATTCCATTGATATTTTGCAGAAAACAAAATATGGTACATTCCTAATTTGGCACCATTTTTCTAAATTAGTGAGATTTTTGTAGGCTTTTTTTTTTGTTTTTATCTATTATTAAACTGGTCATGTATTAATTTGGGGTAGAGTTTTTTTCTCCCTCTTTCATCCCCCAAATCATAAATAGATGGTTTTGCTGAGACTAATTATGAATCTGTTTCTAAATTAAAAAATTGAAATATTTGGTTTGACATCAGAAAAAGGTACTCCCGCCAATTTGGCGATAAAGCTCTAAGAATGGTAACCTAATTTTATTTTGCTGATCTCGCTTTGCCGAAAGAATCCATATCTACATTTTGTTTTAATATTATTTTGGTTCTAGCCCTTCTTGTGAATCCACTATGTTACATATTAAAGGTTATTAGTTATTATTTGGGGTTAACTTAAGAATTGGTTCCCCCGCCAACTTGGCGATAATGGTTTAGGTATGGTCAACTAACATTTTTCCTGATCTCACAGTGTCTAAACAATCTGTATCTATATTATAATTTATGATATTTGCATCCAACTCTCCTTGAGTAACTCTTTTCTTATATAATAAAAGTGCGTAATAATTAAAAAAAATTATGTATAACAAACGATTAATGGTTCACTACGGCTGATTTCTAATAACAGTAATTTTCCCTTAACAGTTTGTTAACTGTTAAGGGATTAATTGCCCATAAATATAAATGTCTGGTTTTCAAGTCTTTTTCTTTAAGTAAGAGTATATAATTCTATTACGGTGGCACACTGTGCATTAATTAAATTAGCCAGAAATTAATTAAATTAGCCAGAATATAAGATGGATTACCTTTGTGTTTTAGTAAATATTGCCAATATTTTCGCCAAATTTGCCAAGGGGAAGCCAATTCTTAAGTAGACCCCCCCAAACGGTTTAAACTCTTATTCTATCATTCCTGTTTGGGTGTCATTTCTTACTGATACTACCATTCTCTGATAGTTCACAATTTCTATTTTTCTAATAGTTTGGAACTTTCTGTTTTGCAAGCTGTTGAGGAATTAATTGCCTTGTTTTTATCTTCTAAACTAAAGCTAAAAGTGATTTAGTTTATATATTTGTGTATTCTAAACATCGCCAGTAATTTCACCATATTAGCAAAAAGGGTTCCTTATTCTAAAGTGACACCCAATAGTTTTGATTACGGATACTTGTCTTTCAGGATTTAAGGAATGTGTTTGGACAGGGTGTCAGGTGGCTGCGTGCCCCAGTGACTGCGTGAAGTCCAAAGACGTAGAGTTTCTACATAACATCTGTTCCCATTTTATAGTATTCTTAAATTCCATTATTCGCAAGAAGCCCGGTTATACAAAAATTTAATAGCATTTTATCTGATTTGGCTTACTGGACATTGTATAACAACTTTTTTACACGTGCAATAAGCCAATATTTGACATTGTTGGCAACGAAAAAACAGTCGCCAATGAGGGAGATTAGTACATCTTTTCCCAAAATATGTCAGGGAATCTAAATTATAATATCACTTTGAAGATAAATAAAATTATCTTTATCTGAACCTGAATTATATAAATTGGAACAATCTTTTCTAACATTTGCCATTATAGATACTAAACATTTTCAAACATTTAATACTTTACGAATTAAAAAATACATAAATAATAAATAACTTTGAAGTAATTAAGTAAAACTTTTTTCTTATTACTTCTTATAAAAAATAAATTTACAGTTTATACATTTGACTGGGATTCAATAACCAACGAATTAAAAGTCATTAAATGAGCCCATGCATACACCAAGCGACATTTTATTGCCGATTTGGCAAGAACTGAAAAAACACACACACACACACACCAAATATATGGACAGTTGCTGTAATTTTATGACAAAGATTAAAAAAAAGACAAGAGTTTTAGACACGAATCACTTTTCACTTCTTACCTTAACTGATTCTAAAATAATTTTCCTTCAATTTCTAGAATTTTGTGACTTAATTTTTTCTCTCTCTTCCCAATATTAATGAAAATTAAAATTTTTCTTCATTTAATCGCGTGTTGAAGCAAAGCATTACACCATGGAGAACTAACAAAAGGGCTTATCCATTGTATCCATGAGTGTTACCATATTGTAATCGATATGTATCATTAGCGACTTTTGAGTAATAATGATATCGAAAGGGGAAATTTATGGCTGCTACCATATTACGGTCGACATATGTCACTTGTGACTTCCACGTCTTAATAACGTCAGACATCGCCAGAGATGGGAATTTGGTACCAAAAATTTCTCTCTTTGACATCATCATGGTGCAGAAGTCATCAGTGACATATGTCGACCGTAATATGGTAGCACTCCAAGTTATCAATCTTTGGCTAAGTCTGACGCCATTTTGACGTGGAAGTTGCCTTGATATATCTCGACCACAATAAGGCGATTTCACGCAGCAGGGCAAATTCTCAATTTATGACAATTCTGGCTTTAGTTTCAAACGGAAGGACAGTTTATTGTTTGTCTATTGGCTGTTGTAAACAGGAAAATGAATGGGAAGGTCATTATAGTAGTTCGTGACGTAGCGATAAATTGCTCTATATGTTAGCACTTCATATAAGGCAATTTGTCGCAACGTCACGAACTACTATAATGTCCTTCCCATTCATTTTCATGTTTACAACAGCCAATAGACAAACAATAAACTGCCCTTCCATTTGAAACTAAAGCCAGAATTGTCATAAATTGAGAATTTTCCCTACTGCGTGAAATAGCCTTATTCCGGTCGAGATATGTCACACGTATCTTCACGTTATAATGATGTCGTAAGTTGCCATGACGACAGAAGTCTTCAGCGAGGGAAATTCATAATACCAAATTCCCCTCTTTGGCGACTTCTGATGTCATTATGACTCGAAAGTCACCTTTGACATATTTTGACCGCAATATGGCAGCACCCTTTTATTTCTCATTTTCACTCCATAGTCCGTCGATTTTCGGGAAGAAGCTTTTGTTTATTCAACCAAGAAATACCACTTCGTTTGATGTTTACAAATGACTTAGCACATACTCATTTCATAGACATATTTTCGCGGGAGAAACATAAAAGTTTTTCTTCGGGGTACTAGAGCACATTAAAGCTGCCATACCCCCCTCACCAAAGTTAGTGCAAACACATCAACTCACTCATCGCCGCATAAAATCGCTAAAAGATCGCCAAATTTGGCGACAAAGAAGCACGGCGTCTATAATGCATCTGTACCGGTAATCCATCCAAACATTGTATTTCTTGCTTTTTCTGGCGACTTTAATTAATGAACAGTGCGCCATCGTAATAGAACTATATACTCTTACTTAATTAAAGAAAACGACTTGAAAACCGGACATTTATATTTATGGGCAATTAATCCCATAACAGTTTACAAACGCAACAGTTCCAAATTATTAAAAATCAGTCATAGTGAACTATTAATGGTTTGTTATATCTAAATTTTTTAAGCATTTAACACTTTTAATATATAAGAAAAGAGTGACACAAGAAGAGTTGGATGCAAATAAAATATAATTCCAATTCTTCAGTCAACCCAACGGATTCATATTTCATCAAATATAAACTCGGTGAACTGCGTACAGTAATACTATTTGTGAAATCTCGAGAAAGCATAATATAATTCATTGGGAAAAAAAAATATATCCTCCGTTTATAATGCGCATGCGTTGGGGTTTGCTGTACAGAGAGTTGGAGGATTGCTGTACACAGATTACGTATACAGCAGCTTCCTGCTTGTACGCAATAAATAGCAGTGTGCCAAAGTACTTTCCCACGGTGGTCTGCACGTGCATGCACAGCCGTGGGAGAAATTTCCTAGAGGAATTTAGGACTCCAGTTGTGCACGTCTAGTTTAGGGACCCCCGCAGAGAAGGTATAGATCACGGAATGGCAGCGTAACGGCCAAGCTCGCACAGAGATGTAACCGTGAGTTATGGGAACAGGGGCTAAAAAATAATGTCAGCTTGCACAAAAGGAGCTAATTTAATGAGCCCACCTGCACTCCCGAAGGGGGTGCAGATGTGGGAAAATTTCCCGAAACAAGCGATTGCAAAGGAAGAAAAAGGGGCGTTAAAACCGAGGTGAGGAGTTTGGAAACGAAGTTAAGGAGAGAAGTTGAAGTCGGGATTCGAGAGAAGTGGGACAAGAGTCCTAAGCCCCGCTCACCAGGACTAACTCGTCTCGTTCGCCCGGACCGACACCGCATGAGGAAAGCCCCTGATTGATCCTTTGGACCTACTGAAGGACCGACACATCGCGGGAGGAAAGCCCCTGCCTGCTCCCCTGTGCCTTTTTATGGAGGTAGAGATAAAATAATATTTACAGTCACTTAGGCCTCTATTAATGATTTAATCTTGTAATTGAATAATTACGCATTATAAAGAGAATTGTAATAATTATGGTGTAAATATAAGACATAAATAATTGATGATTATGATGTATGATAGCCAAGGATAAATTTGTAAATAAATGTACAGAATAAATGTATGAATCCCAATATAAAGTATTATATTCTTACTGTATTTCCCCTTGTAACCGAACACTGGTGTTATGGTTGTAAGTACATTACAACAAGCAGTAAGAGATTTTTTTTTCTACCCTGAACAAGTGCCAGCAGTTTTAAACGTTAAAGAGTAGCAATTACTTAAAAAAACATGACTAAAATACCTGTTTATTTACTATAACTTAATTCATTGAGCTGAGAAATGAAATCACACTCTCATTTGTATTGGTGACACACAGTTATGTTTCAACTATTATTTTTGTTTGATTATTTTCATACGATGTTCTGACGAATATCCCCATTTCCTTAACCTCGGCAGTTTCAAGCTTTAAAGGAAAGCAGGTATTTGAAGAAACATGACTAAAACTAGCTGACCTGTTTTTGAACTACTTTATAAATGTTTATAAAGTAAATGTTTATCAAGCGTATCCTACCTTTATTTCTTGTTTAGCAAGAACATCAAATTGATTTCGCATTATTTTCGGATTATAAAAATAAGCCACATAGCTGTAGAATGGAATAATTTACTTTTAGTGTTCTTTCTTTGTAATTTGTCCATTTATACAAGAGAAATTTTTTATTTTCTTTTACACAACTATGTCCTTTAGCTCTCGTAGCAAAAGACTGGCCTTTCACCGCTACCAACAAATACATTGGGAAAATATATAAACATAAACAAGTTTCCTTTTATATCAGAATAAACTCACAAAATAACGTTATATTTAAATATCCTTATTTTTCTAGATTTAGCACGAGAGAATAAATTAATGATTTCATCGTAGTTTCTTTCTCAGTTTAAAACGAATTTCTTCAACTTTAAAAATAAACTTTTTACAGAAATTGCCCCTTTGATTAATAAAATGTGCATTTTCACTTGACTAAAATTACTTTTATTTTTATGTATGTTCTCGAGGACCGTAAATAGGTTCTTTGACGCTCGTGGCAAAAATCTGGTCTGCGCCCCTACCACCAAATATAGGGAGAAAATATATTTTGGTATATATTGGTATGTAAAATATATATTGATAGTTTTTTTGTCTATAATATACTCAAAATGAACTCACAAAATATTTTATTGATTCTTAAACTGTTCCCAGTATATTAATTTTTAATTTTTTCTTCTATTTTTAACTTATTAATACATTAAAGTATTTCTAAACACTCTGAGGATTTTATTTTGTTAATAAACTGAACAGTTTATTTAAGAGGAATACTTTTTGTTTAAACGTTGAATTTTCATAAGAAAATTAATACCTAAATTCAAATTTTAAAATTTAATTCTAAATTTAAGTTTAGTTTTAACAACTTTAATAAATTCAAAATTTAAAATAAATACCCGATGTATATTAAGGCATATTAGGCTTGTTTGGTATATATTTTCTAAGAATCTATAAAAAGCCGCTATTAAACCTACTTCAATATAGTGTTACTGACGTTGATACTTCGCTCTGAAGTTTGAATACTAACTTATTTGAGTTTTAATTAAAATAAATAAAACTTTGAACCTTTTTGAAACTTATTTAAACAAATAATACTTCTACTATAATTTTCTAAATTTTGTATGTCATAAGTCAATTAAAATTAGTATCTTAATATGTCCTACATGTCTAATAAATGACTTCCATGGAAATGGAGCTTTTGCTTTTTGGTGCTAGGAGACTACTTCATGTGTATGTAAACTTGACTGTATAACTCTTTCAGTGTGTGAATAAGATCATTCTAGCTTCATTTCCTGTCCAGGTATATGACTTTCATTTTCCTGTATTATTGTCTTTATTTCATATTGTCAATGATTTCTAAAATAATTTTGATAAAAATAATTTTTAAATGATTTAAAACTTTCCGATGTTTGTTTGAAGACATGTGGTATAAATGAACTTGATGTATATGCGTAGACGTCATGTGATATATATGGTGTTATTGAAGCTATCACTTGGAATTCATGTAATTCATGTGCAATGTCACTTACTGTTTCAGAACATGGAAGAAAAAAAGTACAACATACAAAAGAAAAAAAACAGATTTTTTTTTACAGATTTTTATTCAATTAACCAGTGTTGTTTCTTCAGTTATGCCTCATTGTGAGCATAATTCTTTATGAATTACTTCATTTTATCTTTCCCACAATCTTTTGCTTCACAGTTGTGATACTCAATTTTGTCGCCGTAGCATTGCTGAAAATATATTTCAATTGTTATTAATTTTATTTTTTTAGAAAAGGATAATCAACTGTTACAACTAAAAAATTAAGAAACTCCATTCAAAGTCTCTTACTGTTTTTAATGGTATTTAGTTAACGTCGAATGTCCTCGACCGAAAGATGGCCGAATAGTTAGGGTGTTAATTTTCGGTACTGGAGTTTGTGGGTTCGAATCTCACTGTGGTATGGATGTACGTAGCCGTTCGGAATTGGCTTTGTGCAGCAAGTCCCGGTCTCATTATCCCTCGTGTTGCAAAAAGTAGACCATACCGCTCTAAACCAATCGAGTGTCGTCGATTTTTTCAGTTGTAAATTTGTCATGGTTTTTAACAAAAGAAAGAACAGGGAAAAGACCCATTAATACCTGGCGTCCTTTTTTAGTGTCAGCAAAAAATAGTTTGTAAATTTTGTTTTTTTAGAACGAATTTTTCTTTACCTTGAAGCTAGATGGAAATCCTATAACAATGGATTGATACATAATATTCTCGTAGATAAGAAGGCAAATGCCACTCCCCGCTTTTTCTTTTCTTTTAGGTAGTATTCGTATAACCGCCAACGCCAGGGTGGGACTCCACTCCAATGAGGAAAGATGAATTTGAATAAACTGCTTTGATAGAACAGTAACGCTGTAAATATTGCAAAATTGCTCGAAGTAGCAGCGTGAAGTAGTTGTTTGTGCATTTTTATGTTGCCGTGTGATAGGGCTTATTATCGAACTACGCATTGTAATTTAAATAATTTTTAAAAATATTCTGAAAGCAAAAAATATTTGAATATCAACTAAGATTTTGTAGACATTGCAAGGAAAAATGTACATAGAAATTTTGAAATTATGGAACTACACGTAGATTTTCATTAGTCTGCAACACGAAGTAGTCTTGAGAAACAGTTGTCACAGAATCTTCGTGTTATCGCACGAAGATACTGACAACCTTAAGACGCCTTAGACGCCCGTCGATTCTCTGTCTACGCTGAAATCAAAGGATTGAAGTTAAGTATTTGCCTTGTCAGAGAGCCTTTCTCGCCATGATGACTGCGTAAAGAATTTCTTTGTCAAGAAACTTCAGGCACTTAAAAATATAAGCTATACTTTTGTGTTACCGATGAAGGGAGATTTTTTGCCGGTTTACACACGCACGCATGCACATGCACACTCACACTATATAAATGTGTAAATATCTATATAAATGTGTGGGTGTGTAAGCTATATTTTAACCTAAAATTAACTAACTTCAGTTGTATTCTGAAATAACTTTCTGGTGATTCTATCCTTAAAATTACAATCTCGGCTAGATACCTTTGTTCCCCTTCTGATTGCGGTAACCTTTGTCGACTTTGAATACACCAAAATTTATTGCTGGTTACCTAAGCTATTTTTATATAACTCCTTTAAGTAACTTAAGGCTTAAGTTATTTAAAGTAACTTAAAGTAACTAAACTTTAAGTTACTTAAAGTTTAGTTAAAACAAGCGAGGGGTGGCATAAGTTTCAACCCTCGCGTGCCTGATGTGACTAATTCTGAACGTTCTTACTAGCTGGATTACTAGTACCCCACACCACTGTATAACTAAATGTTACACGATTTGCCGGCAAAAGCGTAAAAAATGAGCTGTCACTGGAAAAGCAATAAAAGAATGACTTGACAACTCAACTTACGGTTTTCAGAACTAGAAATAACTCAACTTTTGTTTTGCTTATTTACGTATTATATTCTATCCGTTTTGAATCGATGTGTGTGGTATCTGTGTTAAATATCAGGTGGGTAACAAATGTTATTATTCTATACAAACTACGTTATTTCATTAAAGTTAGTTGTTTATTGAACACCCCAATGTGTGATGTAGCTTCAGTTTGGATTTCCGTTGGGGAGAGCCGAGGGTAAGTAACCCTAAAAGTGAGCTAATTCGGACTCCATTCTAATTATTCTTAACCTATTCTAAGTCGATTTTAACTGTTTTTAACAGTTTAAATACTCTATATTCTCAACATATTGTATACGGGATACTTACTAGTACGTTTTCTGACGATTAATACTTGAGCGCTGAACACGTACTAGTACGGGTTAGTGTAACAACATGGTTTGTTTGTGGGTACAAAAATAACGGTATAAACAGGAAAACGAAGCCGAATGTTCTTGTCTACTACATAGATTCTGGAAAAATTTAGACAAATAAAAACTAGTTTTTACATCAGTCGATGCGGAACTACAGAACGAGAAAAAATTAAAACTATATACTACTATTTCTATTTGATTTTTCATATTTACGATACTATTATAAATTTATCCACTAGAAAACATATTTTTTGTTTACAAAAATCTTATGGTTGTTATTTATATATTTCTGTTTATATATTTGTTTATATATTTCAATATAAAATACGAAAAGTTGGTTAAAAAATTAAATAATTTTCGATCTATTGAGATTTAACTGAATAACTAAATTTAGGCGCAAAACTCCTGGTACAATTCCGCAGCGAAATGTACCCCCACACAATGTGTTAAGGTGAGAAATAACCATTAAAACTTCAAAAATTTGATTTTCTGGTTTTTACATTTTAAAAATCTTCAGACATTTCTAAATCATTTAAAATATACTCCACTGAAATATTTGAATTAGAACTTGTAAAACTATACAATCTTTGCATTTAATATCATAGCTTTTAAAATAATTATAAAAACTTTCTATGCATTCTTAAAATAGGGTTTTTTCAAATTCCGTGTACTCTATAAATAAAAAACTATTGCACATATTTATTCAAAATTTTCACAGTAAATATATTATAGACTTACAAAGAAACTCTACCTATTTTATTGGTTGTTGTTTTTGGTATTTATAATATTCAAAAGAGATTTTTGAAACATTATTTAAGTTTTTTTTTAAAGTTTCAAATCCCTGGTGTAATATTTCTGTTACTTTTTAAAACTTGGACTAAGGGAGTAATGATACCTAATAATTATTGTTACTAAAAATTAAAAATTATCAGTGAAACTGACTTTGCGTCGTTGTAACTCTGCGCAGTGTGTCATGTAAATTTCAACTTCTTTAAAACAAGCTCTCTCTTTTCACTTCATATAAAAAATTCTTATATTTTTAGAAACAAAGTAAATTTAGCAAAACTAATTATCTAAAAATAGAGAACAAATACTGAAAACCCTATGTATTTACGATTATGATCAAAGGAGATACGTAAGGCGAAAATAAAAAAAAACCCTTCCATTTAAAGTTGCTTAAAGTTGAAATTTCAAATTTTACTGTTTTGTTTCTAAGCCAAAGAATTGCCTTCTCTACAACGTAGAAACTTTTTTTTCTTTGGATCATAAAACACCTATTTCATACCCTTGCCAATATATATGTACTAGTACCGGGTGACCGAGCTCCGCTCGGAGAAAACAGGTATCGAAGCTAACTCGAAGATTTAAATTTTCAATTATGATTTAGCAAAACAATACATGCCATAAGAAAATTTGTGAAACCATTAGTGAAAAAATAACCGGTTAAAGTGCACCATTGTAAATTATTCTAAACAAAGTTGTTTGGAAAGGAAACTATTCTATACAAAGGTAAAGTTTGAAAAGTCATAGAAAATAAAATGTAATTCATAACAAAAAATTATACAATTAAAGAAATGAGCAGTGTAAAGATTGAAGTGTGTTGAATGGAGAAGCATTCTGACAATGACGGTATCTTCTAGTTGTCCATTTGCGGGTATAATTGAGTTGATCGCTTGTTGTTCCAAAATTCCGGCTCCTTGAAACATTTCATGTAGAAGTGCGTTCTGCATGTTTAAAATGTAGCTTGAAATCTGATGAATGTTGAAATGTCGAACTTTGTTGACGGTGATTTGAAATCGAAATCAGTTCCTTAACACGTTCGCTGCCACCGACGCACTGGCGCGTCAGAGCGGCACCTCCTGGTATGCCGACGACGCACTAACGCGGCGACGGACTTGATAAGTTATATGCTCTGTGTTTAGTGTGGCTTTGGAAATTGAACGGCGAGGTTGTTTCGGCACGTTAGTGAAGCATTATTTTTTAATTTTTTGTGGTTGGTTTTCAAAATTTTTGTTTGCATTATTTTTTTTACTATATCGTTTATGTGTTATATATACTTTGCTACATTAATTTAATATTTAGAGTTGATAGAAAATAAAAATGGAAACCGATATCAAGGAATAAAGACAAATCAATAAAGACTTTTATTATTATTATTATTATTAACTACAGCCAATCGATTCCTCGTGGTCGAAAACCCCCGGGTACCAATTTTCACTTGGTTTGGACGCATGAGAAAAAAGTTTGCCCGCACCGGGGTTCGAACCCGGCCCTATCTGTAGCGCCGAACTACGTGACCTTAGCGCGTCAAAACCGATGCCAATCGATTCCTCGTGACCAAAAACCCCAGATCCCCAAGTTTACTACAGTTTATTAATTCTGGGGCGATTTTCGACTTGACAACCATTCCTCGTATTATAGTATAGGATATAACCGCTTATAACGTACTCCTTAGTTAAGTTTTTGTAGCCGATTGGTCATGGCATCAGACTGCGATTCTAGGGGTACCCGGATCAAAACCCAGCAGGGAAGCTGAGGCTCTTTTTAATTTCATTTAATTTCCTTTATATCTTGAAAGGACTAGAATATTCTTCAAATTACTGGAATGGTTTTCCAGAATATTCTACGTAGGTTTAAAAGAGGGAGTAGCTCAGTTTGAATTAATTCTAAGTTTGTTATCCTTCTGTTGTATGTTAAATAAATAGCTTTACGTTGCCGCTATTAGTGTGCCTTGTCTGTTTCCCTAACATCAACTTGACAGTATATATATACACAGTCTACCAATAAGTATTTGGACACCTGTGCAAATGACGATATCTGCGGTCCTGAGTTACGTCACGGCCTCAGACGGTATACATCGTGTTGTAAACAGCATCGGCATTAGTCACATGCAAGATGCCGAGCAGTTCGGAGCTCTCTGATTTCGAGAAAGGTATAATTATCGGTTATCACAAATGTAGCCGATCCTTAAGGGACATATCTAGCAATCTAAAGTACCCAAAATCGACAGTGTCATATGTGATTAAGAAATGGAAGGTAGCGGTGATTGTCGGAATGTGCCCCGAGTCGGCAGACCAACGAAACTAGGAGATAGAGACCGACGAGTGCTATCCAGAAAAATACGGAAGAACAGCACCCAACCGATGGCCCTCAACCGCGAGGAGTTTCAACTGGCATCCGGGAGTATTGTTTCAATGAATACCATCCGCACATCTGCTTGGTTTTCATGGTCATGCTGCTGCCCATAAGCCTTTGATCACAAAGTCCAACCGCGCTGCTCGGTTAATGTTGTGCAAAGCACATCCAAATTGGACTGTAGATCAGTGGAAATGGGTTCTTTGGAGCGACGAATCAAGGTTCACTCTTTACAGTCGGGTTTGGATCTGGCGACTGCCTGGAGAAAGTCTCCTGCCAGAATGCATTGTGCCAACAATCAAGTTCGTCGGAGGTGGAATTATGGTCTGGGGGTGTTTCTCCTGGTATGGACTGGGACCCTTGGTCCCCATTCATGGTAAACTGAACTGCGATGCCTACTGCACTATTTTGGATGAGAATGTGCTTCCTACGTTGTGGCAATTTTGCGGGTTGGATCCCTGTTACTTTCAGGACGACAATGCCAGTTGTCATGTTTCTAGGTTAACCAAGGCTTGGTATGGTGCTAATGAAGTTCATCGAATGGACTGACCTTCCCAGAGCCCAGACCTAAACCCTATCGAGAACCTCTGGGACGAGTTGGATCGTCGAATTTAGGGGGGGCACTACCCGTCGAAATTATGTGAAGGAACTTGTACGTCTACTCCAAGCCGAATGGAAGACAATACCACTAGCTGTAATACAAAGACTTGTGGAAAGTATGCCTCGGAGAATTCACGCTGTAATTGCCTCTCGTTAGTGTTAGTTTTTCTTTTCTATCACAGGTGTCCAAATACTTATTGGTAGACAGTGTATACACACACCCAACGTAAGCGTAATGAAATAGAATAAAAAATTTTGAAATTTATAGAGGGACACTTACCATAACTTCCTTATAGTGATCGCAAGACGGATCATTTGGACGTCTGCAAACATCCTAAAAGGTTAAAAATAGGTTGAAAATAATGAAAATGTATAACTTTATTGATTCAATAACAGACTGGATTTGGGATTACAAATATGTGAAAGAAAAAAAAAACTTACTGACACAACCTGGATAAGTTTTTTCTTCATTTTGTCGAAATCACTTTCCTAGAATTAACATAGCAAAAACTATAGAATAAATTAAAAGAGGCATGAAGAACATACACTACCATTCAGTAAAAAATATTACAATTAGTCCCGTTTATCTGTGACAGTAAAATCACCTTCATATTACCGGGTAAAAGGGATTTTGCTTGGAGGGTCAGACAAACCCGTTTATATGAGCAATGATTTAAACCCTCCTTTTTGTTACGTGATCATACGGGAATGCAACCCCATAATTCCTCGTATTGTGCTCTTGTTTACTTGATACAAAAATGCGACATCTACGTTTATTTTAATATTTTTAATGAATCGCTTGAATATTTCATTAGATTGTGATGTAAATTTTCAGGGCCGTAACTAGAGCGTGGCAAAGGTGGCATTTGCTACTGGCGCATCAGTCTTAGGGGCGCCACACCGTGATGAAAATGGGGTCCGAAAGAGGATGATTCGACCTGACCAGAAGTAAGTAAAAGTTGAAAAATAATTTTTTTAATTATAAAATCCAATGTGTTTCAAAAATACTTTTTTGTGACTTTTCTTATTTTTTTTTAATGTTTCTAGAAACTAAACTTGTTATAGATTCTTGCCGAACTATGGCCGATTGGTTAGGGTGTTGGCCTTCAGTACCGGAGTTCGTGGGTTCGAATCCCACAATGGCATGGATGTTCGTAGCCGTTCGGAATCGGCTTTAAGCTGTAGGTCCCGGTCTCATTAGGCCTCGTGTTGCAAAAAGTAGACCGTAGCACTCCAAGCCAAACCAAACATGTTATAGATTCTTACAAAATGTTTACCAAACACCACTGATATGTTTTAATATAAAGCTGGGTATTTATTCAAAATTTTGAATTTATTAAAGTTATTAAAACTAAATTTAAATTTAGAAATTCACCAATTTTTTATGAAAATTCAACGTCTAAATAAAAAATATTTCCCTCAAACTAACTATTCAGTTTATCAGCAAAATAATATCCCCAAAATGTTAAAAAAAATACCTGTAAGTATTAATAGGGTAAAAATAGAACAAAAGAATTATAAATTAATATACTAGGAACATTTTAAAAATTAATAAAATATTTTGAGTTCATTCTGAATTTATGATGAAAAAAAATTGTTTATTTTCTTACTGTAATTGGTGGCACGGGCGCAGACTAGTCTTTTGCCACGGGCGCTAAAAGAGCTAGTTACAGCCTTGTAACTTTTAGTAGTGTTTAGCAAAAGACTAAGGAGGATAATGAAGGAGTTAATTCAATCTGTTAGCCTGTCGTTATCAATTCCAATTGCATTAGGGTAAATTTTTCAGTTGTATTTTTTATTACTGTACTTTTCGCAGCAGCGGAATCGGCCGTCTTAAAATCTAGCACCTACAAACCAAAGGATCATGTGAAAGCAGGTTAACTCTGCAGTGAGGAATTTGCACATGCGGGGGATTCGAACAATTTAGTAATCAAGTCTGATAATTCCAGACTCGTAAATAACAAAAACGTTCTCAAAAATGTAAAAAACTGGGTCCATCATTTTATAAATTAATTTTAAAGTTAAGCGAAAATCACGTGACATCCAAACACTCCGTAATTGGTTGTGACGTTATCGTTCACGATATCCAATATTTTCTTATTGTTTGCAAGCGCGCACTATTTTTAAATTAGTAATATTTAAACAAAAGTACGCATTTAGAGTTACCGAAAAATGGTCTTCACAAACCCATAGAGATGATTTATATGATAATTTGGAGTTTAATTTCTCATCCCTTTTCATCGCATTTGTTCAGATTTTACTTGTATGTGGATCTTTGGGAGCGCTAAAAAATATCTTCTCATTGCAGTTAGTTGTATTTTTACCGAGTGGCACAATATAATATTTATAATATGATTTTTAATGCCAGACATAATAAAAAAATTCTTATTATATGCGATACTTTACACAGAAATAAATTTAAAAGTCGCCTTTTAACATGCAAACAACATAGGCGGTCGGTGTTTTCGTGAACGATGACGTCACAAACTCGGCGGAGGAAAAGTATCGTTTTTGAGAGATGTTAAAGAGTCCACTATAAAACCCATTAGAAATCACTAATTAGGCCCCCAAATGAAAGAAAAATATCTACTGTCCTGCTTACTTTTTTGTCTTCTATTGTTTAAAATTAAAATTAGAAAACGTGAAAATTCCTCATTACCGGATAGAAGGGTGACATTTTTTCCCTAGCTAAAGATAAGTCTTGAAAAGATAAGTCTTTGTATTTAAGCTGTTTTTTGGATATGTAAACGGGACTTTTGAAATGCTACTCAACATGGTTTATATCACAGATAGCGAACCTAGAGCGCACATGCTAATAGGTGGCGCTCCACAGGTATTTAGGCAGCACGAGATAAGTATATATTTAATAAATTTCCGTTCACTTATATTCACTGAAAACAACATTTAAAAGGATACGTATCTCCAAGACCAGCAGCCATTAGCGATAGATTCAACGAGAAAACAATATTAAAAAGGCTCGCAATGCTCTCTACGTTCGAAAACGATACCTCAGATGCAGGTCAAACCATGGGATATTCTGCTTGGTCCATTCTTCTAAATTACGAGGACCCACTTTGTGTTTGTTGTACTAATGTAATGCTGGCCGCGTATATGAAGCTTCCACAATAAATGGTAAACAAATTCCAAGGCGTTGTATTGGCAAATTCCAACAAGCAAGTGTCACAACGTTATTAATCCTTAATGTGGCTAAATCTGGCCGCTACACCGGACATGTCTATTTATAACTACTATATAACATAATTGTCAGTGTTTGCCATAGCGGACATTAATTATCTTAAAAAATGGAAAATGATATATTTTTTTTTCTTTATTTTACAGAGATCCTAATGTCTATACAGACATGGGAAAATAACAGAAATTAAAAAATATTTGAAAAAACATCTTGTCAAATTAAGGGTGTAGCGGGTACAATTACTCCCCTCTCCTTTTTTTTACGATAGGTGGCGCTAGAAAGCCATCGAGTGTGTTCTAATATAGTGTCAGTGGTCTATGAGAGTGTGTTTTGTGCTCTTTGTTGATTTGTGTTCTGTGTTGTGGAACTTTGAAAGGAAATAAAAATGGTTCCTAAAAAAATAGAGTAAATTAATTCTCTACGCCTTTTGAAATAGTCTCGTCCTCCTACAAGGGTTAATAAATAAATAAAATTTTAAAACTTGTCTTTTTTTAATAGTAACGCAAAAATAAAATATAAATAAGAGGCTTTCATGTTTAAAGTAACATCTATTACAATTACACCTTGTGTTTTAAATTATAAAAATATTATTTTTTTAATACTAACGAGATGAATGAGCATATGGTATTGAAATTGAAGTTTATGTGGAGTGCTATGTTTGAGATTAATAAAAGTGTTATGAGATAATGAGAAAGGGGTTGTTATAAAGTTAAGGGCGAAGGGAGAGATAATAGGATCCAAATGACTGTTAACTTTATATTGTTTATTTTTGTTTCCACCACACACTGATTAACATCTTTGTTAAAGTAACCTTCAGTTTAGTTTTTCAATTTAACCAGCACTTTCTAATTGTTTTTTCTTCTATTCCGTGAAGAAGCCCTCACGGCATGCTAATTTGTTTTGTGAGCTGTGTATTTCACAACAGCTGAATATATATAAAGTCAAGTCGCTCGTTATGCTGTGGTGGTGTTATTTTGACGATTAGTGAGCTGTCTCGTTTCTAAATATGTTCTATGCTTATTGGACTGATTTTTTATGTTAAACTTAACCCTCTAAGCGGTTCGCACGTACAATTCCGCCAAACCGATGATGACTTCAAAACGTACAATTTTCGACCTCCAAAAAATGGATGTAATGTACATTTTTGCCAGTGCTTCCCCCCATGGAGTTTTGAGGTAGGAGGGACAGGTCGAATGTTTGGGAACTGCACCCCTCTTTCCTTGAGATTTCTTGAGGAATGCACCCCTACCCCCCGAGGCACAAAGACGCTGATAGCTTTTCATGGCTTTGTAAATCTCTATTTCGAACTATTTCGTTTACGGTAACAGATGTATCTCTAATTGTACCACTTAAATATCTAGGATGACTTTCGTAAAAAATATAAATAAGTCTCTCAAAGAATATATTTATTTGTACTTTTAGAATCCATTATTTCCTATGGGATAATATTCCAGACTTGATGAGCTTTATATGTATTAAAAATTAACAATCTATAATATCTATATATCTATATATAACCGGAAATAAAGGGACAATATCAAGGGTGGATTTCCCGTATTCCATTCTAGTCGACAAAGGGTGAAGGAAAAAATCATAGAACGCTTTGGACACTGGCACAATAAACCTTAGTGTTTTTTAATTCAGTGATGATATTTAAGAATAAATTCAGTTACCATCGCCTGTGGATTGATCATCATTTATTTGTGCAAGGTTATTTTTATCGATGAGTTCGGAAGGTTCAAAAGAAACCGGGAGTGATGTCAAGAAGCTTCCTCGTTATAAAATGTTTACAATAATAATCCAAATAATTTCTGCGTAGCTTTCATAAATGGGTCACAAATTCTTTACATGTTTTAAATTTTCAGCCTAACCAAAGTTTGTCTGCGCAGCCCAAAGTTAATTTTTATTTACCACGGATCAACTCAGAAACCGTATGGCCCCTGGGAAGTACTAGGAACAATTTAGGGAACCACGGACCTACATGGTGCTCCCATTTGAAAAATAGAAAATGAATAAAAGGTAACGAGTAATGAACTAAGTTAAAATCAAAGTGACACAACTGGTATCAGGCGGATATATTTCAAAGAGATCTGGTATTTTTTTGCTCACTCTAGGGATATATTACTTATAGAATTTTTTAGTTGTGTCAATGTTTTTGCCGGGGTAGGGTTTATATAAAAGCTAATGTGGGAAATACATGAATAAAATTGGAAAAAAAAGTTTTACAAAATCAAATGTCAGTTAAACATTTTTTATGTGCTCAAAATTAGAGTTATACTTTAAATAACTTATTTAACCTTTACACTCTTTGAAATATGAAGTCATAATTTTGTTGCTATAAGATGTAATCCGCTAACGATTAATTAGCTTTAAAATTAACCAGTCTAATTAACTAGACACATTTGTTAACTTCGCATATCTGAGTGCGTGTTTTCAAGGGTTCGAACCAATTTGGAACGACTACTAATATCCGACTAATGTCGGTAGAAGGTTCCGAAGCCTCCCTTTCTGGTATCAAAAGAAATAATTTCAATTCAGAATTTCGAAAGTTTTATCATATGTACTTTTTTCCAAGTCAAAACACAGCCAATTACACAAACATGGCAACACTAATTTTCCTCACCTCTTATCATTTCGGGTTTTGAACAGCCTGTTACTTACTACCCTTAGAAGTAGATGAAAATAAGACAGCCGTCGCTTTTAATGATGCTAGTGTTTATGACATCCCGTGCCTGTCAGATAGCAAAATATCTGGGTTATAACGTCGAGTAGTTAATGTAAGTTATGCCTCCATTTGAGGAAATGTGTCTTCCTTGGAATATTCATGGTGGCAGTGATATATACTCTGTTCTCTAAAAAGTAAACCATCATTTATCTGTGTTTTTTCCGGGATTGAAACAAAGGAAAAGGCCACGTGTCATCACAGTGATCCATGTTACAACGCTGACTCATCTCCCTATGAATGAGAAGGAATGAAAAAATACCATTCATATACTGTGGGAAATGTGTTTATCGAATATCAGATTCAATACCGATCCTAGATCATCACCCACTTACGTGCAAATTAAAATTGGCCGCCCTTTGTTACGAACCTTATGCTTGGTTATACGTTAGGTGATAATCATTTCGCCGCTAATGAATTTAGTCGCCCACTCGCTCTTCACCATCTTCCTTCCCTCCCCCGCTAGAATCAAAATTTAACAAACAAAATATTTTTGAGATACTCTGCTTTTTACATATCCATACACATGTTCTTGAACTGCGGTAGCTCAGATGTCAACGACGTCGATCTCATAACCGGATATTGTGAGTCCAAAGCTTGAGACGTCCGAAAGTCTACCGTGTTCATTAATGGTGGTTGGGGCACGTACAATTGGTTCGTAGTTGATCTGTCCTCCAAGTTCCGATGATACCTTTGGAGGTGGCAAGCCAAGCATGTGGGTCTTATACTTGGTCCCTGATTCCAAACTATGATGACCCGCTGGGTAATGTTACTAGCTTCTGTAGCATTCCATAAGCTACACTTTTTTGAGGAATATATCAAGTTAAAAAGCTTTAAAAATTGTTCTTTAACCTCATATTTTAGCTAAGGCTAACCCTGAAATTGATTGGGGCCGTAAATGTTACAGAAATTTCTAAACAAATAATGATTATTCACTTATACAATAAACCGATTAGTCCGACGACCAATAAGACGAATTGGAAAGTTTAATTTTGGCTAGTAAAGTTTAAATAATTATCTTACCTTTGTTTTGGCATCCATAGGACAAAAGAATTTAACCAATTCTAGGGGATCCTTTGTATCAAGATCATAGTTACAGCATTCTTTCAACATTTTGCAAGTCATTTCCATATCCTTTAGAAAAGCAATCAAAAATATTAAAGTGAGACAAAAGAAACTGGATGCAATTAGTATGAATTAGAATTAGAAAAGTAATATTTATCATAAATGGTACAATATTTATGGTCCATTTACTAATCAAAGACCCCTTGTCAGATCTGAGCATGTCCGAAAAGGCGAGTATGTTCAGAAAAGATGTTTGTTTTCCACTTTGAGTTTTTGTATAAAATATCCGAAGATGCGATATTCTTTAAACGATGTGATATTCAATGAAGCACTTAATTGAGCTTAAAATCTCGCTTTATTAATACTGGAATATTAGGCAGTGCAAAAGTATATATGAAAGAACAAAGTATTTCAAATACAATCATCAAAAGGCAATTTTTACAGAATTTCCAGATGTGATCTCTTGTAAACTTAATCCCGGAGCGGGTCTTTGACAGTGGAAAGATCACAAGGTTTGATTCCATCTAGGTCCCATTTTCTAGGAAAACTTTCTATGTACCCATGCCTTAATCTAAACTTCATCTGTTGTGGAGGTCTCTAGTACTGTGGTCCTTCAGCTGGGTGCTCAACTGGCGCAGCAATAATCAAGAAAAGTTGGTTATAAAAATTGTGAAATTGCTAAAGAATGTATGAGGATACTCAAAATTCAAGTGTAAGATGTTTTTCTTGGCCATTGCGTTACTGATGGAGCGTGCCAAGAATTTCCCTTGTATTTATGCAGGTGCAACCCATCCTCTACCTCCATGGTTTTCAAGCTGGGTGCCGTTGTGAAAAGAGTTTAAGAACCGCTGCTCTAGTACACCTCATAAATTCGATTTCATTTACTGAGAAAACTGTCATTATCACCATAAAACTTACCTGAGTGCTCTCAAAAACTTCCTCCACAAAGTGCACGAAATCCAAGTTTATATAGGTTCTTACCCAATAGTATTTGAGACAAACTCACAGGATCGTAGGGCTGAACAATAAGATGTTACCTAAGTTTGTACCTCTTAGACATAAACAAATTTTTAATGTCTGTAACAACCCTAGAGAGGCATTCAGGCGTTTCATACCTACAACAGTTTTAAATCCAGATTTTAAACATGCTCAAATATTGTTTTCTCTAATTCTCTAATTGGATTTTTGAGGTATAACGGTCATCTATTTTTCCTACTTGTGCTTATTTTTTATCGTTAAACGTTTTAAATATTTTTATATTTGGTCACATTTTTCTATTTGTATTGGTATTTTGTTCCGTTTATTGAAACTTTATTTAATTACTTCTGTCACTATTCTAACTGTCGCACATTTAGATAGGTACTGAGGTTTTGGAGTCTTGGCGTACCGGTACTTCAAAACTATCATTGCCCTCCGACATCAATCAGAGCCCGAGGGAAAGATACTGGTTTGCTTGAAAGTTTTCATTGCACATATGATAAAAAACTACATTGCACATATGTTATTTTTCCATGTTTCTCCACGTCAAATCATTCTTAAATTTGCCTTTGATTCGATGTATTTTTTTTGGGAGTGTTATCTGTTAATTCTTAATATATACGTACTAGCATATAGCCCGTCATATGATGGGATTAGTAAAATTTTTATTTTTCCAGAATTGTAAAGTACTCTATGAGGCAGTTAAAAAATATGGTTTGTTTTTTGGTTGAGAATTATCTGGTACACGCTCACTAATTTGTTTATCTTCATACTCTTCTAGTCTCCCGATACTGTGAATGCAGTTTAGAATCCCGTTGAATTCATTTAATCTAACTGTGTGGTTACGTATAAAAAACAAACACACAACGAACAAATTTCTTAATTTTCAAAGATATATAACTTAAACGCTTGATATTTATGAGTCCGCGAAATAGACTCCTAGACTTTTACGAAAAAAATTTGTTGTTAATACCGATGATAAAATTTTCGTTGCAATAAAAAATAATCGAGGATTCAATTTAAAATTATCACTTATATACTTAATCTATTATTTAAGACAAATATAAAAGAAAATTATTTGCTTAATATGTAAGATCATCGATAAAACGTATGAAAATAATGCACGCGATATTTAAATAATTTAAAATAAGAAATGATTATATGAGATGGTTAAGGGAATGACGTCATAATGCTAGAAAAAAACTGTATTTCAACTCCTCTTCTTAGCCCACTCTCCTGTTTCTAATCATGGATCTTGTTGGTGCTTCAACCACATTTGGCGAAATTGGCGTGCTTGCAGCTTGCATGCGTGGCGTGCTTGCAGCGTGGCGTTTGAAATCTGGCGAGGGGATTGTAACTCAACAAATTGATTCTTAATCAAAAACAACATTTTGAGGAAAAATTTTTCAAAATTTGATTATTTTAAATACTTTTAATAATAAATTTTTAATAAATTAAATAAAATTAAATAATAAATTTTTAGATACTTGGTAAATTCTTTTTGGTACAGATGCATTATAGCCGCCGGGTTTTTTCTCGCCAAACATGGCGATTTTGTGTGGCAAACTTGGCGATTTTTGGGGCGATGACTAGGTTGCTGTATATGCCCTAACTTTGATAGGGGAATATGGAAGCTATTGGTGCACGTGATTTTTGACGTCATTACCCGGCTATCTATGCAAATTTTCAGGTCTAAATATTCTTTTCGTTCCAGACTTGGATTAGTAGGTTGTCTCGTAGGTAGGTAGGTTATTTTTGGTATTTTAGTTATGGCGGATGTTCTTATTTCGGTTTTAACTATTTGTAGCATTGTGAAGAAATATCAGGAAATATCAGGTTTGTGGGGATGACGGAATTCCGAATTTGAGTTTTTTTTTATGTATTTGGTTAGTGGGATTTAGTTAATTTAGTTATGACAAACATTTTGTTTTTATTGTTATCATTTTATGGGATTTAGTTAATTTAGTTATGACGAGTAAGTTATTTATGTTTTGAAATTGTTAAAAAGTATCAAAATATTCTAAACCAAACAAGATGCTTTGGTTTGGAACATTTTGTTTTTGCTCTTATCATTTTCTGGGATTTAGTTAATTTAGTTATGACAAGTAAAGTAGTTTCTGTTTTGAAATTGTTAAAAAATATCAAAATATTCTAAACCAAACAAGATGCTTTGGTTTGGAACATTTTGTTTTTGTTCTTATCATTTTCTGGAATTTAGTTAAGACGGGTGCAGTTATTTCGGTTTTGAAATAGTTAAAATGTATCAGGATATTCTAAGTTAATTGGTTTGGAACATTTTTATTTTGTTCTTTGCTCAGGGGGGGAGGGGGAACCCCCCCTCGCATGTTAGATTCTTCATAATATTAGTGCTTATTAAAATGATATATATTGTGTTTACTCTGTTAACACATATCATAAATATTAATCTGTTATTTATATTTTAAAAAACGTAAAAAAGGATTATTATGCTAATTTTATTTTAATAATACTTTAAATTGTTAATCTGTTGTTTCCTTTTAAAGTTTAGTTTTGTTAATGTTGTGTTTCAAATATGCCACGTGACCGCCGCCTTTTTTTTTTTTTTTTTTTTGTGTGTGTGTGTGATCTTTCAGAAAACACGCACCGCCGCCACGTTTTTCTACTTGGCGACTTTTCAAATCATGCGTTTTTCTGTTGGTCGCCAAAAAAAAACATGGCGGACGGGACCGGCGACTATAATGCATCTGTTCCTCTTTTTCCAATTTTTAAGTAAATCGACCGATCTTTGCAGAACACGTTAGATACTTATTTTTTATTTCAATTTTTCAAGTAAATCGACCGATCTTTGCAGAACACGTATTTTGAGTGGAGGTTGAAGAGGAGTTGTAAAATTGAAAATTTTTTTTCAAATCTCTTATTTTACCTATTTATTATGTGGATAAATTGATAAATTTAATCGCCTGCCCTTAACCGGGGAATCCATTCCAGGTCCAACCGCTTCATAAATTCGTGGACAGATTACTTAGGCTATTATTATATAGGGGACTAGCATATAGCCCGTCATATGACGGGATCAGTAAAATTTTTAATTTTCCAGAACTGTAAAGTACCCTATGAGGCAGGTAATAAAATGGTTTGATTTGGGCTGAGAATTATCTGGTACACGCTCAATAATTTGATTATCTTTACTGAACGCATGTTAGTTGCCATCTTTAAATTATCTTGACATATTAGGGACTGCAGAGGTTTTAATATTGACAGTGATTATTTCGGGGTACATATGAAGGATGTTCAAAATTTAGAGAATCGATTGCAAACTGTGTGGTTATGTATAAAAAACAAACACGCAAATGAACAAACTTCAGAGATATATAACTTAAACGTTAGATATTTATTAGTCCGTGAAATAGACTCCTAGACTTTTATGAAAAGAATTTGTTGTTAATACCGGTGGTAAAATTTTCATTGCAACCAAAAATAATCGATAATCAAATTTAAAATGATCACATATGTACCTAATCTATTATTTAATCCAAATATGAAAGAAAATGATTTACGTCATATCTAAGTTCAAGGATAAAACGTATGAAAATAATGCGGACGATATTTAAATAATTTAAAATAAGAAATGATTCAATGAGATGGTTAAAGGAATGACGTCATAATGCTAGAAAAAAAGGTTATTTTCATCTACTTATAATGTGATAAATTGAATCGCCTGCTCTTAACCGGTGAAATAAGGGCTTGAAATTAATGATATTAAACGCTCGAAAAGGGAGAAGGGGTGGAATTCGAAAGTTTTGAAGACGACAGTATTGTTTGTTGTGATAGGAAGCCTAATTATACCAATTTATTTTAGAATCGGATGGGTAATTTAGGAGCAGATAAACTTGAATCAATTTGAGTTTTGCTAACCCTAACTCATCAAGTATCCAATAGATGACTCTATCCATTCCAGGTCCAACCGCTTCATAAATTCAAGGACAGACGGACAGATAACATAGGGTATTATTATATAAGGGATTACCAAAGTGTGAAAACTTTTCTTCGTCATTGTTATTTCACCAAACAGGATATAAAAGTGAGATTAAACCTTAAACTCGGAAAAATAAAGCATTTCCTTATTGCTTAACACATTCGCTGCCACTAAAAATGATATTACCATCCTCAGAAGCCGCGTTACAAAACAGGGTTTTTAATCACGCACATAAAAAAATGCAAACAAAAATTTTGAAAACCAACCACACAAAATTAAAAAATAATGCTTCACTAACGTGCCGAAACAACCTCGCCGTTCAATTTCCAAAGCCACACTAAACACAGAGCATATAACTTATCAAAGTCCGTCTCCGCGTTAGTGCGTCGTCGGCATACCAGGAGGTGCCGCTCTGGCGCGCCAGTGCGTCGGTGGCAGCGAACGTGTTAAACAACGTGAATTGAAACTTTTAATGAGGAAGACTGTAGAACAGAGTTGACAACAGTAGGTAAATGTTGATATTTTGTGATAGTATAGGTTGACGATTAAAAGTCATAATACTTATGAATACCAGGCAATACGTGTTCAGGAATAAATCCCTTATCCTCGATAAGATGTTATATTTCCAATCTTTCGGTCGTGTTATGTAAATAAAATGTGATTTAAAAAAACATGATTTCCATCATTGCTAAAAGGAGAGAGAATTTAATAATCTGAATAAATTCGTTAGTTTTAAAAGGAATTGTGTAAAGAAGTGTGTACAGAAAAATGACGTAATTTGAAGTAAAATTTAGTCATGACAAGTTCTATTTGATTTTGCATGGTTTCGAACAAAACTCATTTTTGATGTTATATTTTGTAAGTGGGGATTAAATTCATTTATATAATATATTCCATCTATTCATAGATGACATGTTTCTTATTGAAGATAACGACATTACAAACATAAGGGTTTATCCTCAATGTTTATTCAACCAAGGAAACATTAAAAATAATCTTACATCATCCGTCAGTAAATCTTGGCATTCTTCCAATTCAGCTAAAACGTCTGATCCTAAAATAAAGTATTTTTAATGAAAAATGGATTAACATTTGGAGCTATTATTGGTTCACTAACATACACAAAAATACAATGAATGGTTTTATTTCTATTTAGACAAAAAGTTAAAGTAAAGGCAAAAGTATATTAAGTCCTTTAATTAACACGGGTTCGTGTTTTTGACATATCTAAAAGTATTTAAAAATGACTCAATATTCTTTGGATATATATATTTTTTTTAATTTAAGGTATCTGTCTACGTTTGGAGAGACTTTTTTCTTTAAACGTAGAAACTAGTTCATGTTTTTACATTTTTAGATTTATTTTTTATATTGTCATCGAGAATTGCACTTAAAAAAATTATTCCTGGAGAAGTATTTATAAAATTTCTAATAAATGAAAAAAATTAGGGTTTCAGGAAAAAAATCGGGTTTTTTCAAATGGTCTAATTTTTTAATAAGTTAAATTATTTCAATATTTTTTGATGCAACACATTTCTTATACACTAGACTAGTGAATTACGTAAAATATTTGCTTAATTTACATTTGGTAAAAAATTTTGGTTCTTCAAAATCATACACATTTAATTTTTAACGAATTTTTATTAACTTTTTATCAAACTATAAGTGTAACATCATTAAAAATTGTCCAAATTTAAAGCTTTTAGGTTATTTGCTGGTAAATACTATCAAAAGAATTCATAACAGTTTTCAACAAAATATTTTAAGAATTTTTTGAGAAATCACATTTCAACATTTTATTAAAAATACCGTTCTCAGAAAAACGCATTTGAAGTTTATAAAAGCAACTTTAACTACTAAAAAATTAAAATACATGTTTAAAATTCCCCACACTTTCTTACTTTAAAACTTTCTAATTGGCAAATTGCTAATTATAAAATATACTAGAAAATTTTTTAAATTAATCTTCATGAAAATTAAAAAAAAAAAATTTCTCCGAAAAATGCTGTTTAAACGCTTTAAATTCCCAACTTCCGGTTCCGAAGTCGCTACTTCCATTTTGTTTTGACAGCTGTCACTGATGTTTAAACATCTGTAACTTTTCTTTTTCTTTCTACTAATGCAGTAGAGACAAAACAGAAACAGATTTAGAAGCCTAAAATTTGAAATTTTACAACAGAGAAATAAAAAGAAAATTATGATTTTTGGCAAAAAATGACGTTTTTAACATAGACGGATACCTTAAGGTTAATTCACTGAAAACTTTACTTTTCTTAAATTGATATTATTACATGTGGGGTTTTTTTGAGTAACAAAACACATTTTTCTTGAATTCTTTTTTTAAAAACATTAAACTTCGAAAATGCACAATAGATAACCAGATATTGTCAAAGTTATTAAGGCCAGCCGCATTAGATGGATGGGACACCTTTTTAGCTATGAAGATTCTAACCCAACTATACTAGTGATCTTTTCAAAAATTGAAGGCCAGGGAAAAAGAGGAAGACCCTCATCAGGTGGATAGATTCTCTAGAGAGGGATTTAAGAGAACTGGGCGTCCATCATTGCCATGCTAGAGCCAAATCTAATCATTAGTGTTGTTTTGCCAAACTCTCAAGTATAGCAGAACTAGACGGCTAGGCCCAGGCAGTTCTGTGCCAAATTCATCCTGTGATCATTGGCGATCTATTGTCTTTGAGAAAGTCAGATGGAGGGAGGTCGGGGAGACGGCCTTGGCCTGTAACAGGCTGTAGTGCTGACGAAGAAAAAAAAAACTTCGAAAAAAGGAAATTTTTTAAAAATTATTCTTCTTAATCAATTTTTGATATTTTACCATCAATTTGTTGCTGTATCCATAAAACTATTCTTAATAACTTCAGAAAATGAATTTTGAATTAAATAATTGGTTATTGAGAAAAAAAAAATAAACCGTAAGCTTTATCTGTGGAAATTAACGAAAAAACATGAACTCCTTTACACTTTAAACTAAAAATAACTTCTATTCAATTTATTGTAAAATCTATCCCTAATTTTCTTAGGTAAACTTTTTCTAATATGCATAAAAGAGAGCTCTTTTATTCATGTATCCGAGTTTTAGTATTTTGAATATATATATATATATATATATATATATATATATATATATATATATATATATATATATATATATATATATGTATGTATGTATGTATGCATATATATGTATGTATATATATATGTTTATATATGTATATATATATATGTATATATGCATATATGCATATATATATATATGTATGTGTATGTATATATGTATACATATATATTTGCATGTATGTATGTGTATATATGAATATATGTGTGTGTATATATATGTATATATGTATGCATGTGTATATATATATGTATGTGTATATGTACATATATATACACATGTATGCATATATATATGTATATGTATGTATATATATATGTATGTGTATATATATATATATATATATATATATATATATATATATATATATATATATATATATATATATATATATATATATATATACATATATATATGTATATATATATATATGTATATATATATATATATATATATATATATATATATATATATATATATATATATATATATATATATATATATATATATATATATATATATAAACACAAACTGAGAGCTATCAATTTAAAGATTTCAAATTGAAATAGCGGTTTAAAAGATAATGGAAAATGCTAAAGTTTCGTATACTTTTAACATCTTGTTACAATTTGCACTAATAGCACCCAATTATTTTACAAATTTACCTCATTTAAAAATTAATGACTTGTTTAAAAAATAAGTTTAAGCAGAGCAGCATTCTTGAGAAAAATTGAGTAAAATGCAAAGCATGCATATATTTACATCCTTATTTACACTTACATATAGATAACAATAATGATTTAATATTTTTACTTACTTATAAATATTAAATTATTCTTGAATTATTTCTAGTATATTATAAATGCAAATATAACGAGATTTCATATTTTTAATTTAAGCAACATCATTAAAAATTATTTTTCCTATTTACAGAACATTATGTTCATAGTACCTCATTTTAAAAGTATCCAGAAGCATAACTAATTCCTTTCCTTTGATGACAAAATGAGTATATTTATTTTATTGAGGTATTTTTGAATGCTAAGGCAAAATATGCTAAAAAACATTAAAGGAAAATACTTTTCATTCATCCTGGTAAACTGATAAGTTGTTCATTCAAAATAATAATAGAATTGGTACAATAAGAGCGATGTGTGCGTAACGTGAATAAACGTTGTTTGCCGATTCTGAATTAGGAATGAGGCAGATGTCAAATTATCAATTTAATACAAATATTAAGTGTATCTTTTAATGCGTTTTCCCGGTTTTCAGTTCAACAATGAATACCGATATTTCATAACAAACATAAGCATTCACTAGATCATTTTTATCTGTAACAATTGAGTTTTCCTCATCTATGTATTTTTGAACTGTTAGCTCTGCAATGATGTCTTCATGTTAGTTCTTTGCTCCTGACAAGTTTTGTATCTACATCTACAAAATCAAAAAATTTTGCTGATTCTCCAGCAAACGGTTTCATTACATCAAAGAATTCTATGTTAAAAAATTCAATGACCTTTTTGCAAGAGCTGGACACAAGTAAAATATAAGCATATAAAACATTCAAAAAGATCCTAATGAAATGTTATTTTTCTTAGCACTAAAATTCAATACTATATATTCCAAGATACAAATGAAAGTTAAATGTTGAGAGAACTTTTTAGTTATTCATTCATTCTATTAAAATATGACATATTTGCGCTTTGAAGATGCGATAAAGGTGAGAGAATTTTGCAACAGCGAGAAAAAATTTCTATTGAATTACATAGTCGGAATTTCGATAAGGGGAAATTCAAGATAAATTAAGTCGATATATCTAGAATCGGCTGTATTTATAATGTGTTATAGAATATAGCAAAGTGTTAAAGTGCTTGTAAAACTATATTCATTAATCATTGTTTACAAAGCATCACATTGTTGCTCCATCTATCTTGTTAAATATCCCCCTACACTGTGGAAACTCGAAATTTCAAAACTCGAAGTCACGACAAGGGTTAGTTCAGATAACTCCCTACACCAGAGTTCTTCAATCTGGGTTCAGAGCCGTAACTAGGGCGTGACAAAGATGTCATTTACCGCGGTCGCCTCAGTGATAGGGGCTCCGCAAGTAAAAGTATTAATCAGGTAAAACTAGAATAAAAATTAAAACTTAATATACTAGAAGTATTTTAAGAATTATCAAAATATTTGGTTTGGTTTGGAGAGCTACGTTCTACTTTTTTGCTACACGAGGGCTAATGAGACCGGGAACTACTGCTTAAAGCTGCTTAAAGGGTTCGAACATCCATGCCCCAGTAGGATTCAAACCCACGAACTCCGGTTCCGAAGGCCAGCACCCTAACCATTCGGCTATGAGTTCTATATGAATATTTAGAAAAAAAATGTTTATATATTTTCTCACTCTGTTTGGTGATAGGAATGCAGGCCAGTTTTTTGCCACTGGTGCCAATGGGCCTAGTTACGGACCAGGCTGGGTTTCGCGGAACCTTTGTGTTCTAGAAAATTTCTTAAGGGTTCTTCGGAAAACCTTCGGGTGCACAGGCAACGAACACATCCAAGAGTATTCGTTCTTGAAATAAACTAAAGCACCCTCAGTGATAGATTTTCCGAACTAATAAGCGCTTCACAATGATCCAGAATTTTGTGGAGGTCTAAGACAATAGTTCCTATGGATAGTATTGTTTCCCATTGGCAAAGCTGGTAAACATAAATCATTTCCCTTTGCTTTTGTTTATATCAATTCTGTTGTAGTACATGATAAAGAATATAGCTAAATTTCATCTTACAGCAGTAATTAGTTTTTCCACTTTTTGAAAAATATATTGACTCTATTGAATGATAAGTGAATCAAATAGCAGAAGTCCTTTTAGGAATTCAACAAGCCAGAATGCCACAATATTTCGCCGTCAATAAAACGTTAAAGAACACTACAGTACATAAACTGGTAACGGGCAGATAGCCACAATTTAGCAATTTATTAGAATGACCCTTATTAGCAATTGACCTTTATTAGCAATTTGTTACTTTACCTAAAGAGCAGTGCATATCATGATAGCAGGGATAAATATCTTCCTCCTCTGTGCGGCATTTCTTCTCGTCCTTTTTACCTACACCACCTAGGGCTGAAACATGAGCGAATAATGTAGCAACGCACAAAAAATGTATCAACTTTCCTTCCACCATTTTGGATACTTTTCCTATCTTCCAATGGAATGTAAATGGTTTAATTTAAATACCCACAGTACCTGTTTATAAGAAAAAATTTTTTGCTGCGTGTGATATTCATACAAACACCTGGAAAAAAGTAAATTATTCCGTTTTCTCGAGTAGCTTAGTATTTCATTGTGTACCTTACACAAGATAAATATAATTTGATAATAAATGAACGATGAATAACATTGTTTGTTTCCACAAAAGATGTAATTTATTCAGAATTAGTTCAGTTTCGTGCATTTCCGCATCACCAGAGTAGTTTGCATTTCAGAAACAAAAGCTGAATATTGGAGGAAATTCAAGTCATATGTTCGATATAAAAAAATAATCGAGGTTTTGACAAAAAAAGAGGATATTAAATTAAGGCTACTTCAATACAGATGCGTGTTTAATGCAATAACAATGAGAGACCAGCAACTCAGCAATTCAATATCGGAAGCTTTTGCTGTAACTTCTTTACTAAATCGAATGGTTTCTTCCATGCTGATGCATTATTAACAATTTAGATGAATAAGTCAGAAGAATATATTTTAGTAAATAAATGTAATTTGATTATTAATCAAATTTGCTGTATTCTTGTTCTTCACTACTGTGATTCTGTGTTTATTAAGGCATTCCTTTCACCCATGAAGAAAACGCCGCTGATCTTGTACAACTGTACAAGACTGAACATAACGTTTACTAACATTTATATATACTACTGGTAACTTCAAGGCTGCCTTTGGCACTACCAAGTCACAGAAATTTGTTAACCATTTTAATATGGGAACATCATATAGGTGGCCAACATACTCTCTAGGGACTTCTAACACAAAGTGGATCTTCGTACCACTTTGCAGGGACCAAGTAGATCCTCAGGAGTGGCCTGATGCCTCCGGAGGTATCGTTTGGGAACTTAGAGGTCTAACCAAACCCGATTGAGCCAGATGTGACTCGTATTAAGGCAAAGGGGTTCGCCTTTCGTTTTGACGAGTGGGTGAAAGTAAGACTTGTGCTCAAGAGGGCCCTCTTAATTTTGAATCAGGGACCAAACAGAAGGCCCATGGGCTTAGCCTGCCATCCCCAGAGGTATTGATTGAGAAGATGGAGGACATTGTGACCACGAACCTATTTTACGTACCCCAGCCATCCTTAGTGAACACGGCAGATATTTGGCCGGCCCTAGCCTCGAATTCACAACTCTCCAGAAAGGCCATGAGATCAATACCTTTGCCAACTGAGCTACCGCAGCTGTACGAAAATTTTTATAGCTATTTAAAATGTAGTACACAGTTTACAATGGATAAATAGTTTTAAAATATCACTGATATATTCTTAAAATTGTTTTAAAATATCACTTTGGCTTTTTAGCTTTACAATCTCAAAAATTTATAGTAATCAAAAGTAATATAATTTATGAAAATGGTATAATAATATCACGTGACTTGTGTTTGTGTGCGTTTCTAAGGAAAAAGTAAACTAAATCTGTAAATAAATGTAGAGGTTTTGTATAAAATCTCGATAACGGACCCTTAAGGAATATACTACCAGAATACATCATTTAATTTCATAGAGCAATATCACCGAATTAAAATTATAGGCGAAAGCCCTCATTAAGGGCCGAGAAGAATCTCGGGGGTTTCAAATCTTAAGTCAAAGGCAAAACCCCTGTGTCTCTAGGTTCTTCCACCTTTTAACTCTTACTAAGCTAACTACTGGGTCTACAGTTCATGCCCTCGAGCAAAGGGGATCTAACCAATTAAAACTTTATAGTGCCCTAGCTGCCAATATAGGAAATTCTAAACAAAAAGGAGATGAATGCTATCGGAGACGGATTTCTCTATAGATTTTTTTCTTAGATTTTTCTAGAGATTTACCTTAGACTGTTATTGTTAATTCTGTACACTAAATGACCTCGCAGTTCATCCTGACTCTATAATAAAGTGGGAACACTTCCAATCGATGCTCCGGCAATGAATATTTTTCTTAACTGAGAATAGTGTCTTGCTTTACCACACCTTGGCCATGACTGCAAATTCTCCGTCGTACACTCTTTTTACGATGCTTACATGTCTATATATATATATATGTGTGTGTGTGTAATACACTAAAAATAATTGACTTTAAAGTTCAAAATACCTCCCCATTCTAGTTTTTTTAATATTAACTTTCCCAGACACCTAAAAGGCAAGGATATGAATCACTGAGATTGCCATTCTTTCCACACTTTCCACAACTGTAGTTGAATTACAATGTGCTACTTCTCACCCTTTCTTTTCTCCAACACTCTTCCCCATGGGAAAAATGAAGATCTTTACAATTTTAATGCCCTTGTAGGCAGTTTCACCAACAATGTTTTAACATGCTATGAAATAAAACTAATCAAAAATTATTTCTCAGGGGAAATCATCCTCCGGTTTTCGTATCCCCGGGGACGGGCTTTTCACAAACCAAACAGATGCACGTTTGTCTCTTGTTCATGTAAATCGAGTCCGTCAGTTCTACCTCATTAATATAGAAATTAAGGATTTATATTATTTTGCTGGCCTTAAACATTATTTGCTATTGCTATTAAGGATTTATACTATTTTGCTTGCCTTAAACATTATTTGCTGTTGTTATTAAGGTTTTATACTATTTTGCTTGTTCTGAGTGTCAGCCTTTCTCGTCACAATAACTGCAAATGAGTTACATTGCAACACATAGGAGTTAAAAATATTTGCCATTTCTCCCGTGTAATAGGGAAAGATTTTTTTTACTGGTTACACACACGCAAACACACAGACAAACACACCCATACAGTCTACCAATAAGTATTTGGACACCTGTGATAGAAAAGAAAAACTAACTTTATTCAAAATCAATAGTTGGTAGAGCCTCCACGAGAGGCAATTACAGCGTGAACTCTCCGGGGCATACTTTCCACAAGTCTTTGTATTACAGCTAGTGGTATTGTCTTCCACTTGGCTTGGAGTAGACATACAAGTTCCTTCCCCGATTTTGGACGGGTAGTGCATTCCTTAATTCGGTGATCCAGCTCGTCCCAGAGATTCTAGATAGGGTTCAGATCTGTGCTCAGGGCAGGTCAGTCCATTCGATGAACTCCATTGGCACCATACCAAGTCTTGGTTAACCTCGAAACAGGACAACTGGCATTGCCGTCCTGAACAGGGGTCCAATCCGTAAAACTGCCACAACGTAGGAAGCACATTGCCATCCAAAATAGTGCAGTAGGCATCGGCGTTAAGCTTACCATGAATGGGGATCAAGGGTCCCAATCCATACCAGGAGAAACACCCCCAGACCATTATTCTACCTCCACCGAACTTGACTGTTGTCACTATGTATTCTGGCAGGAGACGTTCTCCAGGCAGACGCCACACACAGACCCTGCCATTCGAACGGTAAAGGGTGAACCTTGGTCCAAAGAACCCGTTTCCACTGATCTACGGTCCAATTTGGATGTGCTTTGCACCACATTAACCGAGCAGCGCGGTTGGACTTTGGGATCAAAGGCTTATGGGTAGCAGCACGACCATGAAAACCAAGTAGACGTGCTTCCTTGCGGATGGTATTCATTGAAACAATACTCCCGGATGCCTGTTGAAACTCCTCGCGGTTGAGGGCCATCAGTTGGATGCGGTTCTTCCGAATTTCTCTGGACAGCACTCTTCGGTCTCTATCTTCCAGTTTCGGTGGTTTGCCGACTCGGGGCACATTCCGACAATCACCGCTCACCTTCCACTTCTCAATCACATAAGCCACTGTCGATTTTGGGTACTTCAGATCGCTAGATATGTCTTTTAAGGATCGGCCACATTTGTGATAGCCGATAATTATACCTTTCTGGAAATCAGAGAGCTCCGAACTGCGACTGATGCCGATGCTATTTCCTACACGATGTATATCGGCGGAGGCCGTGACGTACCTCAGGATCGCAGATATCGTCATTTGCATAGGTGTCCAAATACTTCTTGGTAGACAATGTATATATTTGATACTTTTCACCTCGGTAGAGAGCTAACTCTCTTCACACTTCTTCCCCCCCCAAAAAAAAAATCTTTTTTATAATCTATATAAAAAGAAGGTTTATAATTGACTTATTTTTTTAAATAGATAATAGTAAAAACTTCACCGATTTTCATTTGAAAATGAACCTAATAATGACACAGTCATTAACATATTCATACACATAGTCTAGGCTTGAAACTGATAACTTTACAGTTCTCAAATCAACGAGTTGAACGTTAAAGCGAAAAAAAATTTTATGTGGAACCCCGAATATTAATGAATGTTGACATTATCTAAATGCAGCAAAGAAAGCAACTGGACCACTAAACCTGATTTGATTTTTTCTAACAATGATATTTTTTCTGTTGAATCATCTGTGACTAAAATTCCCAACCTAATGAATATTAATGATTAAAGGGTAAACATTATTTTTATTTATAACTATTTTCAAGGTCGATAAAAAATTAAATGGCACTCAGGAAAAAAATATTATCCTCATCAAAAAATGTTTTTTTTTTTTTGATTTTTAACATGCAGTTACGTGAGACAAAGTAAGGACAACGATTTCCATGATTATAAAATTTCCTGCAAAAATTCACGAAAAAACAAAAACCTGCCGTGCAGGGAAAGACAAAATCCAGCCGTTATGGAGAACAGCAAATATCTAATGCGTCGCATGACTGAGTGGGAATATAATTGAAAACAGTTTATCGGAAAAAAAACATTAAATATAGTCGAATACTGTAGCGATCGTGATTTCCTTTAATTGTACAGAGCAACTGAATGAATTAAGAGTCATTTTCCTTCCTGTCTGTTCAACCCTCTTGCTCATTTATTATATAAAAATCAAAGAAA
>CM063501.1:32495841-32658341 GCA_032207245.1 Pardosa pseudoannulata | reverse complement strand
TTGCTTAAAACAATAAATATTTAACCCTCTGAGTGGAACACACCGAGGAAAAAAAGTCTCCAAAAATACGCTAAAGGTTTATTGTGGCAGTGACCAAAGTGTTCTATGATTTTTTACATCACCCTTTGTCGACTAGATTGGAATACGGGAAACCCAACCTTGTTATTGTCCCTTTAATTCCGGTTATAAATAGATATATAAATAGACATTATAGATTGTTAATTTTTAATACACATAAAATCATCCCATAAGAAATAATGGATTCTAAATGTACAAATAAAAATATTCTTTAAGAGAATTATTTATATTTTTTTACGAAAGTCATCCAAGATATTTAAGTGGTGCAATTAGAGATACATCTGTTACCGCAAACGAAATACTTCGAAATAGAGATTTACAAAGCCATGAAAAGCTATCATCCTCTTTGTGCCTCAGGGAGTAGGGGTGCATCCCTCAATAAATGTCAGTCAAAGAGGGGTGCAGTTTCTAAACAAACGACCTGACCCTCCTACCTCAAAACTCCATGGGGGAAAATGCTGGCAGTAATGTACATTACATCCATTTTCGGAACATTTTTGGAGGTCGAAAATTGTACGTGACAACCGGTTTGAAGACATCATCGGTTTGGCGGAATTGTACGTGCGAAACGCTTAGAGGGTTAAGTTAATTCCTGTTATTTCCGGATTGTAGCTTGTTTCGGGGCACCTAGGCTTGAGCCGAATCCCCAATGGTGAAGGTGAGAATTACTCTTCAGGGTGTGCATCGTGAAATACAGAAATATATTAAAGGTGAAAATAATTTAAATGAGTAAAGTCTTAAAGTAAAAGGAAAAATAATAAAGGGCCCTAAATAGCTGAATTTGAATAAAAAATTAAATGAAAATAAAGAAGAAATAGAAAAGAAAAAAATTAGTATAGTTTCAGGAACTTAGACTAAAGAATTTAAGTACTAAACAAATGTTTTTGGCGGATGCAAACATCCAATATTTTTAAAAGTTTTATAATTTTTTTTTGATATTTTGTTTTATTTATTTATTTTTTATTTTTGTTAGTTTTTATATGCTTATAGGATATTTTATTACTGAATTACTGATTGTTTTATTAAAGAAAATTATATTGCAAAGAAAAATCACTAAACATTAAGCATTGTTTAACCTATGAAACCTTTAAAATAATTAATGATAAATGCCCCAGTTAAAAAAAACGAAAACAAATAATTATTATTAATACTGCTTAAATTTAGGTATTGGTAATGAAACAGTGTTACTTACGTTCTTTGCACTATTGAATGAATACGACAAAGTATGAAACGCGGGCATTCTATAGGATGACTGGTTGTTTTTAGGCAAAATATGAAATACCCGTATTCAAATTATATACTTTGTCGTCTTTAACTGGACATAGGTTTCACTTGACTCTTAAAATAATAGGGAGATAACCATCTGGAATCGAAGGATGGGGATCGAATGACACTGGACTGGAACTAGTGCATCAGTGGGTTATTTTGGTAGGCATTTTATAAATAATGCTTACTTTAACAGTGTGAATTTTCCAGTGGATATCTTATTTATGGTCAGAATATCCAGACCACATCCAAAGTTCTCGATGGAATATCTAGTGGAACACGTGTTTTGTTAGAATAGATCAGGGGTCGGCAATGCATTTGCGGCTTTGCAGACTACTGTCTCTATATTAAATCGATAGCAATAAACAAAAAAAATCGCTCTTTGAAACTTTCGTTATCTTTTTCACAGTTTGGCTCTTCGCTCTCAAAAGTTTGCCGACCCCTGGGATAGATAAAGCAAATAATTCTTTGAATATTTCATACATTGCCTAAAAGTAGGTAGGCATTTTATATTTAAATATTAGAATTAAATAGAATGCCTGCATTGCATACCTTGAAAACAAATATATCGTATTTACGTGTGTATATCTTTAGAGCAAATACACTTTGCCAGGCTTTCCTGGTACAATTATTATTATTAAGAGCTTAAGGTATCTGTGAGAGTGGCGTTTTTCTGCGACAGGAATGGTGGTGGAAGCAAAGATTAAGCTGTCATTAATGTCAATAGTTATTTTATTAATAACAAATTCTAGATCATTAATGTTAGGGAGGTCAAAAATTTTTAGAATTAAGGCAATCTTTAAATTGCTTCCAATTAATAAATTTTTATCTGAGGAGAGGTCACACATGGTTTCTGTAGTTACAGAATTTAAAATACCCTTAATTAATTTAAAGTCAAGAATGCTATTATTACTATTGTTTGTATGAGGTATTGGTTCACTAGGTGCAAAAATATCAAAGTTAGAATTGTCGGAGAAGTTTATTATTTGTCCAGATGAATTACTATAATTGCAGTGCCAGTCCTTATGCCTTGCATTGAGATCTCTAAAAATAATTGTACCGTTAATATTACTCAAGGAGTAGAGATCGTCAAACACTTCGGGCTGATTTAAACAAGTGGAGGGGATATAAGTAGAAATTATTGTTTAGGGCGATCCTTTATTGATTTTAATATTAATAGTGGTAGCGTTAATAACTTGAAGAGGAGGAAGAATTATAACATAACGGGGAAAGGTACACTTAATAATAATTGCAGTGTCCCTCATGGGTTGATTTGGACTAGGGTAGTTATTCCTGCATGTGGTGTAGTCTTTGATGTTGAATTTATCCTCTGGTCGAAGATTGGCTTCTTGGAAGAGGACAATATCGGGTAAGTGCTCGTTTAAGAATTCCCGGAACTCACGAATCCTAGCTTTAATACCGTTGCAGTTCCATGCGAAAACTGTTAGAAACCCATGTTGTGCCATTAGGGGTCGGTGGAGGAGTCTTGGATAAGACCAGAGAAGAATGCCACCATGCATACCTTAGTGGTCTTAGCTTTGACCATATTAGATTTACATGGACAAGAGTCAAACGTGCATCTGTTTGGTTTGTGAAAAGCTCGTCCCAGGGGATTCGAAAACCCTGTGGATGATTTCCCCTGAGAAATAATTTTTGATCAGTTTTATTTCATAGTATGTTAAAATATTATTGGTGAAACTGCCTACAATGGCATTAAAATTGTAAAGATCTTCATTTTCCCCATGGGGAATGAAGTGTTGGAGAAGAGAAAGGGTCAGAAGTAGCACATTTTAATTCAACTACAGTTGTGGAAAGTGTGGAAGGAATGGCAATCTCAGTGATTCATATCCTTGCCTTTTAGGTGTCTGGGAAAGTTATTAAAATAAACTAGAAAGGGGGGATTTTGGACTTTAAAGTCAATAATTTTTGGTGAAATTCACACATATATATAGACATGTAAGTGTCGTAAAACGGAGTGTACGACGGAGATCTTGCAGTCATGGCCAGTTGGTGTGGTAAAGCAAGACACCATTTTCAGTTTTAAAAAATATTTATCGTCAGAGAGTCAATTGGAAGTATTCCCACTTCATTATAGAATCAGGATGAACTGCGAGATCCTTTAGCGTACTGAATTAACAATAACAGCCTAAGGTAAATCTCTAGAAAAATCAAAGATAAAATATATGGAAAAATCCGTCTCCAATATCGTTAATCTCCTTTTTGTTCAGAATTTCCTATATTGGCAGCTAAGACACTATATAATATTTTAATTGGTGAAACTCGTTGCCTGAGGGCGTGAACTGCAGATCTAATGGTCAGATTAGAGTAAGAGTTAAAAGGAGGAAGAACATAAAGACGCGGAGAATTTGCTTTTGACATTAGATTTGAAAGCCCCCGAGATTTTCTTAGGTTTTAGAATGATTTCTTCAAAGTTCTAAATACTCAATAATTGTTTAATGTCTGTGAGAAGCCTGGCTATTTCGCAGATTGATTGTTAGAACTAGTTATGAAATTAGAAGCAGCAAAACTAGGGGGTTGGGGGTAGCTATAGGTGATGGCTGTACTGAGGATGCAACGGTTATCTGGCCAACATACTGCATCCGGAACTATACCGAATAATTGTAGTAGTTGGGTTTTACAATTATCCGACAGTACATCCCGCTAAAAATTATACACCGAGAAATAAGATAAATGTAACACAAAAAACGCAAAATTTTAAACAATATACTATATGAAATAATGCGTACAAGTATTTTGAATAAGTATGTGTAAAATAACTTAACTATTTGTACTATCATTTTTTTTCTTTAATTAAAAAATGTAAAAGGTGAGAAAAACACTAAAATTTGGTTGAAAAAATAAAGTACATAAAGCTGATTTATTTAAAATAAATTTAAAAAGTACGAATCATACTGATATTCGAATAGATATCTGGCTGAAACTCTGGCCAGGTATCAGGTATCCGGCCAAATTGACACGCGTTGCATCCCTTCGACGAACCAGTGAAAAAAAAATTTACAACTTTTTTGGACTATTTTTTTTAAATTTGACTTGTCCTTCAATTCTTAAATTTGCTCTTAATTCAAATTAGAGACCAAAGACATACTCGAAAAAGCAAATTTTTAATAGAACTACCTAACATTGTTACTTTAAAAATTAGTGTTACGTGTATGTTTGATAAATCATGCTTAGGCCTTTTATATGCAATAATTTATTTAACCGCCATCGCATTTTGTTTAAAACACCTTCATTGTTTCAAGTACTACCTTTTTATAATAAACTGTAATAAAATTTTGGTTACTAACATGATTTCAAATCCAGTGCTTCAGAACCTATAACATTAGAGATTGGGCCTTTTTTCGTAGATTTATTTTTACTTAACATTTTTGCAAAAGGCTCATCGTGGCCTTTATAACGGTTGGAAGAACTTGTTCACAATTTAGAGTTCATATTTATATTCATCGGTGCCATTAATATAATCAAACTGTTTGCTTGATGCATTATGTTAAATATCTTTGCAAAATAGGCTAAGCAGGCCCTGTAACAGTTGTCAATATATTCCATGTTAAACTAAACTGATGGTAATTATGTTTGGGCTAAAGTAATAATGTACAAACTTTAATATTATTTGATCCAATAAAGACATTAGATTTTAAATGCTTTATTTTTTCGTCTTTACATTCGAATACAAATGAACACACAACTTTGTTTGCTTACACCAATAATATACACATAAGTAGTTTTAAGAATATTTCATAACCTTTTAACTTGTATTCAATAAAAGAATTGTCAATAAACACGTAATATGAATAAGACTTCCTTCCCTATAAATTTTTTCATTTTATTCTGTGAAATAGCTGTACGTATAACTGGAGATTTTTATTTTATATATCAATTTCAGTTCACAAAAAAATTAATTTTTGTATGACTTATATCAACATACTCTCACTTTTGTATTAATGATAATTGTTTCAGTCAGAGTGGTATATATAACGCAGTATATAAAATATTGTATACACACACTCGAGCCGTGTTTTCATTGGATCCAATTTTGTACGAAGCGAATCATCCTTAATTTATTCATATCAAAGAATTCCATCATGCAAAAAGTAGACCTTGTTAAAGTTCTCAGATCATTTCAAACAGACATACAAAGAGTGCTTCCCCCTTTATTTGGTGTTTCAGAATTGTCTTCAATCTACACATACTTGTGAAACGTTTTTAGATCATACGTATTTGTAATGTAAATTAAAAAAAACTTGTTTCCGGAAACGATTACACTTCTACAAACTAACACTACACTATACTAATCTAATCTATATATATTCTATATCATAAAAGCTAAACTAAATAACTATGTTATAAACATGGCCATGTTACATTCTAAGTTACCCCAAAATCAATACCACATATAGCAAAAGGGAATGGGTGTCAAGATATAGCAATTTTTGTATTGAAAGTGTCGTGATAGATAAATATTTGTATATTGTGTTTCACCATGATTGTCATAATTAAATAAAAGAGACCACAACACAAAATAGCACATTACAAAAAAAATGAACAAGTCCCACCTACACATTAAAGGGGGAAAAATAGGGAATAATTTTCAGATTTCGCCAGTTCCGGCACAAAGATAAAAGTTTCACAATAAAAAAACAATCTTCGGGTAGATTTCAGTATGAATAACATCGTTGCACAGTCACAGAAATCAGTAAAGGTAGAAAGTCTATCCAAATTTTCAGATTTTGTTCTGAAATGAAATAGTCTTTCAGTCTCATGGAACTGATTGGAAGGAATGTCTTTCCATAACATCTATAGAGTGTGGCCTCCAATTCGATTGTAAATATTCCTCAATGAACTACAAGAACAGCATTTCCGAACATTCGTCACTATAAAAGATAAAAGGATAAAAACAAATGTTATTTTTGCGTAAACTGCTAAAACAAAATCTTAAATTTAAATTAATCCTTTATTTGGCAAAAAAATAAACATTCTGAATTGAAACAAATACTGAAATGGGAATGTCTTGAGTGTTGCTAACACCCAAGAAACATTTTTCATAAAGTGTGACTAGTTTATGAGAATAAATACTAATAATTATATTGAAATTATAATATTTCTTTAACACTTTATTTTTTTTCTAAGTTTGTATGGCACATCATACAATGCCAAATTAAGGGTTAAGAATTTTAAATTTTTATCTTGATACCTCAGAAATAGGATAGAATTATAATACCAAACTGAACTTTTAATTTTGCAATTTGCCTATTAGTATTCTAGAAAATTCAATTTAGCTCAATAAAATGACGCCTGGCAATGAGTTAAACTAATCGTTTACAGACCTGTCAACATGTACATGTTGAAAAAGCAATAGATTTCGTCCACATTTCTTTTTCCTGATGCAGAAGGTGCATATTTCTCATCAATATATTTCGGTTCAGGAAGGCATGTGATTAGATCTCTAAAGTCGATAGAATACTTTCACTGTCACACCGTGTTTTTTAAAGCGTACCTACAAATATACTGATTTCTTACAAACCTTGTACGTTTTCTTGCACAAGGTTTATATTTTTAACGAATTTGAAATTATATAAGCATTGCTTTTAGATTTCCAATATTAACTGAAGTTATTAAGTCAACTTAAATTAACTAAGGGTTAAATTGGTGTTTGGTATGGGATGCTACTACTGTTTTACCCTACACATACGTTAATGAAACTGAAACCTACTGCTTACAGCCGATTCCGGAGGGCTATGAATCGATGGGATTCAAACTTGCTAACCCTGTTAACTAAGAGCAGCTACCTATCCGTTTGGGCAATCGCGGAAATCATGCAAAACTCGTCAAGAGGTAAATGAAACTTTCGGATGGGGAAATTAGAATTGTTATTTTTTGAGGAGTTTACAAATTTTATAAATTTAGTGTTTAAGATAGCAACAATCAACAAAAACCTCCATTAAACTGAGGAAATGACACCGACTCTAAATTGTATATATGCAACGCAAGAATACAGAGTTAGACATTGTTGTGCCTTACCTTCTGCTTCAATTTGAGTTCATAGCCTTGCATGACCTACTGAAGAGATCCAATGGTTATGACGCCACTCCAACTTAGCTTCTCAATTAAATTCCAGGCTATATTACAGATTCGGTAATGACATTCTCTCAATAGAATATATTCTGAAAATCTACAGGAGATTCCAGCAATACTTATTTCCAAGTAATGTTCTTTAAGTCATCTACCTATAAAAGAAAGATTAAAATTTAAATGTTACCAGTAGGTCAGTGCTAGTTTTCGTTAAAATGCATCGATAGTTTAGCATTCGTTTTTAAATACAACTTGCTTAATGTTTCATTCAAGACATTTCATGACGAATGTTTCAAAATTCTTTTTAAATATTACATTTTTAAAGTTACGGAATAAACCAAAGTTTGGGAGTTAAAATTGGAATATATCTAGTAAAGTATTTAGTCACCAGGTAACTGAAAAAAATGCAAGTAAAATATATAAAAATAAAAACATTCTTGTTTATGGAAATCAATAGGTGTTTAGGGAAATTGATAACTTAATTCAGAGGTTTTGGTGAAACACTAGAATTTAACCCGTTAATTTAATTAGTTTTTATCATTCTCAATAGTCTAGTTTAAATGTTTTAGTTGTGTCAATTTGACATTTTGAGTGGGAACAGTAATTTTTAAATTTAAATACGATGTCGAGCCAGCAAAAGGTTAAACATTTAATTTACAACATTTAGGTTTTATATTTCAATTCTATAGAAATCAATTTATAATTGAAATGATTTCAACTTTAGAAAAGATAGATTAAACAACGAATGCCATACAAGATTTTGAAATAAGGGATTATTGAAAAAAAGTAATTTTGCGAGTTTAAGGGTTAGTAAAGAATTTCAATACTAGAATTAGCTACCAGTCTTTTCCATTTGCGTTTAAAATTTATTTCAATCGCAGGAACCTAAGGATTGTGATTGAAATTTTAAGAATTCATTAGCAAATTAGTACAGTACGAAATCTAAGGGGACTTGTCATCCACCATTTTTGCAATAGAAATTATCAGTAAAGTGTCTTACCTTTAGAGAGGAGATCCAGGGTGTACTTCTAAGAACTTTAAGGTCTACTTTCACATTAAGTTGTCGCAAGTGTTGTCCAAAGTAATAGTGCCCATGTTCTGTAGACACAGCTGTCTTTATTGATATCCGTGCTTATTACACCTGGGTATCTAAGACTTCGAGTGGTGACTCAATGGCAAAAGAAAAACTTTCCTGGACAAATTTTCTTCAAACATATCTATATAGTTTCCAAAAAATGCCTGTTCTCAGAGAGGGCGACACAAAATTCCAAAGAAAATTTAAATATTATTCATGGCACAAAAGTCCACAGCAGGCCAAGGCTTTCAGAACCAATAGATTTCGGGCATATCTGCTTGCAACCAGACTCCATCATTTCTTGATCTTAAGAACAGAAGTCCACTCGACTGCATTCATCCATCGAATTTTGGGTCTCAACCGTCCTGTGGTCTAGCCGAAAATATTTAGGTGATTTTAAATGGTAGCTCTCGTCAACGACTTAAGGGAAGTTTTCGGCTTACAATAGTCGATACATATTATACGACACAGAGTTCTTTAAAAAAATGATAGGTGGTAATTGCATGAATAGTCTCATTAGATTTGTTACTCATTAATGTGGTCTCATTTTAGATTTATTAAGGAATATTTAATTCTGTTCTCCGAGGACTATTTCAGACTTTCCAATAAGATTTTTCTAAGACAGATCCTACAAAATTATCATGCTTCAATATTTAAAAGTACTGCTGTGGTACGAGATACAGGTAACTCCATTTAATCGGTAGAACAAGTCCTCCATAACATGTTTTAATTTTTGTGGCTGATGAGTTATTTGCAACTCAAGAACATTTTGGGCCTGATAAAAGTATACTGAGAAAAGTGTTGTACTTTTTGTATTTTTCACACCGCAACGAGAATATAAGACACAAAAGTTATTCAGTTTAAGACAACTTACATTATTAACATTTAGATGATCACCAGTAAGAAGTATCCACAGATCGGTGTTCGGAAAGTTTTCGTTTTGGAAGAGCTAGAAATTTAAATATGTAGTACGAACTCAAAAATGTGTACCTTAATATCTTCTGCCATATATGCATGTCATGCTTTCTTATTAGGTCTATTAGGAACCCAATAGTCTTTTTGACTACACGAGGTTCAATCGGTTCTGGAACAACTGCTTAAAGTCTATTCTGAACGGCTACAAATACTCATGCCGGCAATGGGATTGGAACTCAAACTTCGTCTCGAAACCGTTTCTTAGATGAAGCATTAATGTCAGGTTTGACAGAAATTTAAAATTATATATATATTAATTTACATTAATCTATGAACCGTGTTTCTCGTTTTCGGCTGCATAGAAGGAAAATTAAAGATAAATGCAGGACAGAGGAAAAATAAATTTACTGTTAAACCCCAACTAGAATAGGTAAGTCCCCCCCTCGAGCCGGAATCGAGAAATGCTTTATCTACATCCTAATTTTAAAAATTTTGAGTAGAATTTGGAACGAAGTTATGCTTTTGCGCGTACATTGTGCCAGAGGGAATGTCATAATTACTTGCTAACCTAACTTAATTTTAACCTGTCAAACCCGGCATATATACTCACCTAACTTAACAGAAGATTTAACATTTTTAATACACTATACTGAATATTTTGAATAAAATTTGGCCATATCTGTATTAACATCCCTAATGATTGTCACGTATAATTTCTGGTCAGAAATGGTGTTCGACAGGAAGGAAAACTGCCATTCTGATAAATAGGACCAAACACGAAACAGAAGCAAAACAACTAGTCATCCAAGAGATCTCGCAATAAGATTTTATAAAGCGAAAAAATTCGCTTATACGGAGAAATTAGAAAGACAACTTCTGCTGAAGTGTTTCCAGCACTGTTGCATGCAGCTTTAGCATTGCTAAGTACAAAAACAAGGAGAGACTGCAATTTTAAAGATTATTTACTCTATCATTTGCAAAGAAATAGTAAAGTATCTTTGTAGAACGATAAAAGATAAAGAAAATATAAAATATGGTATGATATCAATAGTAAATGAAAATGTTGCAAATCGAAAAAAATTATAGGTGAGCTTCCTTTTACATTCTACATACCCTAATAAAGCTAGGGATTGAAATTTTAGATGCTCTAAAGTATTAATTTCGTTATTATAGTAAATCTGTCCAGTAGAAAATTCTTTCAAATGCTAGATTTAAAGATATGACAAAAGTTGATGAAGATGGCCTTTCCTCATTTTAAAAAACAGAAATACAATGTATTTAATATATGTATTCGATTTTAATATATGTATTCTTTAATATATGTAGACGAAGTGTATAAACTGTTTAACATATTAATGCCAGAGCAATTTCTGTAATATTTAGATATTCATAAATATTTCAAGTACAACTTATAATGAACTGTTGAGTAAAATATGAAGTTTAAAAAACTTTGCATAGTTTAGCCACTTTTCAGTAGTGATCACGCATTTTAAATACCCTAGGATGTCAATAAAAAACTTTATGAAGAGAGGTATTTGGTATAACACATACACAGTGTCTTAAACTGAAGCTTTGTGCTAGACAAAGCTAATTGCCATGTTTTGCCGGAAGAGTAGATTTAGGTGTGGTGTTTGAAGCCTGTTGAAATGTAGATCTAAATGACAGATATCTAAAAATGTAGTACATGGTATATAGGATTGACATTTAGAGCGGAAAGGAACGACTTTTCTATCTCAAATTATCAAATGAAAAAAAAATATTAGATTCAAAAACCACATGGAAAAGTTGGTTCAACGATTACTTGTATGCTACTACATCCACCACTAAATTACAAATTGCCTAAATTAAAACATTCTACCGCCAGAATTAATGTAGCTGATATTGGTTCCAAAACTTAAAAACAAAAAGAGTGACGCGTCCAATATTTTAATACGCTGTGTAAATTAAGGGGAATGAAATTCACAAAAATAAAGTTTAGGTATAGCAAAATATTTGAATTCGAGAGGAGCGGTCGAATGTTAGGCTAAACACTAGTTCAGAAGATCGTGACCTGCTGCTCCGAACACCTATCAGTAGGAATTTCAATTAAAATAATGCTCATGTATAATTTAATTTCGTTAATAGCAATAAATTCACAAGTAGTGAATTGGAGTAATTTAAAATCTTTCAAAGCCTTTTTTAAATATCATTTAATTCCCAGTTTAATACAATTCTTATTTATATATTTATATATATGTAAAATTTATTTATTGAATTATACTTGCAAAATTCTTAAGTCCTGAAAATCTTAATAGATATAGAATTTGAATGTATATAAAATTCTATAAAATTTACATCTTGAGTTTAACGCTATTAACTTCATCAGCCACTTTAGCAAGTCTAATCTTATTGACAATTTTTTTTCACAAAATAGAATAACTCGCAAGCCACATCGTTTTCTGTAAGTTTAACGACACATTCTTCTTTCTAAGAAGTCATTTATAATGTTAATGAAATGACTAATGAATTGATGGAATGATATAAAAGCAATGTCAATGAATGTTATGAAATAGCATGGGCAATCAATTCCACGAAGATTCATTCATAGTCGTTTAGTTCACTTCTAGGAAACAAAAGTCTAGCAAGAACTTTTGAATTTCCTTCAAATAATTTCAATCAAGCTGGAAGTAAAAGTATTTTACAAGAGCATTACTGTTATTTCTTTAGTCTTAACATATATCAGCTGTATCACAAATCTGGAAGTTTAAAGCGTTATTTCCTCTGCGAAACTTCCCTTATTTCAAGAGCTTGAACTTGAAAAAGTATTATTTCTAAGACGTATCTAGAACAGAAGAGCGATGGCACTCACCTCAAGAAATGAAAATCAAATAGATAGAGGCATGTTAGTGTTTAAATTATATGTTGCACTTATTAACACAAGGTAAATCGACTCATAGATACGCATTATACAAACTTGGCGTAAAGACTAAAATCCACACTTCCATAGGATAAGTACTGGAGTTTGAACCACACGAGTTAAGACCCATGGAGTAGTACTCTATGATGAGACCCATAGACTAAACAATGTATCTGTTCTGTGGATGAGACCGTACAAGGTAAAAGTTATCTTGGGCATGCGCAAACATAGAAAATTTGAATTCCTGCTGTTGCCAAACCGAAACTAGGAAATGGGCGGAAAGAATACGTAGCACATTAATTATAAAAGTCAAAATTCTTAATTTGTATCGGCATGTACTGATACATTTTTACCTGTTCAACAAGTTTTTATTTTCTTAATAAGCTAAAAACAACAAAAAAAGTTTTGTTTAAAACAGCTTTTTACCATGTGAAATGGTACTCTCGGTTCAATAATGCATATCTTTAATATTAGGGCAGATGCTATCTAAACTGCTCAGAACCAAGAACTGAGATAATCACTTCTGCAAATAAACTTTAATGCTGAAATCAAAATCAATTAGGGCTGGTATCACCAAAGTCATTTAACGGCTAATCGCGATTAACCCATGGCGCCAACCTACGGTGGGACGAAATTCTCTACGTTTAAACAGAGATTAACAGTGGTTAGCCGTTAAAAGACTTTGATGATACCGGCCCTTAGAATGGTTTAAGAATCAGATTGTAGAGAATGAAATGGGTACGACTGCTTTGTCAGTATTATTGTTGTACGTCTTAACTCTTATTTTCAAAAATACCAAATGAATTTTGGAAAGTGTATTTTTACAAACCGATACGCAATTTTGTGACAAAGAATGCAAAACAGTCTAGGAAGAACAACTGAAAGGGGGAAACCAGCAGCCGTCATGCTAAATTAATCTTAGTTTCTCTGTAACTTGAATGTAAATGTTAAACCTCATGTTATCATAAACTTTAACATCACCATTCAACTAAAAACGTTAAAAATTAAGCACTCCGACTGCCAAATTTCTTGGACGGCCGATAGAATATCTATTATGCACACGCATTGATATGGAGGAAACTAAATACGCAGGAATATGAAACTTATTTACGTCATTAAATTATTTACGTTTCATCATATATATCTGGTTGGGAAATTTGATTGTAATGATAAGTTCAGTATTTAGTTCAAAACCAATCAAGTCTCGGTGTATTCAGTTTTAAATTTTCAAGATGAAGTGCCAATAAAAAATCCTTTACACATGGTGAAAAGCTGCTTTAATTATTATATTTACTTTCGGCGGTCTCACCAAAGACTTAACGGCTAATCACGATTAACCTATGGTGCCAACGAATGTTGGGACGCAATTCTCGTATGAAACAGAGATTAATCGCGATTAGCCGTTAAACGACTGTGGTGAGACCGACCCTTGGGAAATAATAGCTTATTTAACAACTGATTACGGACTAGTAAATACGATGAAAACTAAGATTTTTACTGTCATAATTAATGTGATGTGTATTTGTTGCACCTATTTCCCTCTTTCTGTTTGGCGATTGCAAACATTCAAATTTCCGATGTTCGTTCATACCCAAGAAAACTTTTAACGAGTTCGGTCTCATCTTGTATGTTTTAAACTCCAGTAGTTATACGGTAGACATGCGTATTTTAGTCTTCACGCAAAATTTGCTTAATCTATGTCTGGTTAGTAAATTGGCTTGAAATACCAAGATTAAAAACAAGTCTCAATTTTAAGTTTTCAAGGTGAGTGACAGTATTCCTCTATTTTGGTACTACAAGTTATGTTCATTTAAGTCAAAGCTAATAGAATAAGAGGCATTTTTTTCAAAAGAAATAAAACTTTAAAACTTTTGGTTTTCTGATACGGCTGACCTGTTGTGTTGGCTAAAGCAGCATTTCCCAATCAGTGATACAAGTACCATAGGTGGTAAGCGAAAAATAATCAATAATGGCGGACTTGAAAAATAAAAAATAAATTAAAAATATCATCGAAAAGTTTTTTCATATAATACATAAAAATTATTTTAATTAATATTACACAGCAAAGTTGCCAATATGTACAGTCGAAGATACAAAATCCGACAATCGATATCGTTATGATTATGATTAAAAAATCATTTTTTTATAATTTTACGTTTTTATTAAAACTGTTAGTAAACGAAATAAGAGAAAATATTGGATAAATATGAAACTTTGAACAAACACACATATATGTTACAGTGGGTTTATAATCTGGCATGACGTTTAGGCGTGTTTCAATATCATTTGTCTCAAAAGGCGATTTCACGCAGCAGGGCAAATCTCAATTTATGAATATTCTGGCTTTAGTTTCAAACGGAACGGAAGTTTATTGTTTGTCTATTGGCTGTTGTACACATGAAAATGAATGGGAAGGGCATTATAGTAGTTCGTGAAGTTGCGACAAATTGCTCTATATGTGATGTGTTATCTTATAAAATGTGAATCCATGGCTCCAATCAATGGTGGGAGTCAATTCTCCGCTTAAACAGAGATTAATCACGATTAGCGTTAAACGACTTTGATGAGACCGGCCCTAAGAATTAAAGTGATTGTTTAATAATTTACAGAATATTTAAATGCGAATTTGAATGAAGAATTCATCTGTCTTTCTCACGCAAACATATGCTAGACACGTTGTTTTGAGTATCACAACATGACAGACTCCATTCCACTGCGCTCCGCAAGACGCTCTCAACTTCAGCCAGTTGCACTAAACTTCGGACGTTGAAATTCAGTCCACTCCTAATCTAGTGGACGCTTAGCCTAATTGCTTTATAGATTTTATTTTTCAAGGCTGTTACTTACAATAGGCAGAAATCTATTGATTTGTGAACGTCTTGCCACCACCCGTCTGAATTCATAAGTAAAATAAATAAATGTACATTTCACTTTTCATTTTTTTTTAATATTTTTAATACATCGTTTTTAACCCTACACTTTAAGTGGAATTTTGGAAAATTATTTTTCAACTTTGCCTTGTTCCTGTTCTGGGGCGGAGTCTCTTCATTAGGATTCCGTTTCAGCAACTTTTATTTTGAAAGCATTTTACTCACGGGCGACGCCCGTAAGACGGAAGAGCCCGTAGTAAATACCACCTTTGCCACTCCCTAGTTACGGCTTTGCATATTGGTTTCCTCTCTTCTTAAACTATTGGAAAACTAAAATTCCCTCTAACTGCCTCGCATTTTAAGAATTATTTAAACAAATTATACCACATGATAAAACAGAGAATTCTCTAAAATGCTATTTTTCTCTCTTTAAAAAACCTATTGAGAAAAATATATTTAGTTTTAAATGATTTGGAAAAATTTCAGTATACTCGTTTTCAAACACAAATAAGAACATTTAATAGCCACAAATTAAAAAAAAAAGAAAAGAAAAACATAGTATTCTAAAGAATTCGCTGTTCTATCACGTGGTATATATTGTTTTAAAAGAATTCTTAAAATGCAACAATGCCAGAGGGCATTTTATTTTTCCCATAAGTTAACATTGAGCGAAAGAAATCCTGTATGGCATAATTAAACTCACCTTACAGGTAGGTATATATAGATATGGAATTTTGCATGCATGCTATTATATTACTCGTGCGGGTCTGCTATACAGTACGTATAACAATACCAACGCAAGCTGTACTGTATAGCAGTACCCGCACGGCATTCCCCGTGTGGTATAAAAATGTATTTTGTTTGTTTTGTTTCATTTTCTCCAATAGATCTCGCAATACATGCAGATATCTTTATACCAAACACGACTGCAAGACTGTTGCTCGTCACCCGAGGAGCACATGTAGTTTAAGGAAAGTTACAGACTCAAATAGCATTGCCCCCGCTAGGTCCTCGTAATTCAGCTAGAGGCAGAACCAAACTTGTCCTGCCATCTCCAGAGGTACCGTTTGAGAACTTGGAGCACTTTGCGACTACGAACCTATTTTATGTGCCGCAATCACCATCAATGAAAACGGCGGATCTTTGGAAGGCTAGAACTTTCAACCCATAATCCTCCGGTTACGAGATCGATACCTTTGCCGACTGAACTGCTCTTGTAGGAGAATGTGACTAATGCAAATTCTGTTATTAATAATTGCCTGAACAAATCCTACTTGCCCATTCACTAAAGTGAAGCAGCATCGATAGATCAGTTATGAGGGAGACAACCTGAGAACATCACATGTTCTCGTTATTTAAAAAATAGTGACAGATTGGGTTGGACACTGCGTTTCATTACCATAGTCCGAAGGTTTGAATTTCTCTGCTGGCATGGTTAGCCAATGTTTCAAATCCATTTTCAGCAGTAAGTCCCACTCTACCGAACCCAGATGGTTAAAAAAAATTACCATTGAACTCCAAACGGAACAAAATTTATATTTACAGGTCGACAATATGAGCATTTTCGATGAATGTGGTAGTTTACTTATAGTTTCGAAAACACAGTTTAAAAACAGTACAATATAATAAATTCAAGTAATATAGTTAAGGAAACCTTAAGTTCTCTAAATTCGGTGACAGTTCTCAAATTTAGATCTTTATTATTATTATTATTTTGTCCGTTTTATAGGGGACTTGTTAAATGAAGTCCCCGATAACTTAACTTGACGACTCATAAAGTTTCCAAATATAAAGATTCACCCTTTTTTCCTTTTGTTCTTCCAACTGAGATGCAGTTAACTTTATGCAATAAATATTATTAATTTGGACAGAAATTTTTGGTCAACGAGTTCTTCGAGGGAACTAGAGATATTTCTATTGTTTTGTCTCTATTACTGACAAAATATATTTTAAGTGAGAAGAGTTTTATTTGTTATGAACTTTATATTTAAAAAAGCTGTCTTCTTATGCATTATTGGTGAACACTATAATAAATCTGAAATTTATATTTTAAGTGTAATAAATTCAAGTTTGGGCATGTAATATTAGGATAATGAAGTTTTCCTTTTATAGTCAAAGAGAGTTGAATGTACTGAGAGCTTCAATAAATTTTTCTAGTTTCACCATTGGAATAAAAAGCTAGTCAAGTTCATTTCAAAGTCTGTTATTAAATCAGTAAAGATTTAAAGTAGGTTTAAAGTATGCATGATAGTGTCATATGTCCCCGAATATCTCCCAAATATTTTCTAGTGTCCCTATCATTTTGGTGTCTCTGCGCAAGCGCATTACTGACGATCTGTTTTAGTTTCGGGATACAGCTCATCATGCTGGAGTTCATAGCCTAACGTTTGAAACATCCGTGCTGAAATATATTCGTAAACAAACGGAGTCTCTTTAAAAGGCCGGTGGAACGTTGGCATGCAGCAGTAAATACTGGTACTGTTTGATTGTCTGTAGGCATATTCGTTGTGATCTACCGGTAATGTAATATAAGCTTAAAATGTGCTATAAGATATTGTTCCGGTACATTTAGAATAGAAACGTTGTATAAAACCGAGACATTTTATTTCTGTGTTTACTTAAAGAGATATATTCGCCATGATTTATACTGTTTCATATTTCTATCTTCTAAAATTATCATTAAATAATTTATGATAATTTAAACTGTATTTAACATTTAGGAAACTTTTTCTGGATGTCATAATTAATTGAAAAAAAAATGCTTGCAATTATTTGTATTCTTAAAACATATATAATTATTTTAAATTACTTCTTACTATAATTATGTATTAAAGAGTTAACCGTATTTACTTTCACATTTAATTTCTAAGATATGTATATATGATGTATAACATCTAAATAGTGGAGAACAGTTTTGATATAGGATCCCATTGGTAACTTTTTTTGTCACCAAGTCGAACATCGTATAGTTAAAATCGCATTAATTATAAAAAAGTTTAATTCTTCAAAATATAAATTCAAATAAATACATCAAGGGTAATAATGTGAATTTTGTAGAAACCGAAATTGTAGATATATTGATGAGGAAATTTTGAATTCTACCCAATTTACATAAATTATGATTTCTAGAAATAAATGCAAGAATGCATCTAGTATAAACAGTAGCCAATGAGTCCTATACTAAATCTATACCATTCAAAATATTTATACAGATCACTGGAGCACTTTGGTAAGATGTTCTTCCTTAACTTCTTTTATCTCTGAAGATTCAGAGGAGTGCAGAAGTATAATTTAGAATAGTTCACATGCATCAATATAAAACTATATTTTTTCTTTTATGTGGCATTTTATCTACAATTTTCCTATTAAATTGATCTGCATTTAATATACAAAATACATTTGCTAGACGGTCTAAGTTTAAATTGTAGGATAGATGTGTTTTAGGATAAGTATCTTTAAAAACTGCCATTGCATTTTGTTACATGTATACTATTTATTGCAGAAGTTATCATGGAAGAATTTAAAGGGAGCTCTACCTCTAAAGATGGTAGTACAGCAAAAAGAAGAACAAAAAATGAATGACAGTGATTTCTAGGTAAATTTTGTTTATTGAAAAATAGAAGTATGCCAAAAACTTGAAATAATGTAAACTTATGTTAGATTTACAAGCATGTTAAAAAGTAATTTTAAAAAAATTCCTCACTATTAGCATTTTTTTTTTCAAAAATATATCACTTTAATCATGTTTTAATAAAATGACAAAAGATGTTTCTTTCAAGCCTTTTTTTTTTAAACAATATTGGTTTATTTATGTCAGATTCTCCAAATTGGACATTTTTTTAATTTAAAGAAAGGAAGCTCTTATTGACAACATTGCAATTGTGTAATATTTTTAAAAAAAGTTATCAATTTAATAAAATTGACCATACCCCCATCAATGAAGAAATTTCAGTGTCTTTAAAGCGTTCAAAAGTTATAGTTTCTACAGGAAATTAAAATTTGTTTAGAGCCTAAAGCAGATATGTTAAAATTCAATTCTGTTAACTTTGTAATTTGAGTAAAAAAAATTGAGTGTGTAATATTTTTTAAAAAAGTTATCAATTTAATAAAATTGACTATAACCTCATCAATGAAGAAATTTCAGTGTCTTTAAAGCATGCAAGAGCTATAGTTTCTACAGGAAATTAATATTTGTTTAGAGCATAAAGCAGATATGTTAAAATTCAATTCTGTCAACTTTGTAATTTGAATGAAAAAAAAGGGCATTTATTGATACTTGAAACCAATGAAATAAAAAATTGTTATTGTTAAAAATACATGGATAGAACTGAAATTTTGTATTGTGGTCACAAAGGAAAAAGTTATTACTTTTCAAATTAGTATTAAAGAAAAATATTTCTAATGTTAAATAAGACTGAAACAGATCTGCCAACTTTTGAATATTGAAAATAGTAACTTATTAGTTTGCAACGATGAGGTAAGTGTTCCTAAGCAATCACAATGGGGCTGTAAAATAATGCAAGCATTAGATAATTGTATTATGTTTCCTGTCAAAGAAAACAATTGATTCTAGTAAAGTATCTAAAATATATTATAAAATCTCAAATATACAATATTTGATTTTCAAAATATCTTATATGTATGTCTTTGAACTGAAAACCCCCTTAAGTGTTAGATAAAGTATTTTACTTTTTTTAATTTAAATGTTTTTTCATTCATTAATATTTTTATGATAAGAAATAATAATTTTAAAAAATCCCAAAAATATACTGAGAGTTATAGGGAAGCATCACTCAAACGCTTAATTGCACATGGATAGAATCACAGCAAAGTCTTGTTGTTTCTAGAAAACAGAGTGTAAACACTGTGATTTCACCTTGCCTTAAGGTGATATTATCACACTGTAATTAAAAGTGTTTTGTGGATTTCCTTATATCACTTGCATTTCTGGATGCAATGTAAAATTTTTTAATTACTTAAATTGTATTTTTTTGGAATGATTTTCATAGGATTATAATTAATTGATAAGTTTGGAACAACTTTTTCATAGCAGTCAGCAGGTTTGAAGAGGCAAATTATATTCCTACGTTCAATTATGTTTTTAAATATTGTTGCTTATTTTATTGAGAAGTATATGCAAGATTCTTTGTTCAGTACAATACATGTTTAATATTGGATAAAAAAAAACTTCCCTAAGGATATAATGTATTTAAGCTAGGCTATAAGTGTATATTATGGTTCTGATGATTTCCCAACTACATCAAGAAATAAAAATTTGATTAAGAATGTTAGCAGGACTTAAATGGGACAGTGGTACAGAACAACAGTGCTTTCACTACTATGCAATGGCTTGACTGAACATGTGGGTGCCTCCCGCTAAATGGGCGATAAAGTGTAAAGTATAGCAACCTGTACTATTTACTCCTCTCTTCGTTGTGTCATTTTAAAATTTTTGTTAATACCAAAGAAGGCTGTCTTTATGCAACCGTTTAATAACATATGAAATGTGCTTAATTCTCATTAGGTTATAAAATTGTGAAATTAAATTCATTGCTTGGGTGGTCAGAGGTGATTTCACTGATAAAACTCATTTCAAATTGATAAAACTCGTATTCTGTCATTTCTGTTAGGATATTGTTTCTTGTTGTTTACGGTATCATTCTCCAGTAATTCATTATGTCTAATTATTTTTTAGATTTGGATGGATTGATTATATATAAAACCAGGCTTGGCATGATTTAAATCAGTTGATTTTTTTAAAAAAATCAATGATTTAAATCATTTTTTTCACTTCTCTTAAAACTTACATTCGAAAGACAGGAGAATTGGGAATCAGTCAGCACAGAAATACCAATAAGTAAATAAGTGTAAATAGATAGCATGTTTTCTAAGAATTTAGGGGTTGTTATCAGAAAGTATGTAGTAGAGGTAGGTACGACTAGTTATGACTAGTGGAATTCATTTTATGTAATTGGGGGGTAAAGAGAGTATTACAGAACTCGAAATCCAGTTTGTCTACCAAATAACAACAGCCGTCACATTATCTGCTAGAATGGAAAGACAGTTTTCTTCTTTTGGTATTGTTCATTCTAACCTTCGTAACCAATTAGGAGTGGATACGACATCGAAACTAGTGTTTTTATTGAAACAGTTAAATCCATAATTCGTTGCTTAAAAAGTATTGAAATAATTGTAATTTTTTGTTTTTTAATAAATAGTTTGCATTAAATGAATATTTAATTTGTTCTTTAAATTTACATCGTATTTAGTTTGCACCATCCAATTACAAAATAATGAAATGTATTTAGATTAAAATTTATGTATTTAATTTTAGGTAATCAGTGTGTAGAATATACTAGATAGATAAGTTGTTACTTATAACAAACTATTCTATGTATATTGCAAAAAATATAAAAACACAACAATAATTAAAATTAGAATTCAGAAAAAAATCAAATAAACCTGATTTAAATCGAAAAAATCTGATTTAAATCAAATAAATCTGATTTTTCTGATTTTTTAAAAAAAATCATGATTTTTTTCCAACTCTGTATAAAACTGAATTACTGTTTTATAATGGGTTTCTAGTTAGTTGAGTGTGTACCTATAATTTTTTAAAGTACTTTCTCATGTTTCATAAAATGAAATTTTGGTCTGAACCATTGATGTCTAAAACTATAATATATTAATTGTATCTACATTTCTGGGGGGGGGATGAATGGTTGATAAAATTTAAATTATTAACCAAAAATTTAAAATTGTAAAAAGCACTTGCATTTAATATACTTATTTATATGAGTTTATTTTATTAATAACTTCAAACTAATGTTCCAGAAAAGCCAGATGGAATTGCTAAAAAGCAAAATTCACTGCTTTTGCAAAACATGTTATATCTATTTCTAGAAAAAGGAAATCTAAATTCTTTAAAGTGAAGAAACAAAAATTTGAAGCTATTTTAAATCAAACATATTTATTATATTCATATACCATTTTTTTTTTTTTTACATATTTTAAGTATTAAAATTATACTTTAAAATGTTGCAATTTTATTTCTTTCTTTTTAATATATATATATATATATATATATATATATATATATATATATATATATATATATATATATATATATATACATATATATATATATATATATATATTGTAAGTACTATTAAAAGTGTACTTTTTAAGTTCATGAGATTATTTTAAATCATAAACACTCCAAAAAAGATTTCAGGATACTTTGTTCAAGTCTTGCAGACACCTCTGGAAATCCAAATTTGTTTGATATCTGTAATTCATAATTTAAAGATAATTGAGAGCAAAATTGATATTTTCAGTTGCAGTAATATATTTTAATAACTTTTTTTTTTTTGGTATTAAATGTCTTAGGCAAACATTAACTTAAATCATTGAAATTTTTATTGAATTTCCCAAAACTATGAAATAAACACGGGGCTACCATTTATTTTTAAAATTTCTATGCTATGAAAACTACTTAGATGTTGTCTCTCTTTGAGGTTAAATGGAAGATTATTTTAATTTATACATTAACAATGTGCCAAATTATTGTAAACATTATAATCATCTTTTTTAAAAACAGTTAAAATTTCGAAAGTGAACAACAATCAACAAACCTGATCTACTAAGATTGAAAGATCTACTAAGAATTGTGTTGCAAAGATTTTTTTAAAAAATTATGATTGTTTCCCTGTATTTATAACACTTTATTAATTTAATTAAGAAGAGCTTCACCTGCATTTCAGTGCTAAAATTATTCAAAACACTTTAAACTTTGTTTTTTTAATCATCTCACCTGCCTTTATTATAACCTCCCCCTTTTTCCCCCCTTTGAGGCAGCTATTAAATCTTGATTTCTAGTTATAAATTGTTTATTGTATACTATGTATACGTTATGCATGTTGTTATATGAATAGATGAAAACACATATTGATCATTTTTCAATTGCAGAATTTAGTATGCAAAGCTAAATGCATAATTATTTATCACTGTTGCTGTTACATAAATTATGTACTACAGACATAAGTCATTAAAAGAACTTATTCTTATTTATTACATATATAATTAATTATAATAATATGAGTATACTTCATTCTTGTTCAAAAAATTTTAATTTATTGAGTGTAATTACATGTATGTATGCAGTGCATAGGGTTAGTAGGTAGGCAGTGTGTGCGTGCACACAGGCAGTAAAATTTTTAGGATGGCTGATAGAATATCTACTAGGGTTATGATAGGGAATAGCCAAATACTATTTTACATGCAGGAATAGGGTGTGACCAAATACACGGGCATTTAATAGCCCAGAACCAGTTCTGTTTGTAAGTATAAATATATATAAATTGTAATATAAATGTTCTAGATATCAATGACAAAAATACTTTCTCATTTTAAGCCTTTAACGTAAATTGGTTTCCTGCTGATACCACTCATTCTTTTTTTACAATTTTATCCTTGCGTTCCCAGTATTTTAATTCTTTATACTTTTGAGGCATCTAGAAGTCCGTATTGATGTGAAATCTATTATAAAATATTTTGGGTATAGCTAAATGTTGAGATATCATCTTCATACCCATTCTGGAGAAAAACCATTTGTTAGCAGCATATGTGAAAAAGTGTTTTCTTGTAATAATCACTTAAAATATCTTTGTATTCATACTAATGAAAAACCATTTGCTTGCAGTATATATGAGAATGCATATTCTTATGACTCTCACTTGAGAGAATATTTTCGTACCCGCAGTGGGGTAAAAACCATTTGCTCGCAGTAAATGCAAGAAAGCCTTTTTTCGTAACTCTCACTCAAAAAATTATCTTCATACCCACATTGGAAAAAAAACATTTGTTTGCAGTATTTGTGAAAAAACATTTTCTCTTATATGAAAAGACATACTGGTAAAAAACCTTAAACTTAAAACATATATAAGAAAATTTTTTCTCAATTGTATATTCAGTACTTCTGTTTGTACTTATTCAGGAAAATACACTTGTTTTAAAATTAATCTTGTCCCTATGGTATGTTGTCAAACATTTAGGAAAATTTCATTAAATGCATATTGCTGATGCACAAGCTTAATTAACCCTTGAACCAGGTACCAGCTTTAAGCGCTGATGTGTATGCGATTGTATCAGCAAATGATCGAGTGGTACAAATTTATGTATACGAATGGTCTGAATAAACTAAAAAAATCATTTAAATTTGACAGGAAAACATTACAACTGCCCTAGAACATCCTAGGCAACCTTCTTGGGATGTTCCTCTTATTGTGAGGTATCCTACAGAGTGCCTAAAAGTTTTTGCCTCAGAACTTTCCAGTAAAGTCGTTTTACTCCTGAGAAACATTTCGGATGAAACGGGGTTTCCTGAGAATGTCTTAGGCAAATATGGGTTAGCACAGCATTAACTGCTTGGCGTACAAAGAGAACAGAATTTGATGCATCCGAAAATTCGGATCAGCCAAAAAATTATATGCAAGTTTAGGACATTTTGAAATTTGAGTTTCTGTATAACATTTAATGAGGTTAATATATGATGGCAATAATTAAGTAATGAGTGAGAAATAATTGTAATGTTATAAAATAAATTAGTTTTTGTACAATCTGAAACATTTCAAAGGATTTTCGAATAGGTAGTGGAACTGACATTTTTTACACTTCTATGTTGATTCGCTTCGTATATTATTTGTTAAGGACACATGACGTCTTGAACATTCTAATCATAGAAGAATCGAAACATGAATTAAATGATTTAATATTATGCAGCATGACTTCTGCCGGATACGACAATGTTTACATTGGCACATCGTATAACTGACATTTCCGAGAAATCATTGTATACCAAGGAGTTGAAAGGAAAACTTATCAAATATCTCAAATATACAGTTGCCAAACCCAATTTAGATTTTAGAAAAAAAAGTCTTATCTTCATATGTTCGAATTATTGTATTTGCCAGGGTTAACTTGAATCAGCAAGTGAAATTCTGTCTAGATGAGTCCAAAATGTATACATCTGCAAAACCAAGGTATCGGAAGACTATTCAAGCTGGAAGTCCGCAAGAATAATCTTGATGTCCATGGAGAAAATAAGAAGTTGTTGGACATGTGATGCTCAGGGGCATACAATCAATGCGTAGATGGAAGAAAAGCATTTTATATCGAGAAATATTGTTTCAGATAACTACTCTACTATAAACGATTATATTTCTGCTGAAAAATCAGAAGAATTAGGATGAAATGTGGTTTTTACTCAGTATCTCTATCAAATAATACATAGTTAATTCTTCAATATTGTACCATCAAGTAGAATGTTTTAAGTCGAGATGATACATCACTCTTTCCTGCACAGATTCCCGATCAGTAGGGAATAGCTTCAAAGTATGTTTTCAATGTTATATTGGAGAAATGCATAACTGTTGTGCATAAAGTTTCGTATAGTTGCACTCAGGCAACAAGAAATCGTGGTTTTCAAAGGAAACTTAGACTTTGCAAATTGGCATACTATCTTCGATCACATACAAGGAAGATGAAACGATTCCAATTTATTTCTATTTTATGAGTGTATATGAATTCTAAATGCTACAAATCAAATGAAATTCCTAATTCTATTTACGAAAAACTAATATTGAGGCATTCAATCTGTTTCAGAGTATTCTGTAATCATAAAGTAAACGTAAGGTTTAAAGCAAAATTTATCGAATTACAAAATACTACGGTTTTTTATTCTTTTATATTGCATATTAATTATGCTTTTATTCTACACCTTTACTCTTCTTTCATACAAAGTAAGTACCCAAATCATTATTATTGTTTTGTCATTAAAACACACAGTTAAAATTTAAAAATAAAATGCGAAATAGTATCTATAATGCAGTGCTGTGTTTCTGAATTGCAATTCTGTGTTCGTGTAATATTGCGTGAATTATGACGAGGGTCCAAAATAATGAAAAATAAATGTAACATGATTTATCCACAGCCTCTAGATAGATGTAAAAACATTACTCCCAAATAAAAAATAAACTTTATTTTGCTTTATGAGTAGAAATATATCTATTCGAGTTTGAGTAATCCTGCATGATCTGGCGAAGTCTTAGTAGTTTGGTTTTTCTGAAACAACGTGCAAAATTTCATGAATATCCTGCCGATTCGTACATACATAGAGTGGATTTTATAAACTATATAGAAGATAAGCTAAAGGGGGACGGGGTTATATTTTGCGATTTATCCTTGGAGGGATTGATGGAAAAGCCCTTTAGTTTTTACGAGATTTTTAAAGATAATCAATGTATTTACCAGTAAAAATATTCATCACGTAGTATAGATATTAAAATGAAATAATATGGACGACTAAAAATTGGATAAAAAAAAATGGCGCAATTGAATTGAAAATGAAATAACTATGCCAAATTGAAGTTGATAAAATGAAATGAGGCAAATAAAAACTATATTAAAAGACTTTTAAACGCTATCAGACGAATTAAGCTATTTATCGCTATTTAAACAAAAAAAAATGTTTTAAATTGCAGTAAGATAGCTATTTTAATGGTAATATTTACAAAATGGAAGAAAAAAGTGTGTTACTTTCTGCATACCCTGACTTAAAACCTTTTCAAAGTTGACCATGCAAAATTCTATAAATCCATTCAGGAATGCATTTGGAGGAATATCTATGTATAGATGTTTCACGGAATACCAAATAAAGGCCAATTTGAGAGTACCATTTATTGGCGACAAATTAACAATGGAAATGGATAAGTTGTAGCTGCAATGGCGACTTTACATGATATGTGTATTTATTCTCAGTATCTCGAAAACGTCTGTTCAAAATCGAATCAAATTCTACGACATAATGTAGGTGTGTGTGACAGTTTTGGTGCAATATGTAGATTTTTATAACAAAAGTGTGGGAAAACCCCGTAGAAATTGATTAAAAATATAATAATTGGAATTTCCAAATAAAGGCTTTGACAAGTTTCGCTTAAAGAATCTATCGAATTTCGTACATAAGCTATATCTTTTTAACTCAATTGTGTTTATAGATAGACACAAATTTTCCTCTTAATTTATTTAGATAAGTTATATGTTCATAATTATTTAGGAAAAGCTTCATCAATATTTCTGTACTAAATTTCAAAGTAGTTTGACTTGAATTTAAAAGATACCTCTAATAAAAAATGAAGATACTTGAGTGTTAAATGAGAAACAATGAGCTAAGGTTACACTTAAATTTTACAAATCTTGAAGCGTACTATATCTTGTTTTATTTCTTACTTTGCAGGTTTCGTTGTTTTTGAGCAGTTGGTGTTTCATCTTTCTGAGGAATATTGTATTGATTACTTTTACAGAACCAGTTTTTACAGCGCTGAAACTGTAGTAGGAGATGGTCAAGTTGGAATGCATTTATAAAACAGAATAATTATAATTTTGATATGGAATGCATTTTAAACAGCATAAAATGTTTGCAATTATTGTTTATAATCCTCAATAGAGTTGGAAATTTTTATTCAAAAACTGGCTATCAAACAGAATTTAAAAGCAAAAATACCTTCCAGAAATAAAAATTGTTCTAAACAGAGAATCAGATGTTATCTAGCGTACCATTTAGGAACTGTATCCGTATGCATTATTTGAAAGTGTATTTTCATTCAAAAGTGCCTTGATATTATATTTAAAAAGACATTAATACAATTTTCATTGTTTTTAAGATGGATGAAAGCGATATGGATAATTTTAGTTCCTTAGACTCGAAGCAAAAGATTTTTGATTGCAGTGTATGTAAAAAAACATTTTCCAACAGTTCCACCATGAAAGTTCATCTTTACTCTCACACTGGTGAGAAACCATTTGCTTGTAATGTGTGTACAAAATCATTTCATGTAAAAGGCAAATTAAATGAACATCTTCGAACCCATACTGGTGAGAAACCGTTTACTTGCAATATTTGTCCGAAGTCGTTTCCTGCGAAAAACAGATTAAAGGCACATATTCGTACCCATACTGGTGAGAAACCTTTTCCTTGCACTGTGTGCACAAAATCATTTCCTGCAAAAGGCAAATTAAATGAACATCTTCGAACTCATACTGGTGAGAAAATGTTTGCTTGCAATGTGTGTACAAAATCATTCCCTGCGAAAAACAAATTGAATGAACATCTTCGTACCCATACTGGTGAGAAACCATTTGCTTGCAATGTATGTACTAAATCATTTCCTGTAAAAAGCAAATTAAATGAACATCTTCGTACTCATACTGGTGAGAAACCATTTTCTTGCATTTTATGTAGCAAAGCATTTTCTTATAAACGCAGTTTGAAGAACCATCTTCGTTCCCACACTGGCGAGAAACCGTATGTGTGCAGTGTATGTAACAAGGCATTTTCTCTTAAGTTTAACTTAGATGTTCATTCTCGGTGTCATACTGGAGATAAACCATATGCGTGTGCTACGTGTAAAAAAACATTTTCTGATAGTTCCAGCTTGAAAAAACATCTTCGTTGCCACTCTGGGGAAAAACCATTCGATTGTAGTGTATGTCAGAAGGCATTTTCTCAAAAAAGCAAATTAATGATTCATCTTCGTTCCCACAGTGGAGAAAAACCATTTCCTTGCAGTGTATGTACGAAAGCATTTTCCGATAATTCGCACTTGAAGAGGCATCTTCGTTGCCACACTGGTGAGAAACCATTTTCTTGCAGTATATGTCAAAAAGCATTTTCTCAGAATTCTGTTTTTAAAGTTCATCTTCGTACCCATACCGGCGAAAAACCTTACGTTTGTAATGTGTGTAAAAAAGCATTTCGTTGTAGTTCCAAGCTCCAGTATCATCTTCGTGCTCATACTCCTTCTTAGATTTATATTATAATTCATCAGAACGTCAGTAGAAAACCATTTTCTGGAAAATATCTATTGGATTTTTATCTTCGTATTCACATTTCCTTCGTTCTCATCCCCCTTGTGTAAAGTGTGCGTTTACTAGACCATCTCTACAGAATTTGGGCGGTGGATTCACCGGATTGGGTTTTGTGTAACTCTAGTCATCCAACGACTTTTTAACTCGCAGCTTCCCCTCATATGTGCCCAGAATTGGGAAGTATAGATATAAATCGCATGCTGTCCGTGGATGATTCTCACCCTTATGCACAAAATGGATATATATTTATTAAATTGTATACAAAAAGAAAACCCAAGGAATCTCTCAGTCTTCCGGAATATTACAGTCTCATCGACAGTAGTGAAATATATATTCAAAAACTTTTAAAATATTAAATCAAAGGAATTTATTTATTTTTATATGAATTATGAGTGAATGTGATAAAAGTTCTGTGAAATAAAAAAGAATAAAATAAAGGATTTTCAAAGAAAAAAAATTCTAGTTCCTAATAACCATGGCAAGTCACCTTCACTAGGTAATCACTTTTGTGAAAAATAAATAATTGTTTTCGGGATATGCAATAAAGTATTTTGAAATATTTCTCTGAATATACCTATTCCGTGGTATGGAAGAATGCCACTTTGATTATCGTTATTACTGTGATCCGCGGAAAAACTTTTTGGTTCGAAATGGGGCAACTTGAAAGTTCATATCCTCAATCATAAAGAAAATGCTTTTGCTGCTTATTCGTCGGAATATCTTTTTCATTTTATATGTTTAGATGCAAAAGAAAACGAGTTGTATTTAATACTTGAAAATAAATTTTTTTTTCATAAAAATAACCAAAATATCTATGTCCTCTGCATTGAAACCTTTCAAGTCAAATTCATTTTATAGAGAATGTAAGTCATTTACGATGTTTTTGTCTCATTCTAAACGACTTTAAAATCTATGCCTGCATAGAATCGAAAATCAAAATGCCTCTATCGTCCGATAACTCTGCACACACGAAGAAAAGAAATGAAACTTCCGAAACCATTGTTCAATCCAACATTTATTGATGTTTAAAATAAAGTATTTTAAATTAACTCGTTTTCTGCTTCTTTATCATTAAAAAAAACCTTGGTAAATACTTTTGAATTAGAGGTGAAACTCTTCACCGATTTTAGCATTGGTAGTTAATTGTAGTTACTCTTTGTTCTTGTTAATGGGCCTCAAACCCCATTTTTAAATCGTTTTTAATTTCACGAGTGTCAAGGTCAAATTTTATAATAAGTTTTTAATTAACTTATTTGACTAGCTAGACTCAGCTTGAGTAGTTCGCACCACCCTCACTAATTCTGGCGTCCAGAGCTCCGCTAAGCATCTAGTAGTCTTCCAAATTTTCCTTTCCGGTGCCATTCTTCTGCGTTCGCTCATGGATTTAGCCAGCGGCGCGACGGGCGAGCTCCGGGTGTTCGGTGAGAGGTGCCCTGCGCGGCGGAGTGGTTCAGTACTTGTGATCTGACCACCACCACCGGGAGACGCCTGGAAGGCCTCACGGTCATATGGACCCGTTTCGGCGCTTGATTGTCACAATCACGAGTGGATCGGCACAGCCAAAGCTACAAAGGTTTCAGGAAAAAATACTTAGTTCACTGGCGACATCTATTAACTAATATATAAACTAAACCTATTCGTGTATGAAAAAATTACTCATTAAAATGTCATTTAATATATCCAAGAAGCTTATATTTTTCTATCGAAGAATATTCATAAAAGCATAAATAAAATATTAGAAACTATGCAAAACCTGACCAAGATTTTACATAATTACCTGAATAGTTTTAATATATATATATATATATATATATATATATATATATATATATATATATATTAATTAATTAATAGAGGACGTCAGTGAACCAAGTAATTTTTCCCTGAAACCTTTGCAGCATAAGAGCTTTCCCTATCCACTCTGTCAAAATAACCATATGATATTGTATTGCTCTTCGATATTGGAGTTCGTAGGTTCGAATCCCGCTTCTGGCATGGGTATTTTATTGTTGTTCAGAATCAGCTTTAAGTAGTAGGTTCCAGTTTCATTAGCCTTAATGAAAATAGTAGACCGTTGCGCAGAGCCGGAACTAGGTTCTTTGGCTCCCCGTAGCAGAAAATTGACTTGCGCCCCAACTACCAAATAGAGTTGATAATGTGTTTGTGTTCGTTCGTTTGTTTGTTCCCTGTACTTTATATTCAGAATAGACTCAACTTACAGAGTATAAAACGACCATCTTTATCCCTATATATTATATAAAGAGGAAAGGTATTTATAACATTTTCTTAGTTTTAGCGTCGATGATTTCGTCTTAGTTCAAGCTGTTTGTGGTACCTTTTTCAATACACAGTAGTGTTATATTCCCTATATCAACCAGAAGCATAGATAGGATTGTACCTGTTTCAGCGTGTATAGAAGAATGGTTCACATTAAGCACAAACATATATAGAAAGTTTCTCAATGCAGTAACTAAATTTGTGTATGTATGTCTTTTCTAAGTCTACTGAAATGCTAACACTTCGAATGAGCTTTATTTTCTAAGAAGTCTTTCATTATTGAAACTTTACTCTTGAAAAATAGCTATGACTTTATGTGTATTTAAATTAGCGAAATGTGAAATAGAATGCCGACTGAAAGGATTAAAGAATAGTAAAGAAATAGTGGGGAAAGAGCAGACGAAGGACGACAGAACGGATTTAGGTTGGGGGTAGTAAGGGGGTTCTGGGTAGTTTAAAAAATCGAAGTCAGAAAAAAATTAAACGTTCTCTTTTCCTCTGTTCTACTCTTATAATTGAAAAAAAAAATTAGCAAAGCAGTTCAAGTTGGTAGAGTAAAAATTTTTAAATTCTTGCGTTTTTAAAAAAATTGAAGTCAGTACAAAATTCAAATCTTTTTTTTCTTCCTGTTCTACTTAAAAAAATAAAGTCGAAGAAAGTTTTAAATTCCTACATGGAAGAATATAGTATAAGTATTCTTAAAGGGGTAGGGCTAGGTTGTAACCCAGACTTGGAGGTTTAAATATGTCAAAGTTCGTAGGTGTTAAAAAAATTGAAATCAGAAAAGAATTTAAAAAGTACCGTGTTCCTGTGTTCTACTCTTAAACAATTTTTTGATAGTCCAAATTTTTTTTTTTTTTTTTACACACAATCCTATTAATGTACAGAAAAAATCGCATATATCATTGATTTAGTAAAGTTTCAATATATGATTCGGAAATTTACCAAAAGAAAGAATTGTAAAACGGAAACGTGAACTTTTCTAGAGGATTTTGAACGCGAGAATCAAAAAAATATTTTATGGCTCCATTTAATAAAAAATTCTAAATTTTAATAAGTAATTTAAATAAAGTTTAAATCTAAGGATTCCACCTAAAAGTGCGTGTGGCAAATTAAGGCTGCATGCTTAATTAGCGATTAGAGCTAATCGAAGATTAAGTTCTTTGCAATTGAACTAGAGAGTTATGGCCGTTCTCACCACAGTCATTTAACGGCTAACCGCGATTAATCTCTGTTTAAACGGAGAATTGCGTCCCATCATTGGTTGGCACCATGGGTTAATCGCGGTTAGCCGTTAAACGACTTTGGTGAGACCGGCTCTTAGGTCCTTACTCTGGTAGTTGCGGTTCGGTTAGAACATTCGTTGTGACGTTATTTTGACGTCAGCTTGCTAGCAAACAATCAAGGTGACGTCACAACGAAAGTTCGAACCGAACCGCAATGTCCAGAAGAAGAGCAATTATCTCCTTGAGATAACATTGTCTTTATGATCAGCTCTAATGATGTGCGTAGTCGATCTCTGATGAGTTATAACGGCAAGTCGAGCTTCCGTTCTATTTTTTTATGACGTGAAAATGGTTTAAATGTTTTGCACTTTTGTTAATTTTGGTTACCTCTAAATTTTGTTGAAAAGGGGAAATATACTTGTGCAAGTTTTCAAATAATTAATTTGCCACATCTCTCGATATGTGACATCTGTTCTCAACCTTGCAGCTGTAAACTGAAAATGGTACAGAAAAGTGTGCCATTAAGAGTTTTGTACAGATTTTAACTGTTAAAAAGATTTGACATATTATCTAATGGTAATGTGGTTTTTTGATTGTATATGGTGTTCTTTTTTTTTGTTTGTTTCTGCATTCACCAGTTCGTCGCTTGCTACGGGGTTCTCGTACTTGGAAACACGAGGTTTCTGATGACCATCTATTAAACGGACATCTAAGGTAATTACACATTAATTCAATTAAAAAGTTTGTGAATTCTTAATCTGTTTTCCTCGGTTTTGCCCGACTGAGTCACTTTAAGAGTATGTTAACTTTAAGAATATCGAATTGTTTAAATTGGCTCGTATTATAAACATAGATGAGATATTTGAAATCTGTATCTTCGATGTTTTTAAATTTATTCTTATAATTTTATTTATAGGGACCTTTTTTTTAAAAAAAAAACTAATGTGCACTATAAATGGCTTTTTTCCATGCTTGTTTTCCTCCAAATTCCATAAATTCATAATCCTAAAGTTATTCTATTTATTTTGTGTTGAAGATACAAATGTTAAGTTTCGTTTAAAGCTTTTTTTATATTATATAGATTAAAACTACATAAACAGAAAGAGGCTTTATTATGTTATACACCGATATAAAAAAAACTTGTCAAAATGTTTGGCTTCACTGCATGAGTAATGCTTTTATAAAATATAAATCTGAAGACATCTAAAAATTCATTTACAGATTTACAGGGAGGTTTAATTGACCTCAAAGATGATTTTGAAGCAAAAATACTAATGCTTTAGATTTTTAAAAACGTTTTACAGATTTTGGGGGAAAAGTACTTGTTCCAGTAGCTTTTATTTTCTGAAGCAGTTTTAATTAAATCCTAAAATACAAAACGATTCCAGTATTTAACGTAATACTTCGAATAAAATTCTTTCTTTTAAGAGTGTCATGTCCCCTTAAAATTGAACGAGTTTTGAGTGCATAAAACTTTATGCTCGACACCATGTCCATTATGCTTTTTTCCAAGCTAGTTTAAGTGTTCACAACTGTTAACTAGTGTCTATAAATGAAATATTCGCAATTCTTTTTCTTGCTTGTCACGCTAATTTGAAAAGGCTTTTTTAATGAGCTTCATTTACAGAAATCACAGTAGCCATTATGAAAGAATGCAATGTTATCAATGTTGCATCGGGAACACTCATCTATTGTGTTCTTATCTTTCTTTTAAATGCAAGTAATAATTTCTTTTCTCAGAAAAAAAATTAAATTGTGGACTTTTTTATATTTTATGCGGAAGCGAATTCCTTAAATCTCAAGAGATTGAAAATATATAGTGTTATATATTCATGTAATTAACTTCCCTTAATGAAAATTTAGTTTTAAAATGTTATGTGTTGGAAGCTTTTAGTATCTCCACGAATGCATAAATAATTTTAGTTTCATATTAAGACATTTTGTATTTATATGATGCGTTTTAGCTTTATTACAAGGATAAATGTTTATATTCTGTAGATAAATATATAATAGACTTTCATTTTAAATTTATTAATTTTTTTTATTTGGATATAAATGCTTTTAACAAGACTTTTTAATTCGTGTTTATTAACAAATTTAACACTCGCTAGGTTGATACTTGTGTTAATAAACGAGATGTGAATGAGTCATTGTGTACTGTAGCCATTTTTTTTTCAATGATCATTAATCTATAACTAGCATATAGCCCGTCATATGACGGGTTCAGTAAAATTCTTAATTTTCCATCATTGTAAAGTACCTTATGAAGCAGGTAATAAAAGGGTTTGTGTTTTGGCTGAGAATTATCTGGTATACGCTCAATAATGTGTTTATCTTCACACTCCTCTAAAGTCTCCCTACAAATGGCAATTTGTCGCAACGTCACGAACTACTATAATGCCCTTCCCATTCATTTTCATGTTTACAGCAGCCAATAGACAAAGAATAAATTGCCCTTCCGTTTGAAACTAAAGCCAGAATTTTCATAATCTGAGAATTTGCCCTACTGCGTGAAATCGCCTTATTGTGAATGCAGATTAGAATCACGTTGAATTCATTTAGTCAAACCGTGTGGTTATGTATAAAAAACAAACACACAAACGAACAAAAGTCCTAATTTTCAAAGATATATAATTTAAACGCTAGATGTTTATTTGTCAGTGAAATAGACTCCTAGACTTTTAGGAAAAGAATTTGTTGTTAATACCGGTGATAAAGTTTTTATTGCAATAAAAAATAATCAATGATTAAATTTAAAATTATCACTTATATACTTAATCTATTATTTAATACAAATATAAAAGAAAATTATTTGCTTAATATGTAAGTTCAGCGATTAAAAGTATGAAAATAATACACGCGATATTTAAATAATTTAAAATAAGAAATGGTTATATGAAATGGTTAAAGGAATGATGTCATAATGCTAGAAAAATTGTAATTTTTACCTATTATGTGGATAAATTGATAAATTTAATCGCCTGCCCTTAGCCGGGGAATCCATTCCAGGTCCAACCGCTTCATAAATTGGTGGACAGACGGACAGATAACTTGGGCTATTATTATATAGGGGATACAGTGGCCATTCAAAATTTAAACAGCACTTCGTATTTTCAGCATGAAAACAAAAATGAACATTTAAAAATTTCTAATATAAACATCGAAAACATCGCATCATCATAGAGCTTAGAACTCCTTTTTTAAACATCACAACAACATTACTGACATTTACTACTGTTGCCAACGGGTAATAACAAATACACTGTTGCCAAAAGGTAATAACAAATAACAGATAATACTAATAAGCATTTTAGATGCTTACACTAAGGTAAGAGAGAACTTTAGAACTACGATCCAATAGATTTAACAAGAAAAGTTTGTAACGCTTTGATCAATTTTTCACGAATCTAATGAACACCTGCTGCTTAAAGGCACAGATGACATCTCGACAGTGTTCAGCATCCTATTTATCCCCATAGAATTTGAAAATAAATAACGAATTGCACATTTTCAAAAGCTTTTCTTCATGTACATTACATTTTTTTCGAAATTTACCTTTTTAATTTAAATTTCTTGTCCGTTTTTTTTAAATATATATTTACAAATGTTAATAATCTTTGGGCTTCCTTAATCAACTGATTGGATCTATTTTATCGTTATTTTGAAATATATTTTTATTGATTATGATATCCGTTAGTAGAGACCTATTTGTTTATTGTATGATTTTAAAAACTGATCAGGCATCCGAAAGCTTCCATGTCTTTAACATGTTTAAGCCAAAATGTTTTTAATAGAAAATTCAAATTTCAATATTTTTCTAATGTAATTCACTTGTTGGACTAACCCTTAATGATTTTATACATTTAGAAATTTTATGTAATATATCTGTCAAGTTCATGTTTAGTAGAACTAACATTAAACAAATTTTCTTTAATAGTTGAACTATCGTATGATTAATTTCAGTGCTTTTGAAAACATTTAGCTTCCAATTGTACCCAATGGAGATTTATTAGTATATGTGTCTACTTCAAATGCACATATTTAACAGATCTCTTTTCGGTTGGATCACTTTCAGTGCTGTTCTATATTTCGAGAGGTAAGTATTAAATATTTTAATACTGATTTCTTCGTTAACATTTGATTGCTTTTATAGACGCCTTATTACAAATCAGATCGAGTAAGGGTCGACCATTTTTGGAGTAGAATATTAAATTCCCTGGTTTTTCGACTTCGGGACTTACGAAGTCGTTGTAAACGTTCTGTCGACTGCAATAAATTACCACCTTTGAGGTAATATTTATTAACGATATCGTTTGAAACCTTCCACACTTCTTCCATTATAACTGAGTATGAATGAAATCGATTCCGTACGATCCAGAAAAATCAGTATAAGAATGTTCCCCTTGCTAGGATACTTATTTTAAACTTTCAACCAACCAGATTGAGTAGTAGTTAGTATATCACTAAATAATACTCGATATAATGACTCCCAGCCATATCGCCGCGAAGCGATCAGGAATGTCTCAAAAGGAGTGCGTTGTCAACGGGTATTGTATGTCTGTTGTGTAACGGACGCAGTTGCAGGTGAAGGTGACAAAGCCAAATTCGTCACTGCGCGAATTTCAGACTTTGTCTCTCGGATTTCTATGGGCTCTTCAAAGGATTTTGGAAGCCTTCTCATCAGTGCCGACAACAGAGGAAGGACCCGTGGAGGATCAGGCATACTGTCTTCATTACTGGAGACAATGGAGAGGTGTTTTGGGTCAGGTGCCACGTTTTTAGGCCAGAATTTAGGCCGATGAATTCCCTTTTGAGTGGGTGTTTCCTGGAAACCCCTGGAATAAAGTTTAAAAGGGGTCGAAGTTGGTGCAGAGGGGTTGGTCTGCGATTTTTTTCGAGAGAGGTTTGTCTATCGAAGTTGTGTTCCAGTTAGCAATCAAGCTTTCATATGAAGAGGAAACACATGTGAAATTTTTTGAATGTACATACATGTATATTTTTATATATAAAATAATTTGTAGTACGAAACTAGTTGTGGTTCGCGTTAATGGTTGTAGCATTCAAGTCATTTCATCGTGTAAGATTTGGATGTATTTTCACTGAGCCCTCATAGAGTAAGTACTGGGTTTTCCGTTCCTATAATAAAACGGTCAACAAAATCTGCAGTTTTGTAGAGAGCAATGTTAAATTCTGTAAATTTCAAATAAAATCGTATACTTTCAGGTAGCCACTAAATTATCACCTTTTTTCACTTCAGCTGGCATCGCAGACAGATATATTGATACCAAACTCGGCTGGAAAGCTATTACTCATTTAGCAACACCCGGTTAATACAGGGAGCTTAAAGAATGACCCCCATTTCAGAGGACATCGGAACGATGGATCTTTGGCCCGAACGCGCAACTTTCTTTTTCTGATATCGGCGCCTTTGCCGTCTGAGCTCTGCTATCAATTAACTAATAAGAAAACTTTTAGACGCATTTCTATAATGAGTTCTACTATCAAACAAATTGAACTGCAATGAAACATTGGGAGATTACCATGTTGATAAGTTCTTCTCCAGGGTCTTATTTGACAAAGTACGTTCAGCTATAGTTTGCAAAAATCTGCACTGCTTAGTTACCCTACTATTTAAGTGTAATCGTTCCTAAAAATTGTTTGACATTAGACCGATAGATGGCTTTTAACACCAAAAAACTGCATGTAGCAGGGATGGTGGGTGGGATCTCTTTTTATTCTACTATCTAGAAGTCATATTACAAGATACTTCGACCCAATTGAATTTTGTAACACCACTAGATGGCGCTGTTATATAATTTCCCAATGGCCGCTAGAGGGCTTTTGACACCGATAAACTATAAAAGAAACTGCATCTAGAATGGAGGTAGGTAGGGTGGGAAATCTCCTTATTCCATTTCCAGAAGTCATATTACAAGACACTTCGACCCAATTGATTTTAGTAACACCGCTAGATGGCGCTATTATAGAATTTCTCGGTGGCCGCTAGAGGGCTTTTGACACCGAAAAACTATAAAATAAACTGCATCTAGTAGGGAGGGCGGGTGGGAGCTTGCCATCATAGAAGTCTGTTACAAAACACTTCAGTTAAATGGATTTTCGTAACACCACCAGGGGGCGCTGTTATGGAATTTCTATGATGGCCGCTAGAGGGCTCACATAGAAAATCTATAAAAGTCACTACACCTAGAAGGGAGGGCGAGTTGGGAACTTAATTGCCAACGGCTACCTTCTAGAAGAATCGGATTTTCATGACACCACTAGGTGGCGCTGTAATGGAATTTCTATGATGGCCGCTAGAGGGCTCACATAGAAAATCTATAAAAGTCACTACACCTAGAAGGGTGGGCGAGTTGGGAACTTAATTGCCAACGGCTACCTTCTAGAAGAATCGGATTTTCATGACACCACTAGGTGGCGCTGTAATGGAGTTTCTTGGTGGCCGCTAGAGGGCTTTTGACATAAAAAAAACTATAAAAGGACTGCACCTAGAAGGGAGGGTGGGTTGGGAACTTTCTTGCCAACGGCTACCTTCTAGAAGAATCTGATTTTCATGACACCACTAGGTGGCGCTGTAATGGAGTTTCTCGTTGACCGCTAGAGGGCTTTTGATATAAAAGTGACTGCACCTAGTCTTTTAATTCATAGTCTAAACTCAAGCATTTTCTCACGCGTTCCCTCCCCTAACTTAGATTTCCCTTTTAATATTATTGCCAACTAATTACTCATAGGTCTATGCACTGCCAATACTAGCAAAACCAGTACTAGAGGGCTAGGCCCAGGAAGTACTGTTGCAAATCCGTCCAGAGAGGGCGGGTGGGTTGGGAACTCCCTTAGTATCCAGTTGCTTCGTCTTTACTAGTTGCATTATTGTGACTTACGCTGGCAATTTATGTATTTGCTCGCCTGGTACACAGTTGTAACCTGGTAACAGCTTACTATGTTTTTTCATCCTAGAAGTCCGTTACAAGACACTTCAGTTAAATGGATTTCGTAATACCGCCAGGTGGTTACCTACTGAACACACACACCTGTGGCGGACGTTAAAACTGTATTAATAATTGAAATACTGAGCTCTAGGGGTAAAGAAAAAGATAGAATTTTTACTATTTTGCCCGAAAGTAATCAAATTTGGCCGTCATTTCAGAAATGAAGAAAGTATACATGTGCAATGGAATATTTATTAAAATCTAAACGTTTCTTAGAAATTGAGAATTCATTTCAAAAGTGATAGAGATATTACCCAGTATAATATCTACGTATTTAACACAATTTCAGAGATAAAACACACACAATCCTTGTTTTCTAGGTTTTCAATCAGAATCTAATTAAAACAAATGGTTAATAACACAGCCCACAAAGTTCATTTTACACAATATGATGGTCTTTCGCGTGAAAACCTTTCGGAGTCTTTTTAACCCAAATGTAGACTGAGGAGCTTTACTAATTGGAAAATACCACTGATTAACATTGGGAAAAAAATAAGGAACTAAATTTCAAATAGCAGGAATCAATAGGAAAGTTTGGAAAGCTACAGTCTACTGTTTTGCTACACGAGACCTATTGCCCTTGGAGTGGAGGGTAACAAGAAGTGAGACATCACATATATTGTTTTAAAAAGTTTAATCACCAAATTTCTTAGTCGTAGACATTTTTTGATTAGTTGTTAGAAGGTAAAAATGAAGATTATTTCCTTCCACATATTGAAACTTTTCCACAAATTAGTTTTGGATATGCCGAAGCTACGACGTTTTCGAAGTATATATCTTAAAACTTTATAAAATGAATTGCAATTTTAAAAAATGTGAATTTTAACTATTGTGGAGCAGAAAGTGTTTCTCCCCGTGTATTGACGTAAGCAAGACTCCATCTAGTGTTTCGCAGCGTGTCTACTAATTATCACTACAGGTACATGATACAAACTACACCAGCTCTCACGTCCCCCCCCCTTACATGTCTTCTAATGACCGGCATCTCTAAATTACTCTTTCTCGAATAGTATTTACAGAATCTTGAACAGTATTTCTTAATAGTATTTACAGATTTTACTTTTAGGATCGGGGATAAGGCCGCCTGGCTAAGAAGCCCCATAAATGTCCGTTTATATCGGAGGAGGGGAAGACTTGTAACAAATGGTTGAAAAAATAAATCAAGAATTTAGTGAAAAGATCAGGTTTAAAATGTTACTTACCTTTCGAGATATAGAAAAGTGATCCAACCGAAAAGAGATTCGTTAGATATGTGTATTTAGAGCAAACACATACACTAAAAAATCTCCATTGGGTACAATTAGACATTACAATCAAACTGCAATTAGAAATAAACAGCGCAATTACAACAAATTCAGTAACAATTATGACTATAGGAAAATTCTAACGATTAATTCCCCCCTTCATAAAGTACAGTCGATACAAAAAAGTTCAACACAATTTTAAACAGTAAAAAAGTTCTCAGTAATGAAAAAAGACAACTACATGCTAGATTTATAACGAAGAAAAAATAAAGAATTCTAATTTGCTTGTCTTAGTTCATGAAATTGAGAGACAAATAACCTAAAGTATCTAAATGTATAGACTTTTAGGGTTGTCCCAACGGGTGAAAGTTATAAAATTTATATTAAAAAACAACATCTATTTAAGGGTATAGAAGGATGGCCAATCAGTTTAAAAATCCTACAGTAAGCAAACAGACAACTATCGACAGATATCATTGCTAGTAAATAAAATATATTATTTCATAATAACGATACAATGGATTCAATCAGTTACCTAAGAAAATTCAATGATCCCTTATATTTCTACAGCTACCTATTTACAAACGCAATAAATACAAGAAATTAGCGAAGTAAAAAGGTAAATCGCCAAATAAAAGATAATGTATATGAAGAATTTTTCAATGGGGAATTCGTGGTATATAACCAAACTCTTTGATGACGAATAGGATGCTTCATTCCCACTATCATCTCATTAGTAAAAAAAAAAAGCTTTAAGTCTGAGATCATTATTTTAACGTGCTCAAAAAGTTTCTTAAAAATTTGAAATGGAAATGCAACGCCAAAATCTGGTATGTTCTTACATTTATGAACGTGTATTCGTTTATAGATTAATGGTTACAAAAAATGGCTAAAATAATGAAACTCATAGCTCACGTTTGTTAACACAAATCTAAAACAATCTGTCTTTAACATAAAATAAAAAAATTCTCTTGTTAAAAATATTTATACTCGTATAAATACTTTAAAAATTCAGACTTTAAATGTATTAATATAAACTTATCCATGGAATACAAACATTAAACCTTGTAATCATACTAGGATGCATACGTGAAATAATTTAATATAAAATTGTTCAAGTAAACTCGTTTGAAAACTAGCAAAATAGACCTACACACTCTTCAATTTTAAAGAGTCGTGTTATTTGTTCAAAACAAAACCACTATCATTGGAAGTATTAGAATTGTTTTGTAATTTAAAAGGCAGTTTAAGGGAATGACTAATCAAGTCATTTAATTTTTTAAATTGTAAAATGTTTTTATAACCTTTGCATCTCAAATCTACTCCAAATGTATTCTATAAATGTTTTATGCTTAAATCGATGTAGGAATTTTTAGATACCTCTAGAATTATATTTTATTTACAAAAAACTTTCACTTTTAAATACAATACATTTTGACATCTTTTTTCATATATTTGTGTATAACAAAATAACGAGTCAACATTTTACTTATTCATAATTTTATCCTATACAATGCAGAAAATTGCTACACATAATTTAATGTTTGCATGTTTAATACAAAATAAGGACTGAGTTTGTAATGCATAGAGTTGAGTTTGAAGGCAAACAAAACACGGGAAAAATACATTTACAGTTTTCATTTGCTAAGAAATGCTATAAATTATATCATATGCACGAGTAACTTTCAAATGAGTAAAAATATAGATACATCTTTTTTTCATACATGTTTATATATGTGAGAACTCTATGACTTAATTGAAACAATTCAATATTTTTAAGGTTAAAGCCCCCTTTTCGCTTGACTTCGTGTTAAATTGTAAAACTGTACACGAATTCACAAACTTTATGAAAAGAACTATTTACCTCAAGTATCCGTCTGATAAATGACCATTGAAATCGTCGTCTTTCAAAGTACCCCCGTAGCTATCACTCTGAATGAGCTATCGACGATCTATAAAGTGATTGCGCAGAATAATTACCATGCCATAGACTCAAGAAACACTCACTCATTCAACCATTAAAGAATTAAACTCCAAGTTTAATCGTTTTTCAACCTTTAATGCCATCAAATTTATATTTTTCTTTACCATTTTCGGTTCACTACTGAGGCGAGAGCAAGTCGAGAGATGTGGCAACCAATGAGTTGTTTAGAGCTTGCAGACAAGTATATTCTCATATGCAACAAAATAGAGAGGTAACCGATATCAACAAAAGTGCAAAGAACTAAAAAACCCAATTTTCCACTTTAAAAAAAGAACTGAAGGCTGATCTTACCGAGATTAACTGCTCGTTTAATTATAGCAAATTAGAGATAATCGTAAAATCAATGTCAAGGTCTCTTAGAGTTTAATTGCGCAGCGGTAATCTACGGTTATTTCTAATCAACTGTTATGCAATATATCCTTGACGTGTCGCATGTACTTTTTTTTATTTTAAGAAGAGATGGCATTATTAGGATAAAAATAAATTTAGTATACTTTTAGTGTAGCCATTCTCGCGTTTAAAGGTACTTGTTTCCTTTTTGTTCTTACATTTGCTAGTAACAAGAAAAAAATGTGACATTTACATGAAAGACTTTCCAAAAAAATTAAGAACTAACTCTATTTTCGCACTCTTATTGAAAATCATGTCACGCATAAGTTGCATAATTTTCCGCTGTATGGAAAGTGTTTAAATATATCTTTCAATACAAACCTCCCAGATAAATAACGATTCCCCCCACAGATTAACACAATGGTTTAGGGTGCTACGGTTTACTGTTTTGCTACGCAAGACCGGGACCTACTGCTTAACCCTTTAAAGGTCACTATTATAAATTCTTTGGGATTTAATTAAATTAGTTCATTAATGGTATCTATGAACTTTAGAAATGTAAATGCATAATTTTTTTTTACATTTTTGAGGGGGGTGAAATTTAAGGGGGTAGTTAAAATGCAAAATCCAGCTTTTTGTACGGAGTGAAAATGCTTTATTAAAGGTTTAATTATAATGAGGGAACAATGATTATTACCTAAAAGAGTATGATAAAGAAAAACTTATCAATTTAAAGCCGAACGATGGCCATATAGTACAACGCTGCTTTTAGATACCTTTATACATGGGTTAAAATCCCACTGCAGGTATGGATGTTCGCAGCAATTCGGAATCGGCCTTAAGCTGTTGGTATCGGTCTTATTCACACTCGTGTGGAAAGACAGTAGACTGTACCAAATATAAACATTTAAAAGTGTGGTTTGGCTAGATATTTATTTGGGCTTATAAGTAAAAAAAAAAAAAAAAAAAAAAACATATTACTGACTTTTCTAGGTAAAGTAAGTTTAAGCACGTATATTTTAAGTGAAGTAACTCTCTGTTGTGGGCTGGAATTGTCATAAACATAGAGAACCTAAAAGCCCATCCTATGCCTTTCAAAAGCAGAGAAAGAATTTATCAGGAGGTTTTGCTACGAAACCACTGTTCTTTAAAGGGTTAACCCCTTGACATATGACGTCTGGGAGACGTCAGTCATCTCATGTGCCAAAGTAGGCTTTGACGTCTCCGAGACGTCAATAGCTGTAATAAACGATAGTTTTATAGTTATTAAATTATTGTACATTAGCATCATACATGAACTTCATTAAATGTTACATCTCAATGCAAATTTCAACATAAAACGTCCTCTTTCTCAACTTGCAAAAAATGTTTAGATGAGTCAGAACTAAAGAGTATTTCTCGGACACATCAGATTCTGTTTTACTTGTATGTCAAGGGGTTAAAACCGATTCCGAACATCCATGCCAGCAGCGATATTCGTACCGTCGAACTCCAGTATCGAATAGTAGCACCCTACCATTCGGCTGTCGTTCGGCATAGAATAACATGAATATACAGAATCCAACATAGCCGATACTTAACCACTTTAATGTAAACACATATTTAACACTAGATTGCCCGAGATTTCTTGTATACCTATATTGCCCAAAAACAGTCAAAATGACTGCATTGTGAAAAAATAACAAATATGTAAAGAAATTTGTTTAAAATTAATTTTTAATATTATATAATAAAGGAGGGCGAAAGTAACTACAATTATTCATAAACCCATTTATATGTTATAGAAAAAGTCACCAAATTCTAAGAAATTGTATCATTATATTTCATAATTGTTTTTCTAATTGAAATTAAAAAACAGTCAAAATGACTGCCTTGGGCAATCTAGTGTTAATGAGGTACGAGAGAGTTTCTGAGTGATAATTTTTTACACATACTGAAGAGACCAAATGTTATGCTCCTAAAAATGATTTGTTCATTAACTTTGACAAGTGAAGTTTCTGGTATTTAAAAAACTAAACCTGTTATATCTGACAGAAAATTTGTTAAAATTGTTTGCGGCCGATTCTTTTTTATAAGCTGATATTTTGAAAAAATGCGTGGATCGATTATAGTAAAGCAGGAAGTGCTAGTCCTGTAGCAAATAGCGCTCCAAATGGAACAAGAATCATTTTTATACATGTAAAGCATAGTCGTTATATATATCTAAAATAAAATTTGTATGTACGTGCTCAACAGAGACTAAACAATAATATATTTGTATAGAGATAAAATTAAAATGGTGATGTTATATTATTTTTTGAAAATATATATAGCATGTTATTACAGTGGGCTCCGATTAATGTGATCAGTTTGGGACACCATGATTTTGATAATAGCCGATTGATAATAAACGATACACAAAATTAGACAAATTTACTCCCTTTTGTTCGCACGTACTAAATTTCAAAATAAAATGAAAAAAATCACCTTATATTTATGTACTGTATGTTATCCTTTAAGATATAAGAATTGTTTACATAATAAAAATAATTGATCAATTGTTGACTGTCTACAATTTTTTCTAAGAATCTCATTGATAAATCGTTCGTAATCATAATGTTCTTTAAAGTCACCGGAGCGGTGTTGTACTCCACGGTTCAACACTTTCAGTGAAATTCAGAAGCTGAGAAATGTTTAACTGCGCTGCAGCATTACCCTGACTCATATTTGGTAACCTATCATAACGATTTAAAATTTGATATTTAGTTTTAATGTTAAATCATTTCGCTTTTCTGGCTTCCATATGGACAAACTGCATGCAAGGGAGCAAGGCCTAAAATGTGAATAAGCTCCATCTCAGTTCCGAACAGAATTTGTTGCCTTATGCTTATCTGACAACTATTGACCACCAGCAGGGTATGCGTATATCTGAAAAATTGCAGGAACGTATAGTCTCCCACTCCTTTGTTTTTTTATCCTTTTCCATAGGTTGAAGAGGGAGAATTCTGGGAAATTGAAACCAGAACGAAGAGAAAGAAAAGAAAGGGTTCCTTTTGAATATATTGTGAATATTCCTTTGCCAGTTAAAATGAGGTTCGAAAACGGATCCCATTAACTGATGTAACGATCACATAAAGCGATATTTTTAACATACAAATGAATAGAGAAAATCGGGACCAAGTGATTTCGATAACAATAAGCGATTGATAACATTAACCGCGATCATATTAAGCGGAGTCCACTGTATATACATAACATATAGTGATATCTGTATGTAGTACCAAATATTTTGCAAAGATCACTTTGAAAGTATTTGATTACAGCAAGAAACATTTTTAGACTCAATACTTCTGATAAATTCAATATTTATTTTTAAGTCAATAATTTCCTGCCCTAACATGTAATGTGAGTGCACTGACTATGAGCACACATATTTTTAGAAAATTCTGGCATTTTAAATGTCTTCTATTACACGGTGACAAAAATGACAGTTACTGCAGTGTTATATATTTAAATGTGCCGACACAAGTGCGACATTTCAAGTCTAGATTTGCTTGTATTTTCCGGGCAAACCACTTGTAATGCACGAATGTCCATACAACTTCTCTAACATTTAACGTGGGTGCACTGACTATCAGCACATATATTTTTAGAATAATCTGTCATTGCAACTGTCTTCTAGTAATGCAGGGTGACTAGAAATGACAGTTACTGCAATGTAAAAATATTTAAATGTACCAGTACAAGTGTTATAGGAAATTATGACATTTCGAGTATGGACTGTCTTGAATTTACCGGGAAGACCAGTTACTATGCATGAATGTTCATGCGACAGCCCTTATGTGCATATTCTTTCGATCCGGTGGTTCAAGGGTATTTTCGTCAGGGTGTCGTGGTTGTTTACACCTTAATTACACAATTAGTTCACGGATTAATTTTGCTGCCTTTATTTACACGCGCTATTTACAAGCTTTGGTACAAGGGGAGAGCTTATCGGCCATCCTTTCGCTTCGAAGCTTACAATTCGATCTCTCCACATAGGACCACATAGGAAGAATTGACAACAGTACTCCCTGGGTCAAGCCCTCTAGTACTGAGTTTGCTATCATTGGTAATGCATCCATCTATGAATACTTTGTTGGCAATAACATTAAAAGATGATCTCTCCGTCCAAGCGGGGTTACAATTATACTCAGTAGCGCCATCTAGTATAGTACTAGTGGGCTATAAATTTCCTACACCTTACATTTAATGTGGGCAAAATAGGCCTGTGTCTAGGGCCCGTAATTTTTGGAACCCTAAAATTAGGTTTTTAATTTTAATTCTTTTTTAATCAGAAAAACGTGATATTCATAATTATTGCTGAAACGTATCCAAATTATGCGAATCGTTGATTGATAAAGTCGACAACTGTGGACGAGCGTTTCCCGTGCCTATACATCCAAGCCCGCGAGTGTCGATGTGTGTAAATACGATCGACACTCGCTTTATCAAAACTATTAACAATAAATTCAAAACAACTTTTAATGACAGTGATGTTAGTGACTCTTCAATAGAGGAATTAAAATGTTATGAACAAGATTTAAACTTAGCAGAACTGAAAAATAAATCATTACAATTTAAATCTTCTATAAGTAAAGAAAATGTTTCACCTGTACCCATGTGGTCATTTATTCAGGAAAATAATACTATTACAACATTCCCTAATTTAAACAGTTCTGATAAATTATTTAACCTTTCCAATAAGCAATGCAAGCGGTGAAAGATCCTTCTCAGTAACGGCCAGAATAAAAAAAAATTAAGATCCATATTAAACCAACAAAAATTGAATAGTTTATCATTACTTTATATGAAAAACCCCTTAACAGTTTTATTTTTTCACGAATTCGACCCCAAAAATGTCACATTTTTTTATTTCATATTTTTGTTCATGTTATATCTGTAAGCTGGAAAATGTTTTAAAAAGCAATATTTCTAGTTATTTTAAGCATATATAACAACTTTTTTTTTTTTTTAGAAGAAATAAAAAAATTTTCCTGGAAGTTGATTTTTCTCTCTCATGTACTACAAACAGGGAAGTTATATTTACAGTTGCGTATATAAAAATACAAATATTTTCGATTACAATTACTAAACAATTATTTTCGGATGCAAATACTTCAAATATATTTACTTAACCCGTTTTTTCCAAAGATCGGATTTAGTGCGATAAATCTTGAAAGAGGGCAAGAGGCAATAGTACAACGTCACAGTCCAGACAAAATACCTAGTCACTTTAAATTCTCTTGTAGCAGTCATTTTTCTTCAGTGAACACTCATAGCACTGGTTTGCAGGTATTAGTTTTTTGTCTGTAGCGGAATGACTTTTGGTCAGTTTCTAAAAACCTCACTTCAAATTAAAGCCAAAAACTCAAAGATAAAAACTCGCGAAGTAATGCAAAACCTACCAGAAATCCCACGCTTTTAAGCCAAACAGAATACACTTCGAAAACTAACGTCTGTAATACACCTGTAGGACTAATTTGACATTAAAAATACAAAAGTTACTACTAAAACAGTGAGAATAACAAAGAAATCAGATTGGCCATACGCCGTACAGGGAAATCATTAAAGGCACGGTAACCGCGCCCGTACGGTGTACGTGCCAAACAGGCAAGGGGTTGATTACGACAAACTAATTGACGAATTTTCAGAATTAACAGTGAGAAAAAAAAGCAATATAACTAATCAATCTGGGTATATTTGTTTAAGCATTATTGTTTCTTTTAATAAATTGTGTTTAGTTAATTTTTGTACATGTATATTTTTTTCTTCGAATCCGATAATTAAATAGTTACATACTATTTGCTTTAAAACCAAACTACCAAACGCAAAGTAGGTGTTATGACTGAAAAATAGGCCAAGAATTACAATTATTGCCTAGGGCCCGCTTTAGCCTTAGTCCGCACACATTTTTAGAATAATCTGGCATTGCAGTTGTCTTCTAATAGCTGTCATACACCGGCAGAATTTTTACAAGAGATTATTACATTTTGATAAAATATTCGCTTGAATTTTCTGGAAAGACATGTTTTTCGACAGAAATGTCGATTCTACTGACCTAACTTTTAATGGGTGTGCACTGAACAGTAGTACACGTATTTTTTTTAATAATGTAGCATTGGTACAATCTTCTGTTAATACAGTATAACACAAGTTAAAAAATGACATTTACAGCATTTAATGGGTGTGCACTGAACAGGAGTACACGTATTTTTTTTTAAATAATGTAGCATTGGTACAGTCTTCTGGTAATACAGTGTGACAAGTTTAAAAAAATGACATTTGCAGCAGTGTAGAAAATATTTCACATCGGTCAAATTTCTAGAGGAAATGTCGACATTTCGAGTATAGATATACTTTAATGTGCAGTGAAGACCATTTGCACTGTAGGATAGTAAATACGACTGAACTAACATTTAATATGAATGTTACTGACCATGAGTACACAATATTAGAATAATCTTCCATTGCGACTGTTTTAGTAATGCAGGATAAGACAAATACAGTGGACTCCGCTTAATGTAATCGCAGTTAATGTTATCAATCGCTTATTGTTATCGAAATCACTTGGTCCCGATTTTCTCTATTCATTTGTATGTTAAAATTATCGCTTTATGCGCGTTTCATCGGTCGATGTTATCAGTTTTCCTGAGTAACTGGCAAAGGAATATTCACAATGTTTCAAAAGGAACCCATTCTTTCCTTACCCTTCGCTGTTTGAATTTTCGAGAATTCTCCCTCTTCCAACCTAGGGAAATGGGAAGTGAACAAAAGAGTGGGGAATTCTCCGGAATTTTGCTCGCCTACATGCAGCTTGTCGCTATGGAAGCCAGAAAGCGAAGTGATTTAACATTAAAACAAAAGATCCAAATTTTATTGTCTTAATGACAGGTTACCAAAAATGAGTCAGCGCAACATTTCTCAGCCTATATTGTGCAAAATTTTGAAAACTCGTGATGATCTTACTAGAAGAAATAAACAAAATGAAAATACGGAGACACATTCCAGTAGCTTCCTCATTAACAGAATCTGAAGTCTGTCACATTGTCATAGGAAAAGTAGACGAATGATGAACTGATGAGTCAGATAATCTCTTGATATCAAGACTGTAATATATATATATATATATATATATATATATATATATATATATATATATATATATATATATATATATATATAATATATAATATATATATAATATATATATATAATATATATATATATATATATAATATATATATATATATACAATATATACATATACAATATACATATATACACATACACATACACAGATATACATAGATATACATAGATTATATATATTAAATGATTTAATAACTGTAACTGTACTGATCTTTTTATAACTGTAACTGTATTTATCTATATAATAACTGTAACTGTACTATTCATTCTGATGTCTGTAGTTGCTGAGTCAGCGTACTCAAACATGTGCTGCTGTTTGTAATAAATACTTCACTTTTGAATATGACCTAGTAGTTGAGTTTACGATTAATACTGAAGTATTAAGAAAGAACAAAGGTTCTTTGATTTGATAATCACGCCAGATCTCACAAAGACACCTACTTATAAGTGCTGAGAATGAGAAATGCATTGAAAGCGTTGAAACGTGGAGTACAACACCGCTCCGATGACTTTAAAAACATTACGATTACGAACAATTTATCAATGAGCTTCTTAGAAAAAAATTGTAGACAGTCAACAAATGATCATTTTTTTAATTATGTATACAATTCTTATGTGTTAAATGATAATATACGGTACATAAATATAAGGTGTGAATTAAAGGGGGATAAATGTATCTAATTTTGCATATCGTTTATTGTTATCAGTCGGTTACTGTTATCAAAATCACGGTTCCCAAACTGATCACATTAAGCGGAGTCCACTGTATAAATCAAAGAGAAACAGCAAGGCGTAAATGTGAGAATCAAAATAAACCGATAAGTTTTTATAACATAATGACATTTTAACTACACATTCGCTTGAGTTAACCGAAAATGCCTGATTTCCCGCTTTAAGAAGAATACGACGGTCCTTACATTTAGTTTAGTCGTACTAGACACCTAATGTTTTGAAATTTTGAAGAGTAAACGTGGTGCTCTATTCTGAAAACTTTTACATTTCCCGTGAGTTATTGAATAACTATCGATTTAATATCTCATGATTACCAATTGATAAGTAGCTGAAATATAATTACCAATATTGCATGTGCAAAAGAAAAATAAAAGAAGCTCATTGATAAATTGTTCGTAATCATAATGTTTTTTAAAGTCATCGGAGAGATGTTGTACTCCACGTTTCAACTCTTTCAATGCATTTCTCATTTCAACACTTATAAGGAGGTGTCTTGAAATCAAGAGATTATTCATCTGATTCATCACTTCCATCATTCGTCTATTTTCCTATGACAATCTGACAGACTTCAGATTCTGCTAATGTGGAAGCTACTGGAATGTGTCTCCGTATTTTCATTTTGTTTATTTCTTCTAGTAAGATCATCACGAGTTTTCAAAATTTTGCACAATAGAGGCTGAGAAATGTTGCGCTGACTCATTTTTGGTAACCTGTCATAACGACATTTAAATTTTGAAATTTATTTCAAAAAATAAATAAAATAAATGTAATTTGACTGATGAAGAATAAATATAATATTTTAACAATTTGAAGGGATAGACTTAAAATTATATTCTGTTAATAGAAACCGAATAAAAATAGATTAAAAAGAATAGACTTATACACAAGTTTAAAATGAATAGAATACACATATATGTTCATCAAACTCAGGCCTGTGGAGCTCAGAAGGGTCCGCCGGCCACATTGGAAGTGCATCTTTTGTCGTTGGACTGCACAGTATGTTCTATGTATGTGTACACACATTTGATGTGAAACTTAATTCCTTAAACATTTTTATTATTCATAAATCAGAAAAGGTGCAGTTAACTTACAAATGTGAATAGTTATAACAATGAGTAAATCAATCTAAAAATATATTTAATATAATAAGCACATTACTTGATTCAATTAGAAGTCTTTTGAATTTCGCCACAGATCACTAGATTTTACAACTGGAACACTATAAACCACACCTAATCAAAGTAATAAAATGTTTAGCTTTTATTTAATTATCGCACTGGCTTTAGCTATTATTTTGGCTATTTGATTATCATTTTTTAAAATATTTAAAATTTAAGTTTTGAGACTAAATGTTGCATTAAAATACAAGATAAAAATATCTAGATTTAGATACAAAACATTTGCTTAAAAATTGGAACGCCCCTCAAAATTCACTAAATATTTCTACTGCACTGCATATTGACTATCTTCATTTTTTCACTGTATGTTTTGTTTCTATATATTTTATTAAAAACTATCAAATTTATCAATACTCCACTTGCATTAAAAACAGTTTAAATAAACAATTATTTTAAAGTATGATATGTTAGCTTTTTTTAGCTGCTTCGCGTTATTAAACGCTGTAACTTGACAAATTCCTGTGAATTAAACACATATCCAGTTTATAATTCAAACACTGAGACACAACACAAAAATATCTGTGGAATATAAAGTAATGCGCATTACACATTACGAAGTCTCTTGGAAAATAAATCATTCTACGAAATATTAAGAAAAAATAAAAGTTGATAGGAAAAAAAGGTGTTATTGAAATAAAATAACCAGTTGACTGCAAATTTCATCTCATTAACAAACTTACACCTACACTACCTATTTCAGGATTTTGAAAATTTAGTTGAATTACGCTATTTTAAAAAACCCTTTATCCACTTAAGGTTACTCATAAAACTCTAAGGACTAACATGTTAAAACTTACTTGCTGTTTATATAATTTCACATAACACCAGAACCTGATTGTATATTTGTTTCAGTATAACCCTTTGTAAGTTTGAAATACATAAAACATTACTCGTACAAAAGATTATAGGTGTTATTAGAAATACATAAGGGATGGGTGTAATACAACTATTCAATAAAAATGAAAACATTACCTTTGAATATGAAAAGCTGTATAACCGTATTCCGACAACAAGGTATAGTAAAATTAATTCATTAAAAAATCATAGGATTTTTTTTATAAACATAGTATATTAATATAGTTTGCTTGCTTTCTTACTGGACAAAAAAAAACATTAAATAATGTATTTGTTATAGTATAGGTAACTTCCATTTTAAATGATTCTGGCCAAATTCGGCAACCTTTAATTCATACCACCTATGTTCGAAGTTTTCCGGAATACCAGCCACGAATGTGCTGATATAACACAGTTAAATTTACTAAGCCCGAAAAAAATAGAAATATCAATAATCCAACGGGACACATAAGAATGTGTAAAAGAAGTAGGGTATTCTTACCTTAAGAATTCTAGTCTGAAGTTACTTATAGGGCCTTACTCTGGACGTTGCGGTTCGTTTCGCACCTTCGTTGTGACGTCATTTTGATGTCAGCCTGAGGACATTATGTGAGCAAATGATCAAGCTGACGTCAAAGTGACGTCACAAACGAAGGTGCGAAACGAACCGCAACTTCCAGAGTAAGCCCCTAGTTTAATTTAATATTCCGGTAGTAATCTTAACAAACCGACGTTTACGAACTTTTTTTTCTATTTGAAAAGCTAATTAGTTATTCAAACAGAAGCGTGTGATGCCATGGAGTTACAGCCAATCACATTACATACACGTTTAAGTGCGTATCAAAATTATAAACATCTGCCCAAATACGCTGTATTTTAAAATGGAAATATCGATGTTTTAGCTAAAGAGAATTTTTGCTTGCATTTTATTTCTTCAATATTTCGGGTAGATTTTACAAACTGCGATATGTGTATATAAATGAATTGTAATATGTAACATACACATACATAAATATGCAGTCAAAGTAAATCTCGTACATTTCCCTCAAATGGGTAGATCTGCATGTATATCAGACTTTTATTAAAATCTAGAAATTGTATAATAACATGGTATTCATAACTACACAAAAATACATCCTCTATATGTTGAATGAAATTCCTATTTACCTCTAACAATTTATTTGATACTATAAAGTAGTTTAAAGACTCCGTCAGTTCAGATTCCAATATTAAATTCCTAGATAAAATGCAGACTGCAATAAATTGTGGATAGCAATGCAAATTCATCATTGAGAATACTTAGGTTTCGGCTCATCATGTTGGTTAGATTGGACCTTAATGTTTGTCGTTTAATCTGTGGTTAGTTCACAGCTTGTCTTGACTAAAGTGAAACGGCAGCTGAGGGACGTTTAAATGAGTTTTAATACTTCTATCGAAAGTAAGTGTGTACTTCGAAATATTTGTCTCGAGAGACTGGTATTTACAAAGTTGAAAGTGAAAGAGAGAAATAGACCAGGATCTAATATTTACGGCCAATTCTGAAGACTTTCGAGCATCCATACGAGAAGTGGGATTTGAACATATGAACTCCTGTACCAAAGAGGAGTGCCCTTCCCATTTAGCCTGATATGTGTGTGTGTGTGTGCGTCTGAGTGTGTGTGTCGATTTTGCAGATATCAAGAAATGAACATATATGCTGAAAACTGGTCGTGCGGTCCAAATTCCTTACAGTATGTATGTATGTAAACACGGAGGAATAGAATATAAATTCTTTCAACATTTACCAGGAAATAATCATTTTTATGATCATTTTCTCCTAGATGTAACATGCCTTTTCTGGTGGGAAAAAAGCCTATTAACTTATTCTATCTATTTCAAATGGGTTACCTATTTTCAGAAATCGGAAAAAAAGATAGGGACGTTGAGAATCTTCTTTAAGATGAAGCGATGTATCTTTCCCCGAACATGCAACCTATAAATATAAGATGGCATGATGCATTACAGGTTACCCACATTTAAGTTCTTAGCGTCGAGCTGCGTTAACTCAGTCAGCAAGGCAACCTTCTCGAAACCAGAAGATTACAACATCGAGGCTCAAGCCGGTCGAAGATTTCCGTGTTCATTAGTAGCGGCGTGGCACGTAAAATAGGTTTGTTGTTGCAATACTCTCTAAGATCATCCGAAACATATCTAGATGTCGCACGCAAACTTTGGGGGGGAGGCAGTGGCGTGCGGTAGGTTTTCATGCAGGGTGTGCAGAGAACATGGATTTTCCAATAAATCTTTAATTATTGAGACATCTGAGTTCTCCATTCTGAAACGGGTTATTTATTATGCTTATAAATTTAAAGAATACAATAAATAAAATATTTACTTACGAGTAGTCGAGTTATAACTATAAAAACAGCTAAACATGAGAATTCTTCTAGCACTGAAGCAAAAATGTTTTTTGTTGTATGGTGTCATATCGATATCGAAAAAGCAACGCTTCGGGCTTCCTGAAAAACTTATATGTTCAGCAAACGTAGCACCACATATCGCCCGCCGCTGCGGATACTCATTGGTGCAGACAAACCGAACGTCTATTTCAAGTGCAGAGGATTTCACTGCACGCTGGTACAGTAGAGCGAACTGTTTCAGGCTCGGTCAGTGGATTAAATTATATTTATTAACTGTTTTTGACATTTGGAAATCATATATTCTGCGAAAAAACATCTTGACAATTTTTAAAAAGAAAACCAGGAGTATGGTGTTACAGATATAACTTATATACTGTCTGTAAGACACAATGAATGGTAAAATTTGGACTGTTATGTTAAAATTCGTTTCTTTAAAACAAAACAACATTGTTTTTCAGCTAATTATTTCAATAAATAGAATACATCATCGAAATTACTTTACCACACTAAAACATTTCCCTTTATATTGATGAAATGCTTCTTTTATATTTCCATGAAAACAAAATCTTACAATATATAAATTTAAACATTAACCGTCAGCAAAATCGTATGGCCAGTTAATCAGTTAAAAAACCAAAATCGCTTCAGCACGTAAGTTCCCGCTCTAATACAACGCTTAATAAACCGTACCTTCGGATGATTCTGAATGCCAAGTGCAGGAAAAATAGCTGCACTTGTCTCAGTGCCATAGTATACTGTTCTTCAGTAGTCCATACATATAAAGCGTGATTTTCAATTTAGTGCGCAGTGCGTACACATCAGAACTTCCTATGTTCGTTTGCGAGCTATTTGGTGCAGCACCTAGTACCGCGCGCACTGCGGGAATACAAGCAAGCAAATCAACATAATATTTGAATATATTATAAATAATATTTATTATATACCATATAAAGATAGGTAGACATAAGTGCTGAAAATTATTGTCCCTCATAATTTTGCCAGGGTGTGCAGTGCACAACCTGCACATATGGACCGCACGCCACTGGGGGGAGGGGTTCTTAGTCCCTGTTTCTAAAATACGAGGACCCACTTCAACAAAGTCGTCCTTTCAACCTAGTGGTGCTCTTGAATCGAATGGCGCAATCCTTTGCATCAATACTAGTAGCCTCTAGCTCACTTGCTTGGGTCATATAAGTTTCATTAGCAATAACAACAATTTTTTATTGTTTGTTAGTGAAAAAGAAAAACATAAACCGAAGAGAGAGTGTCACTCTTAATTAAATCTTGTAAAGATCTTGGCCAGAATTTAGTAATTGTAGCCCACTTCTTTCTGGAAAAAATCTGCTGATACACTTTACAATCCGATAACAAACATACATACTCTTTTAATTATTAGAATAGAAAACAATGAAGTCAATGGCAGCGTGTTTGTATTGCAATTAAAACTTTTATTGTGGACCACATATAATTCACATTTATTGATTTCCCATTTTCTTCAAGAAATGGTTCACTTTTTATACTGGTTAAAACAGACATTTAAAAGCAAGACATTAATTTTTGTCCTTATTTACTTTTCAACTTCTTGAAGTTCAATAAGAAACCAACTTTCTGCGTACATCTCTGCATATTTCACTGGTTCCCACAGTTGCCAGCTTCGTTGTGCTTCTGTACGAGATTACCAATACATTTCTGCAAGTTAAAAAGATAGAAAATTATTTGTAGTTCTGCTGGCACTGTTTTAAAGTAGTATCGTCTAAATCTTAGTAGGGTTTGTAATACGGATAACGTGTCAGATATACTATCAAAATGTTTATAGGTAAATTATTAGTGTGGTTTTTTTTTAACCTTCTATAGACTCTATTACAAGAGTATTATAAAAAGAGAAGATGAATTTATTACCCAAAGTTATGTACAAAAATGATTACTTTTCAACATTAATAGCCACTTATTGTGTATTTATTATATCGATGAACCATAAAGTGGAAGATCGTCACCCTTGACGTATGAATGGTCATTTGGATGAATTTCAGACTTCAGTGAATATTTTGACTATCTGCGGAAAAATTTCGACATCAGAAACGAAATACTTGCTTGCTCATCACAATCCGGTATATGCACTAAGCACAATTAGTCATATCAGGTCTCAATTTCCTCTTCGAAGAATGTTGCCGTTAGTGGTGCGAGATGAACCTTATGTAGCCTCCACACTATGGCCAGTTGTGTCACTTCCTGATGGTGACCTCGAACGATGGTTCACGGGTCGCTTCTCCACGATGGGCCACTCAATGAGCTGAGAGCATTGATTCGTCCATATGGTCTACTGCGCATTTTAGTTGCGCATCTGGCTGCCTTTGATCTTTGGAGAAAAACCGCCTCCGAAGCCATCGTCCGCCAAGGCTATTTTATCCTCTGCCGCCATCGGCCACGATAAGCCAAAGCCCCTCCAGACGGTGGTGATGGCTTGCAGTGGACCATAGTGTGCAGGAGCCTTTAGTATTGTTTTGGCTTTCTTGGATAAAAATCAGGTGCTCATGCCAAATCAGATGATCACCAAGTCTAATATAATCTGTTCCAGAAGCGACTGGATTACAACAATAATGTGATATTGAACATTGCCATGAATAAAGATCTTCAGAAATTAGAATTCTTCTTTTTTGGTTTTGAATGGCTTTTCTCAGTCGTCTTAAAATCTCAAAAATAAAACGTTGCATTGAACATACTCCACAGTTCTATAAAACTCAACAAGCAACGTATCTTTCCTGTCCAAAAACACAGTAGTCATAATTTCGTATGGACTTCTTCGGTTTGATTGGTGAGTTTGAAACATCACTGGCAGTTACTTTCTGCGAGGAGGGTATCAGAAACTTGCTCCACCGGTATAGCAAATACCTAAATCTTCACACCGATTGTGTCCAAAAGCTACCATGTGTTTACTTAACTCTTTTGAATAAATTCAGTTTGTTCTCTACTCTTTTCTTTTCATTACGGTTAATCGAAACTTGGAAAAATGACCCTCGTACAATATCTCCACCGTCTTGTCCATTACATATCCTCTTCAGTCTTGAAACCAACTTCGAGTAATAAATTTAGACGCCAGTGAAACCGCTCTAAAAATATTTTTTTCAGTGGAAAAGTTTAAATCTTACCATATGCAGCCAGCTGTTGACACCAGACTTGTCTGGGAATAGGAAAAACTCAATACATTGTGTAGGACGAATTAACTCGACTTATATACTTTAGCTGTCAAATACCTGAGATTTGAATTTTTTTGTACTCGTGCGTTCACTGTTGAAACTCTTAATATTATCGAATTTTTGTAAGTAAATTTCTTGCAATTGTCAACAATTGATTCCCAGACGGGTATGAATTTATTGAAATTAAATAAAATAAAAGGGGAAGCATAAAAATTTTTATTATATACTTACAAGAAACCCTTGTAAACGATTGCAATCTTTTTCTTTTTGAGCTGTACAGGTTTCCTGAATAACAAAAAAGATTATTCACACAAATACAGAAGAATATTATATATATATATATATATATATATATATATATATATATATATATATATATATATATACAGTGAAACCTCTCTGAGCGGCCACCCCTCCGTACCGAGAATATTTGGCCGCTCTGAAGGGTTTTATTTACTATAATGAGATAATTATGATAATTCGTAATATAAACAAGTCTGACATATAATCCTTATGTAAATGAAATTTTAAACTTATCTAAAGAGAAAATAGTACTTTATTTTATGCTTCTTTACATTTTTTTTTAAAAAGGCTACAATTTGTTTCTGTTTGTTCTGTAGTTTTTGTACCCCTTCAAAATCGAATTCTTTTCTTTAATGACTTTGTTGATTTCCGTTCTTCTGCAGTTAAATAATTCAGCTACTTTCTTGCCGATTTGCCATTCTCATATTCACGCAGAACTTCAGTGCGCTGCTCGAGATTTTGAAAAAAGCATTTCGACATCGTTGCATCTCAAATCACTGACCAATTGATGAAATGAAACTGGCGTGAATGACATTTTTGCTGACAGAGGTGCAATTCTTCCTTAACTTTACCGACTGGAATTCCAAGCAAAAGCCCTAGGACACCTTCAACGCTTGATTGTCCAGTTCCTCCCTCAGTTTCTATGGATGGTGCAATAGGAATTCCCTATCTGAAGGGTGTGGGAAGAATACAAAAGAGATAACAGATTTAATCTTTCTTAGACGGGGGGAGGGGGTACGAGAATGGACTTCTCAAGTTATTCCTTTGTCTTATATCCAACTATAAACCTGACCTTGAGTTTTTTTCGCTCAAAATTAAAGCATAGAGTGAGTAGAATTTCCCGAAAAATGAAAGGGGCAATCCCACTTGGTGGCCGTTTAGAGAGGGTCGGATGGCCGCTAATACAGGTTATTTTACCATTAGGTCTATTAGTCGAAATATCCGTGCCATGAAAAAGTGGCCGCATTACAGGGGTGGCCGCTCGGAGAAGTTTCACTGTATATATATGTAATATTAAAATACCATATTTACGTATTTTAATATTAATTTAATAACTTTTGTTCATAAAGTACGTTCGGGGTTTGCGCGGCAATTCTGATTTTTCCCTCCAGACACGCAATAGACTTAATCTAGCCTATGTCTGTACTACTTTAGCCAATAGTTAGCGCGTTCTCTTTAAACACGGGTATTTTGTATTACGTGATCAATTGTGCTTAGGGATTATTCGTAGTCTTTTTACCTTAGGAATCCCTACTTGAAAGGTGTATGTGCGGGATCACATGGTCTGTGTCCACGAAGTTGTAAAGGTGTTTGCCTGTTGTACGGATTTCATGTTTATTACCAGAAATAAACTGTGTTGTGATTTTGAATGAGTCTCGCCCATATTACATATATATTTGTATATATATATATATATATATATATATATATATATATATTTGAAGTAAAGAACAACTCAACTCTGCCGAAACTAAAAGAGGACGTACTCTTTTTGTTTACTTTTTAGAGACGTGAGTTAGAGGGCAACATGTGCAGACGGTACTTCTCGCTGACCACTTTTTGACCGCCAAGACGGGCTTTGATGTTGTGCCAGACGGGCACCGATGTCCAGTTTTATTTTAATTCTCCCTAGACACCAATTTTGTATATAATGTGTAAATAGTTTAATTAAATGAGTTCATTTTAGTTGAGCCTTTGCATCTTTTCCACCGGGGGAATAAATCTCCCACAATCTTGGGGACCTCGGCCGTAATATGGATATGAAAACATGGACAAATGATTTGGAATAGTATATTCCAGACACTTCCAATATGCTATCAAAGAATTAGATACTTTTCCTTTTTTTCTTTCTTTTCATTTTTTAGGTTCATTGGTTGGAGACAGCCGATGACGTCTGAGTTACAGGATGGCCGAAGTTGTAGAAGTAAAGAACAACTCAACTCTGCCGAAACAAAAAGAGGACGTACTCTTTTTGTTTACTTTTTAGAGACGTGAAGGCAAAGTCTGAAATCCGACATTCTATAGAATGCCAAAGATTAGCTGGTAATCCCGTGAAACAATTCATATTTGCGACATTTCCTGGGCATTCCATAGAATGCCAGGTGAGACACTGGCAATGTATGAATTATATCTCCTATTCGTAAAACATGCATGAGGTTATAGTCAATAGTGGATTACTAACATTATGAAGATATTTTAACCGAATATATTTTAGTTCCAAATACCTATTGTGTGTGTTTAAAGGAGACCAGTAATGCACCTGCATACAAAAAGTGTCAAAAAATTCATACCTTCCATGGCCATGCTCAGACCTTTCAACTGCTACGAAAATATTGTAGTTTCTACGAATTTAGCAAATAATTAAGAGCCTACGAAAATCGGTCAAAATAAAATACGATTTTTCCTCAAAAAATATTTACAAGAATAAAAATTTACATCGCATCCGGAAAATCAAAATATATTTTAGCAAGCGATATACGGAAATCTGTAAAAAAAACTTTTCGTATCAATTTTCGTGCAACTACTGTGCGATACCATACTCTCTGGAATTAAAAATTAGGATTAAAAATTAGATTTTCTTCCTGACAATATTGGTTACAATGTAATACTGACTATATTTCTATTATCTTCACTGACTATATTTCTATTATCTTCCCTCAGTATATTTCTGAGATATTTTAAATATTATTTCTTACTATAAAAATGCTAAGGTGTGAAATAACATTTCTATACAACCAAAATAAATCTAAATAAAATACTTCATCTAACATTTTATGAGGGGTTTTCAGTTTAGAAATGTATATAAATGCATATGATATTTTGAAAATGAAATATTGTCTATTTGAACTTTTATATGGAATTTTAGGTAGTTTAGTAGAATTGATTGTTTTGTTTGAGCAGTAAACATACAAACAAACATTTAGTATATGCATTGTGTTATGGCATGCGTGCGATTTCCCAGGATTTATTGTGTGAAAACTCGCCATCCAACCTACGTCGCAAATTAGTGTGTTACTATTTTTGATTTCAAAAATTGTCAAGTGCTACTATTTTCAATATTCAACAGTTGGCTGGTCTGCCATGCTAGTAAAGGTGATGAAATAGATATTTTGTGCACCCTTTGTTTCAAAACTGAAAATGCTATTGAAAGTAAAATAAATTCTTAAGTAAAGCTGAAAATACAAGCCCCCCCCCAAAAAAAATGTAAATAAATTAGAATACAAAATTGCCACTGCTTCTTTGGGAACTACTGTGTGAGTTCCTATTCCTGACGTTGACAAAGGGCGAAGTGATTCAAGCAATATATAGGGTGATTTCACGCAGAAGGATACATCTCAACTTATGTCAATTCAGGCTTTAGTTTCAAATGGAAGGGCTGTTTATTGTTTGCTATTGGTAAACATGAAAATGAATGGGAAGGGCATTTTAATGGTTCGTGACGTTGCATGAAACAGCACGAGATCATTCGGGTTTAAACGAGTCACTACGTCAAGGCTTAGCCAATAACAATCAAAATAGAAGGAGGTGTTGATCACACAGACGGTGACTCCTGTAAGAAGGTTTCCGAACAGCACGAGATCATTCGGGTTTAAACGAGTGCGCCTTCCCTGGTTTTGTGTGAGATCTTCCGATTTGTCCGCAGGTTTCTCATAAACGCGTAATTTAATATGACCTCATGGGAAAAAATCTGGATTGAGCATGCAAAGATTCCTGCATGACCAAACTGGTTCAATAGCATCAAGCGTTTTTAATGATTTTCTTCCATTGAACGTGGTTTGCAACCCTATGTACTATAACAATTTTAATTCCTCATGGTGTCTACTACAAACCTGTTGAGTTTGCCAGTCGAAACCATGTGAGATTTTCTTCTAAAAGCAAACTTTCGAAAAGTGATATGTTGGAATTTTTTTGTCGCAAACCAGCAAATTTGTTGGTTCTTGGTCGCAGTCGCCGTTCTAATTTGTCTGAAATATCTTAGCTAGAATTTCAAAAATCATTTCTCACTCGAATCTACATACCTACGCAAGACTATTTTAAGATATCCTTGATCCGTAGATAATAAAAAGTATCTGTGGAAGGAAATTAATGTTGTCGAATTTTAAATCTTTGCGCCGTGCTAAGGAATATCCAATGATTGCTTCCATAAAATGATTATCTGTCAAAGCCATTAAAACACACAGCTGTGTATTGCCTATTTATTCTGAGAACAAAACTGAAAGATCAAATTTTGGTTATGAAATAAGTTTTTATGAAAAATAAATACAATTATTAAAGAGTAGAAACGCTGACAAAATGAAATATGAGATTCTTGTATTTTTAACAGCATACCATTTTCTATCTTTTCCCCGTCAATCAAAATAGGTTATCCTCCTATCCGAAATGACAAGAATGACTTTATTTATAAATAATTAGTTTTCATGTCTAAGATAACCAGTTTCCAAGGAAAAAAAGCCGTTGCACAAAGTAAAAATATTGTAATTACATTCTTTTTTTTTGGCACACTGCATATAAACTATCGAAGTGTAGCGATGCCCGTATGAGCGTAAAATACAGTTGATTAAATATTATCTATTATTTCCATTTACGTATTGAGTTTTGTAAGTGAAACAATCATAGTCTTTGGTTCCATCCTATTTCTTATTTCCTACATGCATTATCTTAGAAATGCAGTGAAAACACCAGAAAAGGAAGTACCACATTTGTGTATACAAATACTTGAAATTATTTATTTGCTTAAAAACATTATAGTCAGATGGATACTTACGGATACATGGGCAACTAATCTGTTCGAGGCCATTTGAAATAAACTTCTCTGTGGAAGAAAATAATTTAATTACATGAAGCACATATTTTTGAAATAAATAGCTTCAGTTAATAACCATTACATTCATTTAAAAGAATTAAATTAAAAAACTAATTAAGCATTTTTATTACACAAAAAGATAAACTAAAATTTCGATAAAATTCAATTGTTTATTAGTAACATAGGCATAAGATAAACAAAGGCATAATTTAAATGAATGTCAGGAAAGTTTTTTACTCATTCCTTTTGGTGCTTTATTCCTTTTCGGTAACTTAAACATTAACCAGTTATACTAATGAAAATTTATATTAATTATCAATGAGTAAATATTATTACAAAATGTACATTTGAGAAATAGAATTTCACCAGACTCTTGTCTGGCGGTTAGATGCACTGTCTCGGCAATGAAACAAACAAGCAGGTATCTCGTTTTCTTCTGACAACCCTAAAGTTTGGCGCTATGCAAGGGTGACATGCTTATTGAGTTATCCTTCATTTGGCTACAAAATACTTATATATCATAGAAACTTCAACAAGGTTAGAGAACCAATAGTATCCAGACTACACTTTACCTGTCTCAGAAACTGTAAAAAGAGGCTCAACTTTTCAAGCATTATTAGTCTCAGTCGTTACCCCCTTAACATCACAACAGAATTATATCGTTATATTGAAATATAGTTATGACTAGGTACGTACCCCGTTATCTCTCGGCATTTAAATCATTATTTACTGTCAGAGAATAAGAAGGGAGGTCATATGACACATGCCCAATAGTCTTAAAACAATAAGGGAAAATTCCAGTGCTCCTAGGGGATAGAGGGATAGATAAAAAAAAATTATTAGGAAAAATTCCAGTGCTTCTAGGGGACACAGGGCTAGATAAAAAAATTTAATAAAATAAATTCCAGTGCTCCTAGGGGCAGACGGCTGGGTAAAATAAAATTAATAGGAGAAATTCCAGTGCTCCTAGGGGAGAGAGGGCTAGATAAAAAAAATTAATAGGATGAATTCCAGTGCTCCTAGGGGACATAGGGCTAGATAAAAAAAATTTAATAGGAGAAATTCCAGTGCTCCTAGGGGACAGAGGGCTAGATAAAAAAAATTAATACAAGAAATCCCAGGTTCCTAGGTGACAGAGGGCTAGATAAAAAAAATTTTAATAGAAGAAATTCCAGTGCTCCTAGGGGACAGAGGGCTATATAAAAAATTTAATAAGATAAATTCCAGTGTTCCTAGGGGACAGAGGGCTAGATAAAAAAAGTTTAATAGGAGGAATTCCAGTGCTCCTAGGGGGACATAGGGTTAGATAAAAAAAATTAATAGGAGGAATTCCAGTGCTCTTAGGGAATATAGGGCTAGATAAAAAAATTAATAGGAGAAATTCCAGTGCTCCTGGGGGACAGAGGGCTAGATAAAAGAAAATAATAGAGGAAATTCCAGTGCTCCTAGGGGACAGAGAGCTAGATAAAAAATTTAATAGAGGAAAATTCTAGTGTTCCTAGGGGACAGAGGGCTAGCCCCCCCTCCCTTTACTAAATTTCAAAACAAAATGAAAAAACTGTATATTATCCTTTGAAACTTTATGTACTGTATATTATCCTTTGAAACATAAGAATTGTATACATAATAAATGATCAATTGTTGACTGTCTACAATTTTTTCTAAGAAGCTCATTGATACAATGTTCGTAATCATAATCAACCTATCATAATGGTTTAAAATTTCGATCTTTTGTTTTAATGTTAAATCATTTCGCTTTCTGGTTACGACAAGCTGCATGTAAGCGAGCAAGGAATAAAATTTGAATGCGCTCCTTCTCAGTTCCGATAACCATGTGTTACTTTCTGCTTATCTGACAACCATTGACCACCAGTAGGGTGTGCGTATTTCTGAAAAATTCCAGGAACATGTAAACCACACTCCTTTGTTCATTCCCCTAATTTAGAGAGGAGAATTCTCGGAAATTCAAACAAAAGCGAAGGGAAAGAAAAAATTCTTTCTGAATATAATGTGAATATTCCTTTGCCAGTTAAAATGAGATTCGAAAACTGATTCCATTAACCGATGTAACGATCCCATAAAGCGATAATTTTAACTTACAAATGAATAGAGAAAATCGGGACCAAGTGATTTCGATAACAATAAACGATTAATAACATTAACTGCGATCACATTAAGTGGAGTCCACTGCATTTTGAAAACTTGTAAAAAAAGATATATTTACACTCTAATTTCAATAGTATATATTTGTCGTATCACGTGGTATGTTTGGTGGGAAAAGGGTTTTAATACCGAGAGTAACGTTTTAATGTAACATCAAAGTTGTTCAAATGAACAAAAATTTATCGAATCTTATTTTTTGTTATTTATAACTAAAACTTAAATTCTAATTCAAAAAGAAAAATTCTTTCATGTGCTATCTGTTGAGGAAACCAAAAAACCGTAGTGTAAAATTAATTGAAGACAAAAAGACTATAGTTGTAAAATAATCAGTTTTAGTTGTATATTGAGTTAACTGTCTAGCACGGTAAGATTTTCATCATTACAGTTAATACAAGCACATAATAATACATAATTACTCCTATAATACATAATTTATGAAGTAATGCATGTGATTCGTGCGTCATCTAATCCATATTGCCATTTTCCTTTTAAGAAATTATTCTAAAAGAACTTTGCTAAACAAACAAGTCCAAAAACAACAGACAGTTAGTTATAATTAGTTATAAACATTATTTAAGGGGTTCGCATCCTAAGTGAACCAAGTCCCTTTGAAAAACTGCAAAGAAATTGATTGATAAAGTTTCTAGCTCATAACTAATTCATTGAAATTTAAATTAATTTTAGAAAGGGCTCAATAACTAGTGTAGTTTACTACCATATATACAAATGTAAGAATAGGCAGCAACAAGTTATTAATCCTGGTAAATGATTTTGTGTCGTAAACGTTTGGTTTGGTTTAGAGCGCGACAGTCTTCTTGCAGCACGAGGGCTAATGAGACCGAGACCTACTGCTTAAAGCCGATTCCGAACGGCTACGAACATCCATGCCACCATGAGATTTGAACCCACGAACTCACGCATCCAAGATCAGCACCATAAATATTACGCCATCGTTCAGCGTATCCCAGACATGCCAACATTCAGGCAACATTCACTTGTGTCCGGAGCAACAGCGTGGTTTGAAATTTCAACATGCTACTTAAAGATTATACATAAGTACATTTCTTATTGGTTTCTAAATTAAAATTAAATTTAAAATATTTACTCAGTAGTAAATTGTAAAAGGTAAATTAAAATTTATGCATTTAAAAATTTATGAGTAGCTTTTTTAGCTTTAACAACTTATTTTTCAAAACAGTGTTTCTTGTCTATATATATAATAATGAATTTGTGTATGTCTGTCTGTCTGTACTCAATAGACACAAAAACCATACATCCAATCACTGTGAAAATTTGGGAAATTATTAGGTATATCCCTAGGAAGGTTTTTGAAAATTTTTAACGTTCGAAAACCATTCCTTCCCCCTTTTTCGAGCGTTTCATGTCATTATTCCAAGCATTATTTTCCCCGGTTACACTCAAACGATTAACTTTTTAATTTATCGCATCATAACTAAGTGAAAAAAGCATATTTCTAGCAATGTGACGTCATCCCATGCAATTGTTTTAAACGCAGTTTTCCTCGGTTAAAAGCAGGAGATTAAAAATTTCAATTTATCGCATAATAAATAGGTGAAAACGATAATTTTTTTATCATTGTGACGTCATTCCTTTAAATATCTCATTTATTCATTTCTTATTTTATATTATTTAAACATCGTCTGCGTAGTATCCATTCGATTTGAGCTGGAAATTTAGATATAAAGTGATTCACTTTCATTTCTATGTCATGCAAATTATAGCATTTTTATTGTTATTTTCCGGGGAAATCTGGGAAGTTTCCGGAGTTATCAAATTTTCTCATTTCTCCGGAGAATAAGGAGTAGTTGGCATGTCTGGTATCGTAAAGGGAAAAACTTGATTCACTCTTGTTGAGAATTCATTTTTCAAAATAAAAATTTTATGGTACTAACTACTATAAAAACAGGTATCGATAAACGAGGAAGTTCCTTCCATTTAGCAAAAATTTGCTAATTTTCGCTGTTGCTTTAATTCTTTCTTTCACCACCTCTTAAAAGAATAATAATAATAATGATAAAAATTGAGTAATAGTTCTACAAGCTTTTATTATCAATGACATTCTTTATAAATATACTTATACGTCGTTTCGAATTTTTCCACCCAACATACCACGTAACACGACAAATATATACTAATGAAATTACAGTGTAAATATTTTTTTTTACAAGTTTTCAAAAATTAATCAAAATTTGAATTAAACATTTACTGACTACGCATTTTATCGAAATAATTGCAAGTTTGAAAAAACTGGGATAACATTTAATAATTTAGACTGAAGGTTAAAAAATTTCCTACAGAATTATAAAAAAAATTGTATATTACGTCTAATGATCATATTCCAAGGTTTTATTTATAAGATTTCTTTATTCCATTTTTTTCCTTATATATCGCTTCCAATTCTTTGAATTATCTCGCTAGCATTTGGCAGCAAGATTTCAATGCCTACAGTTATTAAATAGCGGGTGTGAGGGATGGTGGATTAATAATAACTAGCGATATATATGACGAACACATTTAATATTACATAAAATCCAAAGAGAGAACGCAGCAGTATGCGTCATGTTTACAATCTTAACACCGAACTACCTTACATGTTGCCAAAACAGAGTAGTACCATACTGATATTGCCACATAACAAATAATGTCAGCCACATAACAACAGTAATCTCAAAATAGCTGAAACCTTATCAATGACCTCAGACAACAGATAATGATCGTGAAGGATTTCCTTAAAGGTCTTATAACACATTAACCCGTATATGTTGAAAAAGTAACAAATTCACTTTGTGATTCCTTTTCTTAATGAAAAATGAGTATATTTTAGGCGTAAAAGCGAATTTTTTTCAACCAGTTTAAGACCGTATACCACGTCTACCCGAACCAAAATAAATCAGTTGGAAAATTTTCTAATCGCACTAACATGCGATAAATCCGCACAGTCTTCACCAAGAAAAGGAATCGTAAACTGATTCCGTTACTTTTTCAATGCGTACAGCTTGATGTTGATTAGGACTTTACAAAGTTTTATGACAAACACCTTAAAAAACTAGAAATTTTGATGGCTTAGGTCCAATCTAGAAATGTTATTGAATGTCCTATAAATTTTAAAGAATTTTTTGAAAACGAATAATGACCCTGGAAGAACAATTTGCAATCGCCAATACGGTAATAAATGGTTTTATCACAATCAACATGTAAGCCATGAAAAAGCAACGAATTCAGTTTAGTATTCCTTTACCCGTTTAAAAATACTATGCAGTTTTCTGATGGGTTAGCTAAAATTTTGAATTGATTCATTTTGATTCATGATAACGTCTTTAATCGGTTAAAAAAAGTTTCGCTTTCCACGCATTCATTGTAGGAAAAAAGAAATCTCAGACTGAATCAGTTGCTTTTTCAACGTGTGCATGTGGACGTGGGATAAGGTTCTAAGGAGAAAATAATCTGACGAGTGACCTTGAAACAGTCTTGGTGGTTGAATCACATGGTCCCCTCAGCAACTGGATTACAATCTGCAAAGTCACGTGCATATCCTTCTTCTGTACGTGCGCGTTATGTGACTTCCACATTACGGTCAACTGTTCACAACTTCCTGATGGCGACCTAGAACTATGGTTTACGGATTGCATCCACACACTGGGCCACTAAATGAGCAGAGTGCGGGGATTCGTCCATAGAGTCTACTGCGCACTTTAGTTGCGCATCTGGTTGCCTTTGATCTTTGGAGAAAAACCGCTTCCGAATACATCCTCCGCCAAGGCCATTTTACCTTCTGCCATCGTCGACCTCGATAAGCCATATCTCCTACAGATGGTGGTAATGGCTTGCAGTGGACACAATGTGGAGGAGCCTTCCTGCGCGAGATTAATGTTATTGTCATTTTTTCTTGGAATGCTGCCATATTGTGACTGTGATATGTCACAGGCGACTACCTTTCATAATGACATCAAGGCCCCTCCACACTATGGTCCACTTCAAGCCATTACCACCGTCTTGAGGGAGTATGGCTTATCGTGGTCGATGGTGACAGACGATAAAATAGCCTTAGCGGACGATGGCTTCGGAGGCGGTTTCTCTCCAAAGATCAAAGGCAGCCCAATGCGCAACTAAAGTGCACAATAGACCCTATGGACGAAACCACGCGCTCGGCTGCTTAATGGCCCAGCATGTGGATGCAACTTGTGAATCATCGTCCGAGCTCACCATCAGGAAGTGGTGAACAATTGGCCATAGTGTGGAGGCTACATCAAAAGTCGTTAGAGATGGGAATTGGATAAATTCCCCTCTTTGGAGCCTTCTGGCGTCAGTATGACGACTACTGGCAACATTATAACGCGGAAGTCGCCTGTGACATATCACAGTCGCAATATGGTAGAACCCTTGGACAGAATAGGATGAGAGTTAAACAAGTAAATGCAGTAGTCTTCTTTTAGAATTGGGGCGGATATTAAAATAGATATTCGAGATAATGTTTTTAAAAACAACTTTACCTTCGTATCTTTCTCCTTTGGGCAGAAGAAGCCAATCAACGTATCGAAATCTTCGCAATCAACTTCATAACCCGCTTCCCGGACATAACTGTTTATAAGTTCAACATCCTATTTGTAGAAAAAAAAGAACGAAATTAAAAGAATTCAGAATTATAGAAAATAAGAGTTCTTCTATACAAGGCATACATGTTTCTGGAGTGCCTGTGAGCTGAATGCTCTTTAGTCCCAGTAATGGACTTGGTATTGTGAAGACTCCACTTTGTTCAGAGCACGCGCCAAATCATCTGATCGGAAATCCCACCTGTTGACCAGTTTACAATAGCGTGGCGTCGCAGAGTCCAGGATGTTGACAGTTAGATTGAATAGGCTTTACGAAGTAACTGACCCCCAGGTATACAAAGCCTATAATTTTTCGACTCGGGGATTGTTACTTTAGAAATGTTGAAATTCACAGGGAAATTAATCTTCCCTCTCTTCCAAATTTTTACCAAAATCTAGCTATTAAATTTAATAAAAATCTTAGCGTTGATCATCTAATTAACTAGCTCAGTATGACTATGCAGACACTACTAACAGACGTCATCCCATGGCCATCTTAGGTAAAGATGTTACTTAAATTCTATTTGTCTGCTATTGGCCATTTCCAGATTTGGATTGGTTCCTACTCTCTGGGTCTCAATCCTCCCCTGCTTGTAGTGTTTCTGCCCCCCCCTTCTTTACGAAATGCTTACCTCTGCTGAAGCAGTAAATTGTAGGGCTCCCTCCTTGGAGGGTGAAATCCTAAGATTGCCATTGGTCGGCCCCATGAGAAATTCTATTGGCCACTTTTTCGGCCGTTGAATCCTTCTGAGTTCTGCGCTTGCACAATCCCTGGGATCTGATGTTTGTTACATATTTAAAAAAAAAAATAAAAATATATATATTGTACCTTGCCTTAACATACTACCGTAAATATTTTTATTGTCACCTTGTTTCTGACCAGCAATTTCATTTATTTTAATTACTTGTTGCTGGCTATCTTGATTTCTCCTCAAGTATTTACTCTTTCTCGTCGAAACTCATGCATTACTGCCCTCCCACCCCTAGAACTCTTTATTTTTGTTTGTCATGCCAACTCATTTTCATAGTTTACATCCATCGTTAGTATCCCAGTACTAGAGGGCTTGGCCCAGGAAGTGCTGCAGTCTATTCTTCCTGTGAGATCCTGCGAGACTCGGGGATTTTCGACATTTTTTTACTTAGGTGCTTTGACCGCGTGGAAGCTTTCGCGTCTTTTGACCGGAGCCAACATTTTATAGTCCATGTAAAATCTATTGGCGCTTCAAGGTCACACTTTCTCGTTTCCCCAGTCGTCGGTTACTATGGTAGCGACCAAGAAGCCTGTGCATTCACACTTATTTTCAGCACTTCAGTTGAGGATTTGATTCCAATACGTTCAGACGACTTGCTTTATTATTATAAGCAAAGTCAAAATTTTCAGTTGTGCATAAATGCGTTAACTATTTACATAAAGAAAAGTTTAACAATATGTATAAAATGGTTATAATAAATCACAGATGTTTTTGTAAAAATACAAAAATTCATTTTAATTTAGAATTCTTACTAAAACATTAGGAATTTCTACCTTCTAAAGAAATTTTCACTTTCTAAAAATGTGTCAACAGACCATAAATCTTTAAATACATAATAAAATTTTACAAAATATTGTTATTGCATTAAGACCTCTTTCAATTCTTGTAAAATCATAAAATAATTAATACAGTACAATTTTGGAATAGAAACTTTACTATGGTCCACATAACTTCATAATATACTTATTAACATACAACTTAAATTTAAGGAATTTCAGAACTACATTCTCTTAAACAAATTAATTATTAAGAAAAACTTTTGATATTTAGATTAAAAGAATCACACAAATATAAAGAAAAATAGTAAGAAATTATAACTAATTACTCATTAAAATTAGCTAAATATTCAATTATCTTAATGATATTATTTCTGTAAATAATGCAACTGTGTGTGAAAAAAAAATTAGATTTACTTTTTCAGTAGAATTTTTTAAATCTTACGGATTAGAATATAACATACAATTTTTGAATTGTAATTTTATGAAATGGGATTATATATTAAATTTATGAACTTAGAAACAGGTCTAAAATGACTCATAAAATTTTGTGTAAAGTATTAAGTATTCTTCAAAGTGTAGTCTAAATAAACATACTTTCATCATGCACGGAGAGCACACACGATGCATGACACCCCTTAACACAGTGGGAAAAAAGAGTAAAATCATTCCCCAACTGTCGTTACCATAGTTACAGTTGGTCATCGAGGAAAAATCAGTGACCTTGAAGTGCCTATTGAGTTTACACCGAGTATAGTGATTGCGTTCGGGAGACTCGTAAAGTTCGCTCATATAAGGAGCGGCAGGGTCTCGGATACCGAACGGGGGATAGGTAGGGTTGCATTACACCCTGGAAGAGCCTCCCCATTTGTGAGATTATTTAATCTTTCATTTTTAAGACTGTGATCGTCGTAGCAATTCAGTGCCAACCGAAAATCCTCTACATTTCTACTTGTTTTGGGGAGAATTAGAATCCTGTTGTATGTATAACAGTATTGACTCCAGAAAGAATAAAAGTAATACACTACCTCTTCACTCGAGCACATTGAGGACATCACAGTATGTAAGGAACATTAGCACTCTGTGACTCATAAATTAATATCCGAACTTTAGAAAAAAGTGGAGTGCCGAAAACCTCGCCAACATTCCCGATCGTCCTCGACGTGAGGCAGTGGCGTTGTTCCGGTTAGTGGCAGGACATGACTGCCAGTGGCGTGCGGTAGGTTTTCATGCAGGGTGTACAGAGTACATGGATTTTCCAATAAATCTTTAATTATTGAGAGATCTGAATTCTCCATTTTGATGAAACGGGTTATTTATTATGAATATAAATTTAAAGAATACAATAAATAAAATATTTACCTACGAATAGTCGAGTTATAACTCTAAAAACAGCTAAACTTATGAGAATTCTACTAGCGCTGAAGCAAAAATCATGTCTTTTGTTGTATGCTGTCCTATCGGCGTCGAAAAAGCAACGCTTCGGGCTTCCACGAAAAACTTATATGTTCAGCAAACGTAGCACCACGTGTCGCCCGCCGCTGCGGTGCCTCATCCGGATGCTCATTGGTGCCAACAAACCGAACGTCTATTCCACGTGCAGAGGATTTCACTGCACGCTGGCACAATAGAGCGAACGTTTCTTGTTCGGTCAGTGGATTAAATTATATTTATTAATTGTTTTTGCTTCAGATATAACTTATATATTGTCTAAAAGACACAATGAATTGTAAAATTTGGACTGTTCTGTTAAAATTCTTGTCTTTGAAACAAAAGAGCATTGTTTTTCAGCTAATTATTTCAATAAATAGAATACATCACCGAAATTAATTTACCACACTAAAACATTTCACTTTATATTGATGAAATACTTCTTTTATATTTCCATGAAAACAAAATCTTACAATATCTAAATTTAAACATTAACCGTCTGCAAAATCGTATGGCCAGTTAATCAGTTAAAAAACCAAAATCGCTTTAGCACGTAAGTCCCCGCTCTAATACAACGCTTAGTAAACCGTACCTTCGGATGATTCTGAGTGCCAAGTGCAGGAAAAATAGCTGCACTTGCACTCAGCACTTGCCATAGTATGCTGTTCTTCTCCAGTAGCCCATACATATAAAGCGTGATTTTCAATTTAGTGCGCAGTGCGTGCACATCAGAATTTCCTATGTTCGTTTGCACGCTGCGTGGTGCAGCACCTAGTACAGCACACACTGCGGGAATACAAGCAAGCAAATCAACATAATATTTGAAAATATTATAAAAAATATTTATTATATACCATATAAAGTTAGGTAGACATAGGTGCAGAAAATTATTGTCCCTCATAATTTTGCCAGGGTGTGCAGTGCACACCCTGCACATATGGACCGCACGCCACTGATGACTACCTAAGTGAAAGAAACCATAGAATTGGCATTTTTGACCCCCCCCTCTTTGTTCTTTATGTGACCTTAGAGAACCTTGAAATAGAGGTCATCGGAGTCGATGCGAGGCACTTCGCGGTTCTTCAGACTCCGAGACTACCCTGTATTGGAGAGCTAGAGAACGCCTGAGGCAATGATTTCGGTCAATGTTACTTTTGTTACTTGTACAGTTGTTCCACAATTGTTATTTTTATAATTGTAACCTGCTTTGCCATTAGAAATAAAAAAAACTTTAGAAAAGAAAGAAGAAAAAATAATAAAAAAAAAGAAAATGCTTGATTTGTCTAAGGATTTGTCATAATTAAAATCTTCATCATAGCAGTTTTTGTTATTAATCATAAAATAAAAAATTCTTCTCCTTTTAGTCTTTAATAACGATTAACACTTAGCCTTTAAAAAAGAATAATTTAGTTTTTTTCATTTCAAATAGCATGCTTTTTAAATAACCTAAAAAATATACCTAAATGTGAGAAAAATGAGATTTACTAATCCGCAAGATAATTTTTGAAATATCTATATAAGAAGCTAATTTTTTTTTTCAAATTGAAGTAAAATACCTGTTTTGTTTGGTAAACTTAAATCTCCATCAGTATCTGACATTTTAAAAATAAAATAAATTTAAAACTATAAAGAATTGAAAATTTTAAAAACATTTATCATTTATCATGCTATAATATAACATATATAACACATATTAACCCCTTCCGGTAAAATGACGAGTCTATCTCGTCATTGGTTTTTGATTCCATACCCCACAATGACGAGCTACACTCGTCATGCGATTAAGTTACTATTAAATATGATAATTAATTTAGTTTAAAATTTCTAGTGTACTGAATTTGGCAACACTTTTATCACTTGTGAAAATCACAAGTCACTATTGCATATTGTTTACTTAGAATTTCTTGGTACAAGTCATTGCCTAATTAATGAGTCAGAATAAAAGAAAACCTACTAAGAAATGGCGTGTGTGTTACAAGAGTCAAATTAAAAGTGAGACTACTTGGCGGTGTAAACAATTAAGAATTCCTTTGCACTTTGTTTTGAAAAGTACCACTAGCTTGAAGACTATTATCTGTATACCTTATTAATGTTTTGCTTTGATGTTTTCTTAATTTTACTGTTTCTGATATTATTTAACACTTTGTAAAAAGTGGATTTTAATTAAGAATATGTAAGAATTGTAAAATGAAACAAGTTTTTTAAATAAAAATTAAATGGTTATTTCATGCACAGTTTTTCATTATTAAATCATACCGGAAGGGGTTAATGTCAGATTCACAGAATAAAAAAGATAATTAGCTTTAACTTGATATAAAATATTAGTTCCTAATTTACATTTTTCAAAAGTTATTGAGCATGTAAATAGATTTATGCTTTTTTTTACTTGCTGTACATATGTTGCGTTTTTTAAAAAATGTGAAATAATGTCATTAAACGCTCGAAAGGGGGGGATTACGAACGTTTTAAAGAAGACATCATTTTTTCCTGTGATATGAAGCATATTTATACCAATTTATTTTAGAATCGGATCTATAGTTTAAGAGAAGATAAACTTTACTCCCTTTGAATTTTGCTAACCCTAACTCACCAAGAATCTAATATATATATATATGCCTCTATCCATTCCAGGTCCAACCGCTTCATAAATTGGAAGACAGATGGACAGATATGTTAGGCTATTATTATATAGGGGATATATATTGTCATCTCTACAGAATTGAAGTGGTGGATTCCTAGGACTGTGTTTTGTATGACTTTAAGTCATTCAATGATTTTTGAACATTTAAATAATTGTACTATACTTTCTCAGTAAGAGGGCATTGTTAAAAAGTATTGGAGCGCCCGTGAACTAATAGCATAATTGCTAATTGTTCGAATTTGTTAAAATAAATAAATAAATATATCCTTTCAGATATAAGTTTTCTTAAGAAAGACTTTATATAAAGCTGCAAAATTGTGTTACCTGTTGAATCGTTGCCGTGTAGCATTCGGAGTCAATCTCATCATACACTTCAGGTCCTGGAAAACAATAGAATTAGATAATATTGGTCAATCATGTGTGTTTAATACCCACGATTTAATTTTCACTTGATTGAATAAAATGCTTTTTTGGATTACTGCTTGGAGCAGTTGTCACCAAACTTATGAAGCTATTGAGCAACTTACCGTTTTTTAAATTCTACTGCCAACAGGCCCAGATAATTGTAGTTTCTATCAACTCTTGGGTTACTTCAAGTTACTAAATGGCTACTACCCGGTTACCATCCAGTTTCTGATGCTTTATTTTAAGATAAAGATTTCATTGTTAAAGACAAGTCCAGGTAATTGTAGTTTCTATCAACTCTTGGGTTACTTCAATTTACTAAATGGCTACTACCCGGTTACCATCCAGTTTTTGATGCTTTATTTTAAGCTCATAAAAATAACATTTTAGCTTAACTAAAAGACAGATATTTATGTGATAGTCTTTATATGTTTTGTAAAAGTAAGAACCAATATATAACTAACGGAAATAGTAACTTTTCTTTTCTATGACTAGTGACTTTTATTTTCTATGATTTCTGGAGAAAGTCCAGGAGAGGCTACTCCTGACTTTTTACACAAACAATCGAAATCTTGTTCTATAGATGTTCTTTATGTTACCACCTATGTGGAAAATGATTTTTCACATAAATAAGTTGGTATGAATGGTATCGAAATAGTAATGGTATGTTGGTAACATTAAGCTCCATCTTACATCACTACTGACAACGTCTAAGAGAGAATCGAAAATCTGGTCCATCAACATGACAAATGCCTGCTTTTTAACGACAATTACGTCGAACAGTAACGATGTTTGTATGTTGTGGAAATTATTTTGATTAGATATAGGGTGCTATACATAGCGCGCATTCCAACATCGACAAGCTCCTCACTTCATTTCTCTTATTGATATATTAAGGCCTCTCCCACAATGATCCACTGCAAACTATTACCACTGTGTGGAGGGGGTATGGCTTATCATGGTCGATGGTGGCAGACGATAAAATGGTCTTAGCAGAGGACGGATTCGGAAGCAGTTTTTCTCCAAATATCAAAGACAGACAGCATGCGCTTTTAAAGTGAACAGTAAATAAAAGATGCATCTACGCGTTGGGCTCATTTAGTGACCCGGTGTGTGGATGCGACCCGTGAACCATAGCACTGTAGTGGTCAATAATGTACCATAGTGGGGAAGAGGCATTAGACCAGGGTTTCTTAACCTGTGGTTCATGAACCCCTTGGGGGTCCATGGGTCATATTTTGAGGGTCCGCCGACTTCTCCTAATTTTTAAAATGTTTGCATAAATATTTAAAAAAAAAACTTTTTTGTCATGGGCAACCTCTGTAAGCCGTCTGTCTGCTATTTCCCAATAGAGACCTCTACAATACGAGGAGAAGAACAATCGCAAACCATATAAAACTTGAAATTTTTAGAAAAACAAAGTAGCCTTTGAATTTTACTTCACTTGGAAATAAAGTGACGTTAAAATCAGTTCCGCAAAGTTCTTGCAAATTTTTAAAACAAAATATTTGTTTTACTTTTTCATTTTAATTATTAATGTTTGTCTTGTCCCAATAAAAACAAAACATCGAAATCGACTGAATATCGAACATGATATGCGCATTGCTTTCTCTAAAACCATCCCTCAAGTCAATCTGTTTATCAAGGAAAAGTAGCAACATTAAAAATTTTAATTTCTTCAAATTTTTTATACTATTGAAAAAAATATTAAAATAATTAAATAATAAAACAGAATTTTTTGTAATAAATGATGTTTAAGCATCTTTTTTCACAGAGGGGTCCGTGGCTTATTTCAAATTTTTAAAGTGGTACATTGTGCCAAAAAGGTTAAGAAACACTGCATTAGACTTATGATTCCTTTTCGAGATAGAACAATTAAGTTCCATTTTGATTAATTCCGGCATAATGTTATATCTATTTTAGAGAGATATTTCAATTGAACTGAATTTGTATCTTCGACCGAACCACCAACCTTGTAAATAATGTGTTCCCATTCTGGCCGTAAGGTGGCGGGCCATTCTACCCTCACAAGTGATTCATAATTGAAAAAGAGTTTCGGTTTATGTGCTTCTGTTATGTGAGTAATGAAAGTGATGTCTGACAGCGTATATCGCTGAGCAGCTAAATATAAAACCCTGATAGCTGCATCTGAAATTTCAAGTATGTAAATAGTGGTTAAATAAATTTTGTTTTGAGAAAATAGAAGTTTTATTTCGATACTCGTATTGAGTTTGATTAGATCAGAATAAAGCCGTCGTCAATGAAAAGACCCGTTGAGGTAAGCCATTTTGAATAATTGATATTAGAAACTTACTGTGACGGGACATAATGTAAATAATGTCTCTCTCTTTTTTTTAACCACCAAACTGGTTAAAAAAAGTTTCTTCGCAACTTATTGGAAATCGATCTTATGTAACTTTTGGTAATAACTTCATTTTTTTCTAGTCTTGCCCTTTTTGTTATAGCCCATCGATGGTTCATAAAAAACAGCTCTTGTGTACTGAAGTATCTAGTTTTCATTTTGAAATGTATATTAATAGATAAAATTTGTTACCTGAAAAGTCAATTTTATAAACAGTTTTTTTACATCCTCAACATTAAAATGCAAAATTTGAAGATAGTCTTGAAAAGAAAATACCAAAACTATTTTACCTTTACACTATAATTTCTTGCACAGATCTAATTGGGGACATTATATCTTTACAGTAGTCATCATTTAAAATCAATATGTAAATTATAAGGAAAATAATAGTCATTTGTAATTTTAAAATATGAAAATGGCTTAGTTAAAATTTTAGTAACATTTTGGTGCGTTGACTAAGCAAATAGTTATCACTTACACGAACCGCAACAGTTCACCCAGATAGCAAATTTAGTTTGCAGAAAACTTGCAACAGTCTTGCTTTGCAAGTCTGCAAACTTGCAGCAAGTTCAGTATGACAAGTCTACAAGTTTGAAACAAGACTACAGAAAGTCTAAGAACTTTCGCTTGCTTCAAAGTTGTCATGACAAGATTGTCATAGCTTTGCAGCAAAACAGAGTTGCAAAGTAATGGTCGCTTTATGTTCCGTCTAACTTGTAGGAGTTTTGCTGCAAGTTTGTCAAGTCAAATGTGTTATGACAAGATATTATCCATAAAAAAATCAAGCTTACTTTAAGTATGCATGCGGGCAATTGGCAAAGGCAGCAAATGCAAAGCTGGAAGGTTGCGAAGTTCGGGGCGCGAGGCAGAATAAGTTCTTCTGTGTTCATTAAAGGTGACTGGGGCACGTAAAATATATTAATGGTCACAATGTTCTCCAAGTTCTCAAACAATACCTCTGGGGATGTTCTGCTTGGTCCCTGCTTCTAAATCACGAGAACCTACTTGAGCGAAGTCATTCTTTCACCCTGGCGGTGCTCGTCAAACGAAAGGCGCACCCCTTGCTTTAATTCTAGTGGCCTATGGCCCACGTGCTTGACTTGCCCAAGTGGCATGATTAGCAACAACAATTTGCAGCATTCCTGTCAAAAATTCAGAGAACCCTATAGTACCTTTGAACTCAGGTTCAAGATAGATGATACGGCAGAGAAAATCTTAGATTCGATAAAATTATATTAATCTGAAAATGTGGACGAAGCAGCAGTGCAACAATGGACTGTCAAAGATTCGAAATTCGAATATTACGAAGTTTTAAGCGACGATTATATTGAGTGTGTCCTTTGTAGTTCAGAAGAAACAAGGAATTCTGAAGGATATTCTAAAAGTTTGAAGGTAATTTCGTTACTCATTAAAATTAGGTCACGGTGATGCATTAACACAGAGCGAGGCGTTAATTACTTAAAACAAAAAAATGAAAGCACATCTACAAAAAAAATGTTGTTGAAAAATTGGCGTAGTAAAGCTTGTCGAACAGTAATTGAAAAACGATTATTTTAATGTAATAAATGCAAATCTAAATAGCCTTAAAATTTATGTTCATTCACTTCCTTTTGTATTTATTAAATTATTAATGTGTTATTTTACAGTAATTTTACATTTTCTATCTTTTTTTTTCAAGAATTTTCTTTAAAATTTGCAACAATTCGATTGTTATGAATATTTGCTTATCCGAAACGATCCCGATTAATCGAAAATGTACTACATTTAATCGAACAGATTCAAATTTTATATTTTTTGGTCACAAAACTTTTTTGAATGCGGCTTTAATCTAACTAAAAATTGCTTATTGATAAATGCGGTAAAATAATTTTCTCACCCAGCTCGCAGTTGATAGCATCGTAACACTGAAAGAGCATTTCTTGTTCTTTTTCGTCTTGTTGTGATAGCTTTTTCTTCGGAACCTTGGGACGCATAGATGCTGTCTGTATCCAAAGTACAGCCATAATGGAGAACACAACTAGCATTTCATTTCTGAAAACCATGGTGTTTAACTTCTTTTATCTAGAAATGTCTTGAGTATATTATAAACCTCGAATCTGCTGTATGTAGCCCGGAATGAATCTCCAACTGAACACGGAACCAATCATTGTTTCAGTTATATTTCGAGCCTATCCCGTAGTTTTTCCTCCATTTTCAAACCAATGAATATTCAGATTCAATTTCGCGTTCGATTGGAATGATGATATTAATTAAGCAGTGACCGAAAACGAAAACTATCCTGGAGCCAGTCACGTAATGGCAACGATGGAAGTCATAAAAGATTGAAATTTCATCTCTACTCTATGTAATGTTCTATGATCTGAATACCAAAACACGCTTTTTGTACATTTGAATAACAAAATAAGTTGCGTGTCGCGATCGAGTTTCAGACAATGAAGATTAGTTGTTAACAAAACTTGTTTTGATCTACTTACAAAGAAATCAAACTTCCTTGATTGATATTATTTTGAACACAAGTATCTGTTTAGGACTTATTGTATCGATTGGAAAGATCTACTAAAGTTATTTAAGAGTCATTTGTTATGATAGCATACTGCACAATTAGTCTATATATTAGTCATTCCATTCAATATCCATACAAGGAAATGGATGTTGGTATTAACATGAGAATAGCTATGAAAATAGAAATGATATATCACAAATAATCCATTTCATTGCAACAGTTATTCGTAAATTGAATGCACCTGTTCGCTGAGCACATATATAAAGCTATCTGTTTTATCTACTGGAAATCTAAATAGCCTATAGATATGAAAAATTCGAGCGCAGTGCAAAACATGAAAATTTATTGTTAGGTTACTTAGTTAAAGTTAACCATCTAAGCGGTTGGCACGTACAATTCCACTAAACCAATGATGTCTTCAAAACGTACAATTTTCGACCTCCAAATAGAGATGTAAAAAACCAGGAATTTTGAAGGGGTGGGAATAAACCCAGGAATTTTCGGGAATAAACCCGGAATTTTGGAAGCTTTAGGAAGAAATCATTTTAACAATGTTCACATTTTTGCAACAGTGGCTATTTAAGAACTAGCATATTATTTCTAAGAGATTTTCTTTTTACTTTTGGTAATATATATATATATATATATATATATATATATATATATATATATATATATATTCAAGAAATAATAGCAATGAGCGTTTAAATGATTTTATAGTAGTACTTATGTAATTAATTACCCTGTTAGTCCTAGCAAACACATAACTGGTTGCTTCAATTTTAATTGCTAATATAATAATTATATACATTATTGTTGATCATTATTTATTATGTAAATTGTTTTATGCTAAACTTTTTCTCCTTCTTTTATAATATCAAAATAAATATCTTTAAATTTAAAATAACAGTTTATTAATTTTTGTATTACATGCATCATTTAAAGGTGTAATCAAATGACAATGTTGCATTTTGTGTCCAATTTCTACACACACACATATATTATATATATATATATATATATATATATATATATATATATATATATATATATATATATATATATATATATATATATATATATATATATATATATATATATATATATATATATATATATATAAAATAAATAATATTAGGCAATAATCTGTAGTGTCACAAAACATTATTTTTCTTGGATAACATCTCTCTCTCTCTCTCTCTCTCTCTCTCTCTCTCTGTATATATATATATATATATATATATATATATATATATATATATATATATATATATATATATATACATATATATATATATATATATATATATATATATATATATATATATATATATATATATATATATATATATATATATATATATATATATAAAGAGAGAGAGAGAGAGAGAGAAAGAGGTGTTATCTAAAAAAATAATGATTTATGGGTTTTGTGACACTACAGATTTTTGCCTAATATTTATGTAATAATAAAAATATTGGGAATTTCTCAAAGGAAAAATATACTCATACTTTCATGCTAAACATGATACCTTGCCAAATATGGTTAGTTAATTTCAATTATTCAATTTTTTGGTTTGGCTTCCTTACACGTTTATTCATTACAGTTTCCAGTTAACTTTTAATATCAAATCATTCATGAAATGTAAAAATTGTCTTGTGCAATTAGGATAAAAATATTCAAAATTCCCATGTTTTGGAAATTTTCAAAATTCTCTTACCAAAAAAACCCGGGTTTTTTCCACTGCTCACAACTCTGCCTCCAAAAACGCTCCGAAAATGGATGTAATGTACATTTCTGCCAGTGCTTTCCCCAATGAAGTTTCGAGGTAGGAGGGTCAGGTCGATTGTTCACGAAATGCACTCCTCTTTGACTGACATTTAGTGAGGGATCCACCCCCACCCCCTGAGGCACAAAGACGCTGATAGCTTTTCAAGGCTTTGTAAATTTCTATTTTAAAGTATTTCGTTTGCGGTAACAGATGTATCTCTAATTGCACCACTTGACTTTCTTGGATGACTTTCGTAAACATATATAAACAAGTCTCTCATAGAATATTTTTATTTGTACTTTTAGAATCCATTATTTCTTATGGGATGATCTTCGAGACTTGACGAGCTTTATGTGTATTAAAAATTAACAATCTATAATATCTATTTATGTATCTATTTATAACCGGCAGTGAAGGGACTATAACGAGGATGTGTTCCCGTATTACATTCTAGTCGACAAAGGGTGAAAAAAAATCATAGAACGCTTTGGCCACTGACACAGTAAACCTTTAGAGCAGTGGCGTGCGGTAGGTTTTCATGCAGGGTGTGAGAAATCCCCCGGCGAACTAACTGTAACCGTAACGAACGAACTCAGTATCGGTGTCTGCCGCGAATGTGTAAACAGTCGAGATGAACTCTCGCTAGCTTTTCTTTTTACATGTACATAGTTTTCTGTAATTCTTTTTAAATGTATATAAAGTTTATTCCTTTTTTCACAAATGTATTCGAGCCATTAATGCCAAACACGGAATCAAGGTGTTTATACAAGAACAAAACAGCCCGGCCCGGGACAAATTGACGAGAAGCAGTACCATCGGAAATTTGGAGGTAAGGTCTCTTTGCTTTACCTATTGATTTAATCGTACTGTATTCTCTTGTGGTCTTTTACGACACAGGGTGTGCAGAGAACATGGATTTTCCAATAAATCTTTAATTATTGAGACATCTGAGTTTTCCATTCTGAAACGGGTTATTTATTATGAATATAAATTTAAAGATTACAATAAATAAAATATTTACCTACCAGTAGTCAAGTTATAACTATAAAAACATCTAAACTTATGAGAATTCTACTAGCACTGAAGCAAAAATCATGTCTTTTGTTGTATGGTGTCATATCGGTGTCGAAAAGGCAACGCTTCGGGCTTCCACGAAAAACTTATATTTTCAGCAAACGTAGCACCACGCCCGCCACTGCGGTGCCGACAAACCGAACGTCTATTTCACGTGCAGAGGATTTCACTGCACGCTAGCACAATAGAGCGAACTGTTTCTTGTTCGGTCAGTGGATTAAATTATATTTATTAATTGTTTTTAACATTTGAAAATCATATATTCTGCGAAAAACATCTTGGCAATTTTTAAAAACAAAACCAGGGATATGGTGTTACATAATATAACTTATATATTGTCTGTAAGACACAATAAATGGTAAAATCTGGACTGTTCTGTTAAAATTTGTTTCTTTAAAACAAAACAACATTGTTTTTCAGCTAATTATTTCAATAAATATAATACATCGCTGAAATTAATTTACAACACTAAAACATTTCACTTTATATTGATGAAATACTTCTCTTATATTTCCAAGAAAACAAAATCTTATAATATATAAATTTAAACATTAACCTTCTGCAAAATCGTATGGCCAGTTAATCAGTTAAACCCCCTCCCCCCCCCCAAAAAAAAAGTCCCCGTTCTAATACAACGTTTAATAAACCGTACCTTAGGATGATTCTGAATGCCAAGTGCAGGAATAATAGCTGCACTTGCCTCAGCCTCATAGTATGCTGTTCTTCTCCAGTAGCTCATACATATAAAAAGTAATTTTCAATTTAGTGCGCAGTGCATACACATCAGAACTTCCTATATTCGTTTGCTTTTGAACGCGCTACGTGGTGCAGCACCTAGTACCGCACGCACTGCGGGAATACAAGCAAAGAAATCAACATAATATTTGAATATATTATAAATAATATTTATTATATACCATATAAAGATAGATAGACATAGGTGCAAAAAATTATTGTCCCTCATAATTTTGTCCATATGTGCAGTGCACACCCTGCACATATGGACAGCACGCCATTGCTTTAGAGTATTTTTTTATTTATTTTTTTTCCTCGATGTCTTCCACTCGGAGGGTTAATGTATATATAGTAGTGATTTATGTCTAAATAAACCAGTAATGTTTTCAAGATAATAAATAAGATATATGTAGTTATAAACTGCCCAAACAAGAAAAGAAGAAACCCATGTAATTTCCAGTTTCTGAGATTTTCGAAATAGCTATCTACTTTGGCTTCATTTTATTTGTGTTATTTATCTATGTGCTCTATTGCTTCAAAAAATGGATCTCTCAGGGTCGGAACTAGGTCCTTTGGCACCGTGCACCCCCTACGACAAAATATATTGAGGAAAATATATAAACATGTTTTTTCTCTATATAATATATTCAAAATGAACTCATAACTCACAAATGAAGAAACTAACAATTTAATGTATTACATAAAAAGGAAAAGTATTTACGAAGTTTCCTAGATTTTGCATCCGCGAGTATATCCCTGACTTCATCGTAGTTCAAGCTGCTTTTTTTTTTTTCAGAGCACAGTGTAGACATTTCCTTTGTCATTCCTGTTCCAAAATCATATCCAACAGGAACGTAGATTTGATTTTGCCACTTTCGGCTTGCTGAAATCCATTGATACAAAATTGTTGTTTCCTGAAGGCACAGAAAGATTCTAAATGCAGTTGCAAAATTCGGATGCATATTCTATAGCTCTACATGATAAATACCTTCTCAATCTTCTTTATAGACTTTCCAAGTTTAGGATTATTGAAATCTATTCTTATTTCCATAAAAGTCAATTTCACTCATGCATTTTTTTTTAATAGTTCTAGTTTATTGTGCTTTAACCCTACCCTTTTACTTGAACTATGGAAGCTTGAAAATTATTTCACAGCTTTTTCTTCTTCGGGGTCAAATTCTCCTCGTTTGGATTCCATTTCCGTCCAGGAGTGCTTTTAGCAAGTCTTTTATGCTCAGTATGGCGCACCTACGACTTACGCGCCTGTGACAAATGCCTTGTAATGACTTGAGCGCTGAAACCATTAATTTGAAACTGAACTAATTTCCTACTACAATAATTATTTAATATTTACAATTCAATACATATTATGCACATTCAAAAAAATTAATCAGCCGGTGTTCTCCACATATGATAGCTAGATTGCAAACTGGAACAGTTGACTCCTGTGTTTTCTACATTTCGTGGTCCTCTCCGGGATCTTTCACCCAGTCTCTCGGAGCAAAAAAGTCGAATATAACTTCAAGAGACAAATAGCAGAAAAGCCTTCTCTGCATCACTTCAGACCCCTTTTTAACCTCATTCCACGAGCTATCCAGGAAACACCCACTCAAGAGGAATTCGCCGGTCCTGGCTAAAAAAGCTGTCGCTGACAAAAACTCCTGTCCCTTACTGGCTCGGTGATGGAGAGAGAATGTCAGACCTTAGACGGGTTTCTTCTCGGAATCGATGTCAAGGCTTCCAAAATCCTTTGAAGAACCGGCCATAGAAATCTTCCAGACGCCAAGTTTGGGAAACCGCACAGTGATGAATTTGACTTTAGTTGCCACCCCTGCAACTGCCCGTCATAATGTACATAATGACACTACACTTTTTTTGAGACATTCGCGATCGTTTTGCGGAGGTGGGCTGGGAGTCACTACAACCTCCCTTGCCACGCTCTAGTTCCGGCTCTGCTGTCTCTCTTTGATAATATACACAATCTTTGTTAACATTTTTCGAGTAGTAAGTTTCCCCCTTCCACACACACACACACATTGTTCTTTTTAGCCCATCAACACTTCAAAATTATAAAGCTATGACAAGCGATGTGTCAGTTTCATACTAAGTTTTAAATGTAATAGTGTTGTTTCTTCATTGGAAACGGTATTAACCATCAATGTGGTTCGTTGATTGTTGGGTGTCGTGTTTATTTCAGAAGTCATATGGATTCTCATGGAAAGATGATTTCTATTGCCTCGAGATATTGGACTTTTAAGAGCAGGTTCTCGTAATTTAGAAGCACAGAGCAAGCAGAAGTCCCCCAGGTATCGTTTGGGAACTGGGAGGACATTTCGACCACGAACCTAGTTTACATTCCCCACCCGTCATTAATTAACAAAAGGGATCTTTATCCAGTTACAGCTTCGATTCCGCTACCCTTATCGGTCCCTCTCACTGCAGCCGATGTGGTAATCTCATTATAAAGTGTCGACGAGAACGTGAAACTACATGGGTCCAAGAACACTATCCCCCCCCCGCACCGGAAGGAGAAAAAAAATCCCGTTTTGTAAAGCATCCATAAAATTAATTCCTGCCCTTTTTATTAAATAGATTTTTTTAATATTGTTCAATCTGTGAAAAATTTTATCTAAAAGACGGTCATGGTTGAAGATCTCGAATTCTGTCGTGAGTCTTTATGAAAGCAGCGCTGGTTCTAGGTGATAGGCTAGGAAAACGACTGCCTCCGGTGGAAAATTTAGGAGTAGCAAAACAATCTGAATTGAAACGTAATATCTAAATAAAAACAAGTACAAACCGAAAAAATACTTAGAAAATAAATAAGTATTAAAATGAAATAAAACAGAAATTTACTTGCTTTTGGCAAGACTCAATCATAATAACTTTGAGTCCTGGGCAAACAAATATTCTAGGCCACTATTTTAGTTTTCATGAAATGGGACTCACTATAATAAAACATTACGACCTATCTATATGTAAAGGGCATCCTAAAAACAAAATCACAATTATACATTTATTGAAAATTTGTTTATTTCAAAACTTATTTTCATTAACATACGCCGCAAATTTTATTCACTCTTTTATTACGGGAGCACCAACTTTAGTCCTTGTGAAGTGATAACACAAATACATTCCAGCCTTACTCGGGAATTGAACTCAAATCTTTCGGGTGAGATCCACTACTCAATCCACTATCCAATCTGGGCGGCCTTATACAAAATAAATTCAGATCTACAAATATTACTTTAAACTTGTATACTTAATTAGGTTTAGAATTAGATGTGTAATTTTTGCAAATTTGCCCTAATGTGTGTTCCATAACAATATATTGTTTGGTAAAATAATATACTAAACTGTACTACATAGGGATGTGATAGTATTATGTTGGGATTATTATAGTTTTTTCTATACGTAGTATTGTTCTTAAGTAAAATTTAGAAACTAGGGTGGCCCACACTTTGATAGGACTTGCCCTGTTATTTTATATAGAAACAAGAGAGCAGAGCTTTGCTATAATTATGTTCTAAAATTCCAAAAAATTAAAACAAAAATTCTATACAAATGTTTTCCGTATAAAACAATTATTTCACAATTTAAAGCCAAAATGCTGCACCATACAAGGGTCTGATTTGTCAGGCTCTAAAGCTGCATCTGCTGCCAGGGCCTAAAGTCTAGATCTTTTGTTCTGTGATTATGCACGCAATCCAATCAATGAAAAAGAACAGACCTGGATAAAAAAATTAACCTTTAAAAGTTAATGTTTAAGAAAGCTGAATAAAGAGGAATATGTATTTTATCAAGCCGAAAATCTATGATAACGGATATTAAATTTTAAATCCACTCTACAGTTGTTTCTTGGTACTCATATCTCATACACTCAAGTTTTAAAGTTTAAAAAAGTTTATTTTCTTTATGTTGGGTTTGTGCTCCTCCGTTACATGTAGAGTTGTGAGCAGAGAAAAAAAAACCCGGTTTAAACCCGTGAAAAAACCGGGTTTTTTGGGAAGGGAATTTTGAAAATTTCCAAAACATGGGAATTTTGAAGTATGTTGAAGTCACCAATTCCTATGACACAATGAGAACCACCATTTTTTTCTTGCTTTGTTGTAGACCTCAAAAGTTGATATTTTCACAAAGTTTAACTATTATATACTATGAAAAAAAAATTGAATAATTGTGATTAACTAACTCTATTTTGCAAGGTATCATGTTTAGAATGAAAGTAGGAGTATATTTTTCCTTTGAGAAATATCCAATATTTTTATTATTACATAAATATTAGGCAATAATCTATAGTGTCACAAAACCCCATATATCATTATATTTCTTCTATTATTCTCTCCCTCTCTCTCTCTCTCTCTCTCTCTCTCTCTCTATATATATATATATATATATATATATATATATATATATATATATATATATATATATATATATATATATACATATATATATATACATATATATATACATATATATATACATATATATATATATATATATATATACATATATATATATATATATATACATATATATATATACATATATATATATATATATATATATATATATATATACATATATATATATATATATATATATATATATACATATATATATATATATATATATATATATATATATATATATATATATATATATATATATATATATATATAATGTATGTGTGTAGGAATTGGACACAAAATGCAACAGTGCCATTTCATGACACTTTTAAATGATATATGCATTATAAAAAATAATAAACTGTTATTTTAAATTTAAAGATATTTATTCTTATATTATAAAAGGAGGGGGAAAAGCAATTTTCATAATAAATAATGATCCAAAATAATGTTATAATTATTATATTAACAATTAAAATTAAAGCAACCACTCATGTGTTTGATAAGACTAACAGGGTAATTAATTACATAAGTAGTACTATAAAATCATTGCTCATTGCTATTATTTCTTGAATATATATATATATATATATATATATATATATATATATTGCCAAAAAAAAAAAAAAACAAAAAAAAAAAAAACTCTTAAAAATAATACGTTAGTTCTTAAATAGCCACTGTTGAAAAAATAATGTAAACATTGTTAAAAAGATTTCTTCCCAAAGTTCCCAAAATTCTGGGTTTGTTCCCCAAAATTCCCGGGTTTATTCAGACCTCTTCAAAATTCCAGGTTTTTTACATCTCTAGTTACATGATACACAAGTCACATTTCTTCTCAATTTCAACTTATGTCTTACATGTTATCTGTAATCTAAAAGTAATAATTTTGAAAATTCCTTACCTACTAACTGAGAGGTATTAGCATTAAACTTGTAATAAATACATTTCTAAAATAATATACAAAAGTAAATACACAACTTCAGTCTGGGTCTTTTTAATTCACAGTTGGAATAATTTACTAAAGATCTAGAATTTGTAGATGGCGCTACCACGCTCTGATCCGTTGTATTTGTTTATTTACATTTATGAGCGGGAATAAAAAAGACTTGATTCCTCTGTGTTGTCGATTATTTCAGAAAGATAGTGACACTGGTCCTACACTATCTCCCATAAGAATCATTTTCTTTAAAGAAATGAATTGCAGTCTGAATGAAGTATTTTCGCAGCTCTTAAAGGATATAGAGAGTGATTACTCCCGTCTAAAAAAATGTCAGTACCTATTATTTCTTGGAATTATTGTTATTTCCGTTTTAAATATTTTTTATCACAAATGCTTTGTAATTTAAAATTGTTTATTAACGTATTGGTTTTCTTTTATTGTTTCAGTAACTGACAAGTCTTTATCCATGTAAGTATCGTTTTAAGAAAATAGATTTCTTGAACATAAAGAAGTTTCAAATTAGTGTAAAAAAATTAAAGAAAATTCAGAGATAATATTCATAATACTACAGTTAAATTTGATCTTATATCGTGAATTTAAATTTACAAATTAAACAGACATTTTAATACCTAACCAACTATAAGGTCTAAGAGAATTGATTTCCAATTAGTGCCAACTTTACCTGCTCAAGCCAATATTAATAAATAAGCACATAAGCCTAATATTTTCACTCTGGTTCTAAACATATTTAATTTTTCAATAATGAATTGTTATTTAGTTATGATATATGGTAAGTCAAGCATCTAATTTTGAGTAAATGCATGCCAAGTGCATTTATATTTATTGATATCACTTGTATTTTCAAAATCATACATAAGCTTTTATTATTTATTTTTTATTTTGTTGGTTGCTAGTTATCTCATGGATTCAAATGCATCATTGATATGTTTGTTACAAAATTGGCTTTATTCAAATCCAATATGCTCTAATATAGAATGGAAAAGTGATAACATAAATGCACAGTAATTTAAAAGCAGTACCTAGACACTTCATGGTTATGCTTGTAAAGAGATTAAATTATACAATTGCTTAATATCTCAAATATACATTAAAAAAATCTTTTATTCATATCAAATTACTAAAGTCCAAATTAATTTTATTGCTAAAAATGTTTTATTTTTCAATGTATTGGGAAAAGAATATACATTAACAGCAATTAATGGTTCAGTTATAACCATTAGATTACTTGTCTATTAAGATTAATAGATAAATACATAATAAAATTTAAAAGGCATTAATTCTGATTTCTATGAATTCACAATGATTAATTAAGTTATAGTTCCTTAAAAAGATATTAAAGGCTAAAAAAATTTTAATTTATTGCTAAACATTTCCATACTTAAGTATTAGAACAAATATACATAATAAAATTTAAAAGGCATTAATTCTGATTTGTATGAATTCAAAATGAATAAAGTTATTATAGTTCCTTAATAAGATATTAAAGGCTAAAAAATTTCAATTTATTGCTAAACATTTTCATACTTAAGTATTAGAACAAATATACATAATAAAATTTAAAAGGCATTAATTCTGATTTGTATGAATTCAAAATGAATAATTAAGTTATTATAGTTCCTTAATAAGATATTAAAGGCTGAAAAGATTTTAATTTATTGCTAAACCTTTTCATACTTAAGTATTAGAACAAATATTGGTTTTACAAATTAAAAGTATATCAGTAATAAGTCAGATTTAATTATATCAGCTTTGCTTGCTCTAAATTAAGTTTCTGTTGTGGCAAAATATATTTGTGTTTTACTGTAATTGTTCATTACAGGATTTTAATCAAGCTAGTTTAATACTTAGGTTATCATTTTTATTTGATACCACTGCATTGCAAGCTTTAGAACTCATTGATCATCAGTGTATCATACTCATAAAGTCTCCCAGTGGAAGAGAACTGTATCAAATTCAAAGAGGCACATCTGATTTTCACATATGTTTAAAAAATAGCAATTATTGCTCTTGTCCTGCTTTCTTTTATCATGGTGAGATTACTTTTCATCTTTTTTCAATTTTATTTTTCATTAACAATACTAACATTTATATGATGGTTGTATGCCAGGAGACAAAGTACTTTATAGTGTACCATCTATGTATTTCTTTTATGCTTATAAAATGTTACTCATAGTTTAAAAGTAACAGGTGTTGTTCTAACAACTATGCTAGATTCAAGCATTTTGCTTAATATTCTAAATTTATTTCTCACTGTCAGAAACTTATTAAATACCAACAAGAGTAATGAATGGCATCAATGAGCAAAATATTGCCTAAATTTATCAGGATTGTATCAAATCTCTAAATTAAGAGACATATAAGATTGTTTTAACTTCAGCTAAAAGTTTAAATATTTTTTACAGTGATTTAACTTTTTTTTTTTGGGACAAAAATTAAATAAAACAAATTTTGTCTAAGTAAAATTTTATGTTTCTTCATGTACGTGCTATGACTTATTCTTTAATATATTCCTTCTTTTTAATATCAGTTCATTTGAAGTATCTATTTCTAATTGACTAAATATGCATTATTATATTATATTTCTAAAATCCCCTGTATAATAATATCCTAAGTTGTCTGTCCACGAATTTATGAAGCAGTTGTACCTGGAATGGATACAGGCATCCATATTGGATTTTTTATGAGTAAGGGTTAACAAAATTCAAAGCCAGTTCGAAATACACCCCCCTTATCGAGTATTTAATGCTATTTTTTCAAGCCTTATTCTCCCTCTTATTTTATACTAAACTCATTCTTGATAGGATGGCGAGGGCGGAGAATAATATTTAAACTGGACTGTTTTTACTCGACACTGATATACTCTAATTAGTTCCTTCACCGTGTTTAGGCGTGGTATGTTCAGTAGAGTGACTGCCAATTTGATCGTCATTTTTTTCGAGTTGACGGTTCTGTCCCTGACGCAGTCAAGTTTTTTTAAATGCCTAATTAATTTAATAATTTCTGCTTTTTCTTTTAAATTCTTATTCCTAAAGTTGCTTTATTATTTTTAAAATAAAATTTTACTATTTTTTCAACTTTTTATGATTTTTATTTTATTAAATTCACCTATTGTTCTATGGATGTCCTTGGCCACATAAGCATTTCATGTTTTGTATTCTTAAACTTTCTTTTCATCATATAATAATAGCCAAAGTTATCTGTCTGTCTGGCCTCGAATTTATGAAGAGGTTGAATTTGGAATGGATAGAGCATCCATATTGGATTTTTGATGAGTTAGGGTTAGCAAAATTCAAAGCGAGTAATGTTTATCTTTTCCTAAACTATAAATCCGATTCTAAAATAAATTGGTATGAATAAGCTTCGTATCAATTACTGTCATCATTAAAACGTTCGAAATTCACCCCGTCTCCCTTTTCGAGCATTTAATGCCTTAATATCAAGCCCCATTTCAAGAACAGGCAATTAAATTTAACAATTTATCACATAATAAATGGGTAAAAATAACATTTTTTTTCTAGCATTATGACGTCATTCCTTTAACCATCTCATTTAATTATTTATTTTAGATTATTTAAATATTGTTTGCATTATTTCATACGTTTTATCACTAAACTTAGGTATTATGTAAATAATTTTCTTTTATATTTGGGTTAAATAATAGATTAGGTACATATGTGATATTTTTAATCGATTATTTTTGTTGAAAGATAATTCTCAGACAAAAAACAAACCATTTTTTTTTTTTTACCTGCCTCATATGGTACTTTAAAATTCTGGAAAACTAAACATTTTACTCTTTCCGTCATATGACAGGCTATATTCTAGTCTTATAATAATTGACTTAAAAACTGTTGATATAATCAGTTCTGAGAATTGTAAAAGAATTTATTATTTTATGCTGAATGAGAATATCTAAATATAGTAAATATGTAAAATATACAATTTAATTCTTTCAGTTGGTGTTTTAAAATATAACTGTTGGTGCTTAAATTTAATATTTATTGAAGTCTAATTATAATATATATTCAACTTTCTACATATTTGAAATAATTTTAATATTTTTTTTCTATCTTCAGTACTAAAAGGAGATCAATATATGGTAAGTTTTAATTGCTCATCTAATTTATATAATTCTTTAAATTAAACGTAGTATCTAAAATAAGACTTATTATATAACCAGTTAAATGCTGAAAAATGTAGCATAAATATATGATAAAATAGTGATAAATATATTCATAATAATAACTAAGTTCTTTCTTTCACTATTTCATTTACCTTATGTGTACATTCAAAATGAAATTACTTTGTTTCAAAGCTTCAAAATAACTGGAATGGTTGATTTTCTACTATATCTAAAACATCTATTACATACAGTCTAAATTTTGCAGAAGAAATTTTTTAACTAATGTTTTAAACAACATACTATTCTAATGCTGTTCGATTTTAGGGGTATAAAAAAGCATTTTTTATCAACATTAAATAAGCATGCTACATTCAATCATGTTTTGAATTTTCAGTGTAAACACAAGTTAGCAACTATGCTATGCAAATCCATGGGACTGTGTAAAGAAGTGAATTATTCAGATGAAACAGTATCTTTGATGTTGGCGGGAGAGAGCTAATGTTTTCTTTTATTATCTACAAAAATGTAAATATCATAGTATTGTAAATAAAATATTATTGCTTCTATTTATAAAAATTTTTATGTGGCTTAAAATTCAGAAAACAGCCTTATAAATTGTTTGATATTTTTTTTATTACTTCATTACACCTAATACACAAAAAGTTGCATGGTAGTAACATTAGATTATGTGGACAATAAGGTAGTTACACATTTAACACTAGAATTACAGAAGGGGTCATTTTGGCACCTAGCAAACTTTTATCTGTAACAGCCTTTTTTTTTTTTTTTTTCAAATATCTTAATCTTTTCTTAACTTTTCCTAAATCATTGTGATTTATGAAACAGTACAGATTTCAAGAAAATCGTATTCTTATTTTAGCCCTAACAAATGATTATACCTAGAAATATGCCAGGTGCCATTTTGACACCTTTGCGAGAAAAGAAATTTGAATACATTCCATTGTATTATCTGAACACTGTTACTTCTGTAATCTATTTTTATTTGCACCTGCTACACAAAATACAAACAAAGGAAAACTATATGGTGAGTCTGCGTAGTCACATCTGCCAGTCACATTTGAAATATGTGCAATACTTTTCTTTGTGGAAAGAAAACAGAAAAGAGATTATTACGAGCTGAACGTTTGTAGATTTTTCGTAGATATTTTATTATTCATAACAAATTTTAGTGGAAGATTTTATTCTATTTACATGATTTTATTATAGTGACGTACTAATGGCACGTAGAAAAGGACTAACGCATGAAGAAATCGTGAAACTGATGCAAGAACAATCTGATGCTGATTCCGGTTCTGAAATCGAAAATAATTCTGCAGATAAAGATGGAGATGACATATCTTGAGATTCGGAATTTATTATAGAGAGTAATTAGGCAATATCATCCTCTAGCTCAAGTGAAAGTACAAATGGATTTGTTTCTATGAGTTCAAATTCTGCCGTACCTAAGAATGCCAAAACAGGAACTAGTAGATGCTCAAAATTGAATATGAAATTCAACATAATGCAGACTAACACTTGTAAAGAAATTGCTTCTGATGGAACTGTATGGAAAGTAGAAAATACTTCAATTACTTAAGGCTGATGACCCTTGCAAAATATCTTGAGAGAAAATGTTGAGAAATTAGCAGATATCTTATCAAGGGGCCAAAATGACACCCACCGTAATTCTAGGTATACAAAGACCACCGTAATTCTAGTGTTAATAGAATAAAATGTATACTTTTATTCAAATTCTTAGAATGAAATTCGTTAAATCATATTATTTCACTCAACTATACAAATATACATATGTTAGCAATAATAAAATTATTCACCATAAATATATTTTTAAACAGTATGGCAAATCTATTTAAGAAATCTGTAATCATGATTTTTCTCAAAGCTGACAATCAACAGATACATCGCTAACATTATACATAAAAAAAATGGAATTCATATTTTAGTTTTATAATAGTTGTATAACTCAAATACTTTATTCTCTGGGCAAATTTCTTAGTTTAATATGCGTAAATAATATTCTTGAAACATACATTAGCATGCTTTTTACATAACATGAACATTAAATTTCTAAGATTTTACTTCATTCTCTCCCCCCAGTAAAAAACGTAGAACAGAAATTTTTCAGTTAATAATGCAAATGTATGTTGATATCACTCATGATAAATGTTTTACTTTCCTCCTTAAATTGTTGAGTGAAAGGTTACTTGATGTTTTTATAAAAAGGAGTGAAAGCAAGTTACAATGTTAGAACGAGTCTCATAAATGTAGTCCTACCGAACAGATCCAGTAAACGGCCATTTTACTATGTTTGTCAAAAGAAAAATTTGTAAACCCGCAATTACCTAAGAATTAAATATCCTTATTTAATTGTAACCTTTAAAATGTCCATATTAAGGAAAAATATTTAAAAAAATTTTAATTGCTTTTACTTACCAAAAAAAATGATAAAAACTCCATTAAAATGTAAAAAATAATTTTAAAATATCATGTGACATATAACAAATATCAAATTAGTATTTTAATATAAATATTCCTTTATGCAATTATATCTCTATTGAAAATATGTTATTTTGACACTAACTGCAATTGCTCCCACACTTTTAGTTTCAGTTGCAAAACCTACCATAGAATTAGGGTGGGTTGCCCTGTAAGAGCACCAGCAATGCGACCTAAGGCCTATTGTATTGAAAAGCCCCCCATTCACTGGAACAAAGAGTCCCAGCACAAAGCTAAGAAATATTAACAATTAGGTCTCACAGAGACCAATAGCTGAGATAAATCTAAGCAGCAATTTAACCAGGAAGTTGATCAGCTCCCACAGCTGGATGAAATGATATTCAAGAAATTCAAATCTCTTTGCACAGCAGTAGTCATATTCACACAAAATGTGTGATGAACTCTCCTCTGTCATATGGCACCCTTTACATACCGGGCTATCCGTGATGCCAATAATGTTAAGGTGTCTCTTGAGGCAACAATGCCCAGTCAACAGACCAATGGCCACCCTTTGCTCATTTCTAGTGAGCTTAAGTAGCTCATTAGCCCTCATCCAGGAATAACCCTAGTTAAGCTCCTTGGCCTGTCTTTCATTACCATAATCAAGCCAAGCCCTATCAGTATCTCCCATTAGAAGGTCCTTAACAGTCCTCCTCACTACATTATGAGGAAGACCAAGTACCGGTTCCAGCCCAATGAAGGGCTATTAAGAGCCGTACTTAGCAAGATTATCGGCAACCTGGTTGCCAAAAATACCACAGTGAAACCTACCATAACAACTAGCTCTTACCCTATAGAAGCTCCTCATGCAATTTCTCTGTTTCGGTGCATTTTCATTTCATACAGAATTTTTATATAATAACACATTACAATTTTCATATTGGAGCTTTTCACTCAATTTATCTTTCATGTGCTGTTTGAAAATTATTTTTTATTTCTTCATGCAATTTATTTATTTATTTTTGTTGAGTAAAAGCATTTTTTAAAAAATATTTCCTTTTAAATTTATTTTATTTTTGACTTTTTAGTCTGAAATTTTATAATCAATTATTAGCATTTAAGTTTTGGACATTATCTTCTTTTACTAAGTATATACTTTACATTTTGAAAGAGAGTGAATCTATCTAGTGAACCTTGCTTTTTATAGTGTGATCCAAGAGTACCTGAAGTTCTATACATTGCTATGATGTCCACAATGTACCCAACCTAATGTATGTATGTGCAACATCCATATACAGATTAAACTGAAGAATTTAAAATGGAACTTTGGTGTCTTTATACATCAGGCTTTCATTCAATCCATTTCTGACAGAGCTTGTGTTGCATAACTTTTTTTCCATAAGCTTTGGAACCACACTTAGGTATGTGTGTGTTAGGAACCACACTAGTATGGTTTGTTATTTCTATTAATAAAATTTATTTCCGGCAAGTATTGGATAAGTGATAGTCAATCTCATCAGAAGTCCTTGTAGAGAGACAAGAACTTAATTACAATAAGAGGTACATTTTTATGCACTCTCTTACCGTGCTCTCAGTTTATCATAGCATTTAAATACTGTACAACATAGAGGGGCTTTTGTTGGTAATTACTATATATAAATATTGACTTAAATTTTTTTTCTTTTCTGATGTACATAATTTTTTATCATTGAACATTCATTGTATTGTCACCGAAATTAAACATTTATGCAAAATTTGAAATCTTTAGCTAGTCACCAAGATAGTTAAAATTGATGACAAAATTTAACCTTGACAACAAATGAAGTAAAATAAAAGTGATTAAAAATATACCTGGAAAAATAAATATATACTAATTATTATAAAAAACAATAAGTAAAAAAGTAGCAGTATACCTAAGGAATGATCACTAAATTTCTGTGAACGACCACTTTTATTTTTATCAGAAATCAAATATTAAGATAGAGTTAGAAGCTGTAGTGAAATAAATGAAAGTTGAAAACTAATTGCTTTCCCATACAATCATTTAGCAGGCCTGTATTTATCTATTTCTGGAGTAAAATAACTATTCCTTATAGAAACCAGTTGTGACAGATTTATGATCCCTTTGATGACTATTTTTTTTAATTGATTAATCTTTAATAAACAATAAATAAATACTTCATATAAAAAAGTGTATTTTTTTATAATGACAGCATAATTACGTAAAGTTATGAATTGATCTTAAAATGTTCCCAAGAAGTCAAGAAAAAATCATGAAATGGCTTCCAAAAACTCTGTAGATACCCTGTAAGCAAGAAGAGAAACTTCTTTCTATCAGTAGAGCAACCAGAATTTTTGTATGAAGGGAGCTAGTTTCCAAACTGTACTTCAGTTGAAAGTTGAAAACACTTCAACTTCAAGATCATGTGATTTAATGGTTATTGTACCCCAAAGCTCTAAAAATAACTTGTGTTTCACTTAACCAGCATTGGTTTCCCAGTTGCTCTTTGTAAAAGTAATTTTCACTTACACATAGTTGCCTGAATGTTTTGAAAATCTCACTGATAAAAAAAGATACATATAGCTGTAGTAATTGTTTTTCTCTAGAATCTATGCTTTAATTTGTTATTAAAATAAGTAAGAGTAAAACACTGAATAGCATTATGCCGAACGATGGCCGATTGGTTAGGGTGCTGGCCTTCGGTACCAGAGTTTGTGGGTTTGAATCCCACAGTGGCATGGATGTTCAGAATCGGCTTTAAGCTGTAGGTCCCGGTCTCATTAGCCCTCATGTTGCAAAAAGTAGACTGTAGCACTCCAAACCAAACCAAACCAAACCTGAATAGCATTATTAATAACACCATAGTTAGACATTTTTTAATATTCATCTTTGCTGTTATGAGCATAAAATTGACATAACTAAAGGTCACATATTTATATGTTATTGATGAGGAAATCAGCTACTTCCACTTTTAAAATATGTTTAAACATATATAGCTTATATTATTTTGTATTATTATAATTGCACAGTTAAAAAATTTAAAAAGAAAAATATTAATTCCTGGATGGTATTTGAGCTTCCTTAGCTCCTCTTATAACAGCATCACTCTTTTATACTATACATTTATAACTTACAGTATTCTAACTAAAATAAAAAAGATCAGAAAATGATCACTTTAATAATTCAATAATAATAACTTTGTGTCTATTAACTCTATTTAACAATAACTTTACTAGGTGCTTTAAATAACTCATTTGGCCATTTTTTGCAAAAGTTTTGCAACTAAAGTTTTAGCTGCTTATAACATATCACCAAGCAGTATCATTTGCTCCCTTTAAATATATGTTTGGTGTATTAACTACTGAACTTACTTTTTTTTATTAATTTATTTATGGCAAACTTACTTTAAATATTTTTTTTCCCAATGCAGCAGGCGATAGGCATCATTCTAATGCCTTAACAAGGCTGCAAAGCTGTTACTCATTTAGCACTACCCATGTAGCTTAAGATATGCTACAGACGCGAGTAACATTACCCCCGCTGGGTCCTCGTAATATAGAAGAAGGGACCAAGCAGAAGGCCCCCAGGCTTGGCCTGCTATCCCCAAAGGTATCGTTTGAGAACTTGGAGGACTTTGTGATCACGAACATATTTTACGTGCCCCAGTCACCTTTAGCGAAAACAACAGATCTTAGGCTGACTCCAGCCCTAAACTCGCAACCTTTCAGTTACAAGATCGCTGTCTTTGCCAACTGAGCTACTGCAGCTCACTTTAAATATATAACATACTATTATAAATAAAGAGGATGTTTTATGTTTGTCTAGAGAGACAAACAACTATTGAATGAATTGTAACCCAATTTTTACAGAACAGTGTTTTTTCATCTGACACTGCTCTTAACTACCAGAGTTCATGGGTTCAAATCTTACTACTGACATGGATGTTTATAACCATTTGGAATCAGATTTAAGCAGTAGGTCTTGATCTAATAAACCTTAAAAAAGTAGACTGTAGTACTCTGAACTAAACCATTCTTTTATAAAGCATTAAAAATATAATGTATCTGAGCCATTATGTGAAAAGTTAATTTTACAATTGATCATTTGAATACATTGTTGTGGCTCATCAGTAAAAATACACTTCTTCCAGTATGTATTTAAAATGTGTTGTTTTTCATAATTAAATTGTATTATATTTGAGGTAGTTTTTTCTTTTCTTTGGTTCAATAGAATCTAAACCTTTTACAAATTTTTAAATAAATCTAATTTTCTGTATGGGAAAAACCTTAATTAAACAGATTAAAGGCTAGGTACTAGTGCATGTACATGACTTTAATTTTAAATTAGTGTACCAAACTTGTAAGTAAAATAAAATTACTGACTATTTTATAAAATGAAACAATAAAACTATCTTCAACAAGTTTAACACCCTTTGTACTTTTCTCTCTTAAATCAAGAAATAAATGCAACTGTAGTTATTACACTGAGCCATTGAACCTGTGTATTAGGGGTACCAAATAATTTTGGCAGGCGACTCATCTAATTACATGAATAATTCCCTTGTCTGGCATCACTGCCACATAATGTGTGATGCAAGCATTTTTGCTGCATTACATAATACTTATTACCTGTTAATTGTGAGAGTTCTATTCTAATTCCCAATTTTTTATTTCATTATGTTCTTGTAATAATGTTTTTGATGTCATTTGGACAAACCAAGCACAAATGAGCCCTACGCTACTCGTATTAAGGCAAAGGGGTGTGCCCTCCATTTTAATGAGTTTTGTTAAGTTGAAAGAATGACTTTGGTATGTCCTCATAATTTTTAAGACGGGACCAAGCAAAAGACCTATAGACTTAGCCTTCTACTCCCATACATATTGATTAAGAACTTGGAGGACAGTGTGGCCCTGAACATATTTTACGTGTCCCAGTCACTTTCTCAGTTACGAGATCTTTGACTTTGCCAACTGAGCTACCACAGTTCCCTTGTAATAATTCTTATACTAAGAATGTTGAGAAATTTTAGACATTTCAAAATATACTTGAAATGATCATATTCCATCCAAAATAGCTCTAAATTCGACTTACCTAAAAAGTAAGGTTTTAGAGTTACCAATTGGATTACCCAAGCACGTTAAAAACTTTGGGCAGTATTTTTCTGAAAGATTGACAATGCACAAAGATTAGACAGCCTTGGAATGAAATATTTTGCAGTTTTCTAAATTATAACAAAATTTTGCAATATCTTTTCTTAAATGTGACAATTTTACTAAATTCATGCTGAATGGAAGGACATTGCTCTTCTGTACTGGAGTTCGAGGGTTTGAATATCACTGATGGAATGGATATTCATAGCCATCAGGATTGGATTTAAGCAGTAGGTCTCGATCTCATTATCCATCGTGTAGTAAAACAGTAGACTGTAGCACTCCATTGATAAATGACTACTTCTTAGAGTAACCGTCTACGTTGAAATTGTCAATTTTTTTGCCAAAAATCATAATTTTTTTTTAATTTCTCTATTGTAAAATTTCAACTTTTAGGCTTCTAAATCTGTTTTTGTTTTGTTTGTAGGAATTAGTGGAAGCTGTCAAAACAAAACGGAAGTAGCGACTTCGAAGCCTTTGAAAGAGCATTTTTTGGACAAAACTTTTTAAATTTTCATGAAGATTAAACATTTTTCTAGTATTTTTAATAATTAGCAATTTGGCAATTAGAAAGTTTTGAAGCAAGAAAGTGTAGGGAATTTCAAACATGTATTTTAATTTTTTAATAATTAAAGTTGCTTTTATAAACTTCAAATGCATTTTTCTCAGAATGGTATTTTTAATAAAATGTTGAAACTTGAAATGTGATTTCTCAAAAAGTTCTTAAAATATTTTGTTGAAAATTATTATGAATGCTTTTGATAGTATTTACTAGTGAATGACCTAAAAGCTTTAAATTTGAATAATTTTTAATGATGTTACACTCACAGTTATATATAAAGGTAATGAAAATTCGTTAAAAATTCAATTTGTATGATTTTGAAGGACCAAATTTTTTACCAAATGTAAATTAAGCAAAGATTTTAGGTGATTCACTAGTCCAGTGTATAAGAAATATGTTGCATCAAAAAATATTGAAATAATTTAATTTATTAAAAAATTAGACCTTTTGAAAAAAACCCGAATTTTTTACTAATTTTCTTCATTTATTAGAAAATTTATAAAAATCTTCTCCAGGAATAAATTTTTTAAGTGCAATTCTCTATGATAATATGAAAAATAAATTTAAAAATGTAAAAACATGAACTAGTTTCTACATTTAAAGAAAAAAGTTCTAACGTAGATGGATACCTTAATAAACTTTTAGATCTTGTACAGAGCAATTGGATGAAAATAGTAAAGCAATTATTAGAATTTAAATTAATAGAAAAACATTTTTTAAAGTTATATTAAAAAAGGGGGGCAAAAATTAGGTTCAGTTTCATATTTAAGACAGGAATGTCAAATGAGGCATTGAGAAGAAAACAATATCTCAACAAATGTACATTTTAAGATCCAATTACTAACACAATACTCTGCATATAGTTCATTTTTAAGTTCAGAAATAAATGAGAATTTTGTCCTCTTACTTTTCTTCCTTTTTAAGATTGAATAAACAAATTAAGACTGTAAATGTAACAAAATTGTATTATAGTTTTATTGAACTGTTTAATACTAAATTCTGCTAAACAGCATATTCCTGCTATACATCCATTGTAAAACATAACTTTTGAGCTTCTGTGGTAAAAATGGATAACTAATAGATAAGATAATAGTATTGTAGGTTGTTTATTGTCAAAACTGTATTCACAAAATGTATCTCATTTGATAGCACTCTTTTTTGTATCATTGAAAATTTAACATTTCATATAGACAAAAAGTATTATATTTTTATTAAATAATTTGCATGTTATACATAATTCTATACACAAAGCTGAACACACATTGTTTGAAATCTTTTTGAAATGACGTAATACAGCAGAAATGTTATAATTAAAATATGAATGTGTAATTTCATATAACACAACTATGTAAACATGTATAGATGCATGAAATAAATAATTTAATGAATAGAAATAGGAACGAAACAAATTTTTAATTTTATACATGTATCTAGAGAATAATACTGATTAAAATACAAAATTTAAACAGCTATACAAAATAAAAATGTGTTCCAGCATAAAAATAATATATATCTATATCCACATGCTTCACTTCTCTTAAACATGTGCAAATTTTTTCAGCATGAGTTAAAAATGTAATTTTGACACAAGTGACTTAATATCAAAGGATATGAAAAATTACACATGAATGCTTATATATACACAACACATTTAAAAAGCCATGAAATAGATCTTTACAGTTTTAGAGAATCTTAGATTCTGTAAACCTATACAAATATGCCATAGATATATTTAAGTTATTAACAATAAAGAATGAGATGAAATTTACATAATCAACTCCAATTATTATGGTGGAAATAAGCACTGAAACTTCAGGAAAGTTTTCAGAACTATTTAATTCTGAGAAAACAATCTTAAAACATTTCTTTCTTGATTTTAAGGAAATTCTCTTATTCAAACATTTTACAAAAATATCATTACTTTAAGAAATATGTAATTAGTAGTAAATTACAAAGACAATTGAAATTGTATATATTATGTATAAAAAGATTCAATCTATGTCCTACTAAATGAACCATTGAATATTGACTTAGTATTGCTTAAACAAAGATTTTATACATATATAAAATTATGAAAATAGCACATTTATCAAAACTTATTTTATTGTTAAAAATGCTCTGAAAGTAAGTTCATACACAGTGACTCAGATTTACACAATTATCTTAGCTACACTAACAAGGGAAAAAAATTTACAATGTTCTAGTTTCAGTAGTAAAGGCAAAATTATTTTTAAGTTTGTAGTTTTGTAAGCTATTCAAATTAAAAATCAAATAAAATTACATTTGATCTGAAATAGATAAGTATAAAATACTTGTATTGAAGGACTGTATATTTCATATATGATGGTCATTACTATAATTTTTCCTCAAATAGTACCGTTTATTTTAAATGAATAAGAGTAAACTATTTTTTCTCGCATCTTCAACTATAAATATACCCTGTGTTACTGGAAACTTTTAATATCTTTTTATCAACAGTAAATTTATAGAGACAGATCAATATATGAATTACATTGGAAATAACTGCATAAAACAATTTTACCTATTTTTTCCTAAAATAATGTTTATATTATTTAAATATTTTTAAAAATATATGTTTAAAAAAGAAACTAACTATTATTGAAGAACTGTGCAATGTATATATATATATATATATATATATATATATATATATATATATATATTGCATAGTCTTATATTCAAATGAAAATTGCTGTAATTTTATGTGGAAAATTCTAACAATCACTCTCTTTTTCTTGAATAGTACTAATTCATAATATTAATAATGAAAAGTTTATTAGAACATTAAAGCAATAATTTTAAGAAGATAAATATTTAAAAATTTTCCACACTATAATCTCAAAAGTAATTTCTAATTTTTCTAATATTTTTTAGAAATTACTTTTGAGAGTAGTAATTTCCATACTTTTTACAGTAAGCAATTTCTCTAAAGTTTTCCTAAACTTAACAGAAACATATAGAAATCACTTTTGAACAATATAAATACATTTTAGAAAAGAAAATAATAAAGCTAAACCATTATAGAAATTGTGAAAACTTAATTTCTCAAAGAGTATTCAGGAAAATGTGCAAATGTCTTTCCCTTTAAAATTTAACAAATACAGATCAGTATAAATCTTCAATTTCACGTAAGTGATATTTTCTTAAAATAAATATCTTGCACAAAGTCTATATTAAAATGTCTTGCACACATGATGTAAGTTTTGCACATGTAAAGACAAAATGCACAACTGTGCACAATAACTGTGTAAAACAAACTTGTTTTATAATTCCATAATTTTTAGCAAATCAATTCCATTATTACAAATTGTTTACAGAAGAAAATAAATACATAAAATTTGAGTATCATATTAATTAATTTTAAAAAATCATTAGATATTTATCTTTTTATCTAATTTTAAACTCCTTTAACACTGAGAAGGTAATACCAATGCAAGTGCTTCACTGTAGATAACAGAAAAAGTTAAACAAATAAACATTTAATGTTTATTTTCCTAATCACTGATGACTCTTTAGAAAGCAAATATTTTAAAATCTGTTTCAAGCCTTCATTTAAAAAGAAAATGAATTCACTTAAATTTTTCATAGTGTTTATCATTTATTACAGTTTAATAAAGCATAAAAAAAAGTGGAATACTTAAGACTTTAAAGAACGACTCAGAAAAACAGCAACTGTATGGATAAAATACAGTTACTGTTTTTTTATTGGAAATAGCAGAAAAAGGACTTGCAATTTTTTTAACGTAGAAATCCTATTAGTTTTTTTATAGAGAAAACTAATAAAGCAAATGTCAATTCTTGAATAATTTACATTTAAAGCTTTACTTTCATGCCAAAAATGAGCAATTACTGAAATAATTTTCAATTAAATTATATAAAGTATATAAAAAATTAATTTAAAGAAAAGTTAAAGCAAAAGTTTGAATTATAATTTGTAAATTAAAAGTTCTAAATATATTTTAGAGAAGGAAGATAACTTAATCTTTTCTAAGTAGTTTTTCGCCAGTAACAGGTATTTTAAAATACAGCAGTAGTTTCCCAAAGACAAGAGTCTATGCATACAATTCTAACAGAGATAAAAATAGTTAAAACTTTTTTAAAGCATAATTTTACAAGGATTAATCATAAAAAAAATAACTTATTCAAATTATATTTTTCCAATATTTATATCTTAAGTAAAGACTTACTATATAAATAATAAAAGTGAATTATGCTTATCATGGTATAGCATGTGTCCAAACCCTTTTAGACCATTAAAATGATTATATTTTGAGAACATGCTATTGCTATTTCCAGTTAGCAAACATAAAAGTTTCATATTTATTTTACCTCTTTAGGCCTTTTATCCAGAGTTTTATTTATGGAAAAGTATCTCCCTAAGCAAATGTAACTCTGGTTTTCGATAAAACATTCTGTACAGTTTTGGTACTGTCAATTATTCTTTGCAAAATTAATTTTGTAAAAAAAAAAAAATCAAAGGTTACAACCTAAGCATATATCTTTAAAAAGAAATTTATGAATAAAAAAATTATTAAATTAAATTCATGAAATCTTAAAAATATAATTTAAATATAAAATTGAAACATAATAGCAGATTGTAAGATAATCTTATACCCCCTACAAAAAATCGATATTAAAAGAATCATACATTAATTTTTAAATTAGAGTATAAATTTGTGAGAATGTTTATCAAATCATATTCTAATTTAATGTCAGAACAGTTCAAATGTTAATAAATTATAAGATGTAAACAGAATAACCTATTTTAAACAAGTTGTAATAAAATACCTAAGGTGCAGTGGATTAATAAAATTACATACATATAAATAAAAAATAATTCAGACTAATAGTACCTATTTCAGAAGATGTGCAGGGAAAAGCGTTATAATCACAAATTTCTCAAATTTATATTTATAATGTTTTCGATGACATTAGAATAACAATCAGAATTTGTATAGTTATGACTAAAAGAAAACTTAATATCTATTATATAAAAATTTTACACATTTCTTTCCAAATAAATTACATTCAAGGTCTCTGAGTAGAAAAAAAAAAAAAGAATATCAAACTAAATTTAAAATAAAACTAAAATTTAATCTAATAAACTTTAAATATAATACATTTGTCATGTGTTTTGATAACAATAATGCATCAATATTTTGGCATTCTATTTTTAAATCACAGAAATTGCTTCATGAAACTCAGAGTATAATAAAGCATACAAACCAATACTTTTATTTGAACACAAAATAACTGATAAAAAAAAATAATTAATATTTTTATGTATCACATATACAGTTTTTCACATTAAGCACACTCTTTTGTTTGGCTTCCTAGCTGTATGCATACCTTGTTCCCTGCATCACTTATTTCGATCTAACATTTAACATTTGACTAGAATGCTTGATATATCTGTATTTGTGATATATACATAAAATTGAAAGATATGCATTCATTCTTCAGTGATGCCAATATTCTGAGCATTATGTGTACTCCAAGTTATACCCACTGTGCTGATTGATATTATGTTTCAAAATGCTTGTAAATAGATGTGACATAAGTCATGATGGATTGCCAATCGGGTCGTTCTTGTGAAATTAAGTCATTGATATTCTGAAATTTGTAATTATTTATTGTTACTTTCAAACCATAATGGCATACATTCAAAAAATTACACAAAGGTATATAAAACACCCCAAAATACAGATTTTATGTTTTTTAATCCTAAAAATAAAAGGTCTAATTTTAAGATTTAAAAAATCCCCCTAAAATTATAAAGATCTTAAACTGTAGTTACTTTATTATTTATAATTTAGTTTAGAATTAAGAACATTTTCAACAAGACCACTAATATTAGTTTTTATGTTTAAGTGCAGAAAAAAGCAGCTTAGAAACAAATAAACTGAAAATATTCATGAATTTGGTAGAATGTTATCTTTGAATGAAACTTAAATGTTAATCTTTGAATAACTTATATTATAAAGCATATCAGTTTTTTTAAATTCTCAACAGTAGCATATTAAATTAAATCCTGAACTTAAAAGTTGTAGGAATAAACAATATAATTTGAAGCCTTTTTTTAAAGTCACTAGATTGAAGTATTTATTTAAGACAGTGTTCCCGCTCTTTTTCCAGAACAAAAATTAAGGACTTTTTAAGGACCAAAGTAGCTTTTTCTAAGGACCTACTTACACGACATAACAACATAAACCCTATCTCCTGAGGAACATATTTTAATGATTATGAACCAGATAAGGCATGTTCAATAAATACCTTACAATATTTCAAAATTAATTTTTAAAAATGCCTAAAAATTAATATAATGTAAATCTATTTGACAAAATCTAATTTTAAAAAATGTACGTGTAAAGTTTTTGGAGTGATCAAACTAAAAATAAATTGTGAATAAAAACAATATTACAAACAGTACTTTCTGAGGGTTTAAAAATGACATATATATATATATATATATATATATATATATATATATGTATATACTAGCTGATTATACCCGATGTTGCCGGGGAAAGAAGAAAGTTTTAGACTTTTCTATTACATTCAATGCAAGGAAAATTAAATTTCCATAAGTAATTGAAATATCTATAAACCCCAACCTCCATGCTTCGTTTAATTAAAATCTGCATGACTGTTAGCTATTAGGAAAAGGCAGCTGACTTTATACTTTAAACTTTTTAAGTATACGAAAGATTACAGAAAGATTAAAGAAAATTGATAGAAAATCACATGACGACTGCAGATCTCATTGATGGAGAAATTGATCGCATTGCAATTTAAAAATTAAGGAATTTTTAAGGACCTTTGACAAAAATTAAGTAGTTTTAAGGGCCCTTAAAAATGAAACCTAAAATTAAGGAGTTCTTAAGGACTTTTCAGGACTGTGGGATCCCTGTATGAGTAATGATAGTGATTAAAGATATAAAATATTTAAATTTTAATAGGTGGTGATACTAACAAAAACAAGACCACAACTTAGCTATCAAAACAATGAGTACTTTTAAATAAAACCAAAAAATATTAGTTGATTAAAACTTACCAGCGTTGTAGGAATTCCTACAGACTCAGCAGCTTGAAATGCCAGAGTAAAATTTCTTTTCTAAAAAATAATATGTTTTAAAAATAAACATTAAAAATTTTTAAATATATGTAATTATACTTTTCCTGAATAATAAAATTAAATTTGTACAGGTTCACCATTCACAAAAATGTATAAACTGATTGCAAATGTTGATAACATGAACTTAAAGAAAATCTTAAACTTTGTGTGAATACAGTCCTAAAATGAGTTTTTTTGTTTTTTTTTGGCCTTCTTTTAAAATAAACATTCATAAACATTGTTGATAAAATACCTTCAAGTTTATATAAAATTGAATTGAATATTATAAAAGAGTATTACTGACTACCATAAATCACGAATAACTTATTTTACGTTAAGTTCAAATGAACATTTTCCCACCAAAATGATTAATATTTGTTTTTAAACTTTTTAAAGTTATCTGAATAAAACACTTACCTTATCTTTACTATCCAATTCATGATATGGAATTTGATTTGGAAGGTACGAGTGCATCAAGGCACAGAAAGCTAAGCCATCATTCCAGCTGCTGCTGAAGTTAGTGATATCTATTCCCTAAAATATTTAAGGGATTTCAAAATTTCAATTCTTTATGCAAATGACAGAAAATAAAATGTGATACTTAAACCAAATTAACTTTCCTTTTAACCATTCATAAGAAACAATATTTTAATATATTTTTTCAAAAGAAACCTTAATATATAATTTGTAAATTTCACAGAGTTTAATAATCTTTTATACAAAAATGAAAATTCTGAAATTTCTTGTCCATTACACAAATACACATAGATGCACTAATGATATATAGTTATGGTACATAAAGAATGTTATAGAATTCATTTCCCTGAGAAATTCAGAATAAAGTTTTTTTTAAAAAGGCTCCTAAAATACCACAAAGCTATAAATTTGATTTTCGATTTATACTTCCATGACATTGCTAAACCTAGCAATAAACCACTAAGCTTGATCAATGGAAACAGTAAAAGTTAAAATATGAGGTAATTAAATTTCATTTACCTACATCTGAGTTATTAACACATTACCATCAAGTTTAATAACAATAAATCTAATATCTAATATCAATTTTGAAATATATATTTCATTAAGGGATTTGAGTTAAAGATTGAAAGCCGGGTATGAATCATTTGTTGTATTGATTTTTTTTATTATGTAAATTTTTTTTTTTAAAGCTTTTTTTTTTTGAATTTTTTTATTTTTTTTTATTTTTATTTTTTTTTATTTATTTATTTATTTTTATTTATTTATTTTATTTTTTATTTTTTATTTTTTTTTTTTTTATTTTTTTATTTTTTTTTTTTTTTTTTTTTTTTTGATTTTATTTTTTTTTTTTTTTCATTTTTTTTTTTTTTTTTTTTTGTTTTTTTTATTTTTTTTTTTTTTTTTTTTTTTTTTTTTTTTTTTTTTTTTTTTTTTTTTTTTTTTTTTTTTGTTTTAAAGTGATTTTTTTTTTTTTTTTTTTTTTTTTTTTTTTTTTTTTTTTTTTTTTTTTTTTTTTTTTTTTTTGTATTTATAGTAAGTTTTTTTTTTTTTTTTTTTTTTTTTTTTTTTTTTTTTTTTTTTTTTTTTTTTTTTTTTTTTTTTTTTTTTTTTTTTTTTTTTGTTTTTTTAACAAAATAAGTATGAACATCTGTTTTATATCATATAATTTAATACATTAGTATAAATTAATATACAGATAATTTAAATAATTTAAAATTAATACATTATAAATACATTTTAAAGAAAAAGAATTTTTTTATGTTTACAAATTTTGAAAATGTAGATCATAATCCATCTAATATAGGAAAATATGCCTAGATCTATGTTGGATTTTTCTCTTGTCTATAATGTTAAATATAACATTTTAAAATCAAGAAGTGCTTTCTTCATAAACTTCATAAAAATATATTTTTACATGAAAATTTTTTTTCAACAAAAGAAAAAAATTAAATTATATCTGATATTATAAAAAATATTCAGTGAGCTACAATCATTTGCTTAAATAAAACAACAGAGATGCTTAAAGTTAAATAAAGGAACCATATTGACAATTAACTTCAAAACAATATATTTAAAAAAAAAAATGATAAAATCTATAAAAATGAATAAACACAACCCCCCCCCAAAAAAATAATTAAAAAATATATCAAGAGAAAAAATATACCATATCTATTTTTTTATGCTTTTACTAATGAAGAAGTGATCTTTCCAGAGGCCACAGATCATTATCTAGAATTTAAAATTGATAATTATAGTATTCAAAACATAACAATTATTTAAAGTACAACAAATTTTGTGGATTTTCTTAATAAATATAAATATAAACTTTTTTTTTTTTTTTTTTTTTTTTTTAAGGTTATATGTAAAATGATATGAGTATTAAACAGTAAAGTTAATGTAAAGTGAATGATACAGACAAGCTTATAGCATTATCAATGAGAGAAAAATTAAGGAATTGATTTTTCATTTAAGAGGGTATTCTGTAGCTAATAAATTAAGCTTATAGTAATAGTTTTTAATTAAATTCAAAATTACAACAAATTTCTTCATAAAAATTTAACAAAAACTAAATAATATTAGTATAATAGTATAGATTAAATTAAAGAAAAGAAATTGATACATTTACATATATTACATGCTTATATATCAATTGTTTTAGCAAATTGCTTTTTAATACTTTAACCCTCTGACTGTCAAGGTCTCAGAGAGTAAACCGATATGAGTTGTCTTTTCTAATCATACTAATGGCTTTGACTTTTCACCAGTCATAAATTTGTTATGGGATAAAGAAATCTTAACATAAAGGTAAAAATGTATATCTGCTGCAATTCAGTACTACAAATTAGAAGTTGTACACCAATGTTTTATCCATAAGTGTCATTGAATAATTCTATAAATATACAGATTCAACAAACAGACAATTAACACTTTTTATTGTAAATAACAAGGGAACAAAGTTAAAGTGAATATTTTTCATTACTGTTTCATTACAAATTAATAAGAAAATGTAGATCATAATCCATCTAATATAGGAAAATATTATTTTTTTTTTTTTTAATGTTAAATAAACATTAAAATATGTTTTTAATTTATTTATTTGAAATATTTGATTATAAACAAATGAGCATAAACCTATAAAAGATTAAATTCTTTTTTTTATAATGAAAAGCTATTTCAGTGAGCTACAATCAATTTTCCGCTATTTTATGACTAATAAAACAACAGAGACTGCTTAAAGTTAATTCTCAAAGGTTACAACCATATTGACAATGAACTTCAAACACATAGAATTGGATCCTAAAACTAACACACCAACTACCCAAACTTCTCTATAATTAAATCTTTGAAAAATGATAAACACCCCTGCTCCCCCCCCCAAAAAAAAATAAGGTGCATGTTTAAAAGACACACATAACTTCAAGAGAAAAATTATAATTACCTTATATCCAAGGGTCTTGTTTTGACACCATTTTAACAATGCATTGCGTTTGGATCCTCCACCTTTTACTAATGAAGAAAGTGGATCTTTCTTTTCAGAGATATCCCTAGAATTTAAAACATCACTTATATTGTATTTACAAAAATAACCTACTATATAATAGGTTCATTTAATTTTGTGATTTTTAAAAATCTATACATATAATTTTTTATTTTTCTTATATGTAAAGATGATATGAGCATAAACAGTAAAGTTAATGTCAGAAAGGTACAAATAGAGTGAGAAAGCAGACAGCTTTTTCATTGCTTCAAGCATGCAACATTTTCAAAGCGAGAGCACTCAGTAGCTTATAAAAACAAATTAAGCTCAAAGTAATGTTTCAGTTTAATTTAAATTATCAAAAATTACTACTAATTTCTTCACAATATTTAAAAACATAAAACAATTATAACTATTAGAAAATATATTCTACATAGTAGTTAGATAGGCTATTTTAATTAAAGACAACAATAAAGAAAATCAATGTCAAACAGTAAAAAATTAAACATGAGTTTAAAGAACTTAGTTTGCATTTTCCTTCTACAACCAATGGAGCTCAATTTATTGTTAAAGAGGCCACTCCTTCTACTTGTGAAACAGTTTTTTGGTATCTTAAGTGCATCCATTCTTTATCAATAGTTTTTTTTTTTAAACTTCATTTGCATGTTTGCACATAAGCTTTTGATATACTTTTTATATTATCAATATTAAAACAAACATTTTATATTATTTTACTCAAAGACCAACTTTGATTTGCTAAAAATAGTTTAAAAATAAATGCTCAATTTTTAAAAATGAAATTCTCAAAAATATTTGAGTTATATACAAATGACATAATACAAAAGTTTTTTTTTTTTAATATTATTTTTTATTTATTTATTTATTTTTTTTTTATTTAGAAATGATTTCATTAAATGAGAAAAATATTTTCTAGTTGAAAAAAAAAAGCCAAATTATTTTTAAGTTAAGTAATCAACAAGAAGAACATACTCACCCATAACTGTTTCTTCGTATAGGATCCAGTTTACCAGCCAATATGGAAACTGGATGGTTAGACAAGCCTTTTATTGAATCACCATCGACTTTATTAGATACATTTGTTTGGTCTGATGCCAAAGGTCCATTATTAGAAGCAGGAAGAGTAATACATTCTGAACTACTATTTTTTGGCAATCTTACATATGATGAACCAATCTTATTATCTTTTGATATTGAATCTACAGTAGTCCGCATAGAGGGCTAAAAAAAAAAAAAATAAAAATTGAAAATGAAAATAAAAGCATAACAAATATTTCAAAACTAGATTTCACAACAATGCATCTGAAGTTTCAATCCTTCTACAAGAGCAGCACCTCTTAAACTTTTTATTCATGACCTCTTTTTGATCAAGATTTTTATTCTCATTTAAACAGAAAAATAAAATTTGTTCACAATATTTTACATGTTTACAAATCTTTAACCAACTCTAAATTTTTAGTACTATAAATCTTGATAATTAATGTGCTCCTATCTGTTTTTAAACTCACTATACTTAGTGAATCTATGTTATACTCATTCTCACATGTACAGATGCTTTGCCAACATCAAATCTAATGTTTTGAATATGCACAATGTTTCATCTTCAAGTAATGATTCTTCACAAGTAATTTTGAACAATTCGATAAATATTTACCTACATTTTCCACATTTTATGAATAAAGCTTAAATTTTGGACACCATTGTATGCACTTCAGTTATACTTATTTTGGGAAAATATGCCAAAAAAAAAAAAAAAAAAACATATCTTTACTTCCTATTTTCTGCAACACCTGGGGATAATCCATAACAGTTTGAGGATATGTAAATATATAATAAAGATAAAAAATCACTTTTTAACACTAGATTTATGGACCCAGCCAATTTGACTCATTAAAAATTTGATCATTATATATGTATATATAAAACTTTAATATCACTTTTCAAGAATATACGTTGGTTTTTAGTTAAGTAATAAAATATATGTAAACTTTCATTCCTCTTCCCTTCAGACCCCTTATTTTGCATTATCAAATGTGGTATACCTATTTTCACAGTTGTGAGCCAATTTGATTCATAGAATTTATATGAAAATAAATATAGTATAAAGTAGATATAAAGTATATAAAGTATAATATAAAGTAAATATAAGGAAGAAGTCGAGAACACTTTTTGAGAAAAGAAATTCATGCTACTGATGCACAGAAGAATTGTCAAGTTCAACAATCATACAAAAGAAACAGATGTAGAAACCATTGTGCTAAATGTAATAGAAATGTTTGCGGAAAATGTTTCAAAAACATATTTTATATGTAAAAAATGTTTTCCATGAATTTTTTTATAATAAACATTTTATTTAAATTGATTTGGAACTATTTTCTTTGAAAAAAACTTCAATTTTCTTGTATGAGTCAAATTGGTTCCCTTCAGTAAAAATAGGTATAGGATCAACATCCATAAATCTAGTGTTAATAAGGCTGATGTCCTTGTATAAAACATTTGAATCAAAATAACTCCAAAATAAATCTTGATGCAAGATTTAGACAATGCTGAACATAAAGCACCTTAAGCAAGGTATATTTGGATTTAACAGACATTAAATCTGAAAACGTAATTCATGATATATATATATGGTACTGAGTTACAAAAAAATACTAGAGTTAATGTCTAAATTAAATTTTTTTGGCTGCAATATTTTGTTTCACAATCCATAATTTAAAGAAACATCATTTTAGAGCAACTACATATGCTATTAAAGCAATAATAATTAAGAATATATATATAAATAAGACATCAATCTACATAATAAAATTTAGCCTATAAAAACTATAAATAAAATAATCTTTTTTCTTACCTATGATATTAATACCTAAACTAATGCATAGTAAATAAAAAACATTACCTTACAATAATAGTTTAAACTATCTAATAGGAAAAAAACTAAGTCTAGTCGATCAAACATAAGTTCAAAACATGTAGGTATCAATAATTGAGAGAAAAACATGCCAGACTTTATTACTTTATTCATTACTATATTGTAATCCTTGGTTCATACAATTACATACAGATGTATAAAAACATTTTGTCAAAATGCTTGATCCCTCCTTTCGAAAACTATAATGCATGTTTAGGCTATTTCTAATATCTCATGCCTTTAGATTTCTAAGAATTAGTTTTAGTATAACTGCTGAACAAAATCACTGATAAGTAACAAGTATTAATACTCCATTAAAAATATATGGTATTTTACTAAATATCTACCATTATTCAACTACACCAAAAAAGAGTGAATTACATAAAACAGGAAAAAAAAAAACTCATACCTTAATAAATATATCATTGTTGTTTCCAAGAAGAATAGAATTTGCTGTAATTCTTGAATCAGAGGCAATACTGTTAAGGCTACTAGAGGAAGAGCTGCAACTACTACTTGGCCCTAAAATACAAAATTAAAAAGCATGATTGAGTACTTTACTGCTGAAAGCTATATTCACAGTTCCAATCTTAGACTACTTGATAAATATTGAAACATTAATACAAGAAATAAAATTGCATATTTATATTTCTTCCAGCATTCATTTATAATTCTCAAACAAAATCACTTCTATGCCATAAGATGTTTATTACAATTGCATTTCAAGGCAATCAATAACTGGGTCAAATACAGACATGATAGTCTTTACTGAGTTCTTTAAAGCATATTATTGATAATCATGTATAAAAAATGTTGAAGAAAAAGAGTATTATGTAATTAATGCAATTTTAATTTCCAAAACATTTGTGGTAAAGATTAAATTCAGATTTATACATTTTAATTTAAAAAAAAATACATATGCATATATTGATTTGTATACAATAAAAAAATTTTAGAGGTAATTCTGTTAAACATAAATACAGAAATTGCTTACAAATCGTTAGAATGATTTTGAAAACATTAAATGATAAGTCAGTGTATTCAAATCCTGCTGCTGGTATAGATATCAGTAGCTGTTTAGAATTGGCTTTAATCAGTAAACCCTGGTGTTAATTACTCTTGTGTTGTAAAAAACTTATTGTAATGCTTTACACCAAATCAAACCTCACTGATGCTAAATATTTAATGAAGTATTTTTAAGTGTATTAATTAGTAAATTTTTCTGAACTATCAATTTACAGTAAAAGTTCCAAGATTAGAGGTCATATATATTATTTAACTAACTTCTTTTGCCACACAAATATGTTTCAAAGGGAAAAAGAATTCTAAACATCCCACTACCTGAAAATTTCCAAGCTTTATACAATTACTATTTTAAACTAAAACTTTATACAATTTAGTATGAAGTTTTTTAACAATATTTTACATGTTTTACAAATCTTTAACCAACTCTTAAATTTCTAGTAATCTTGGTATTTAGGTTTGTTCCTATTTGTTTTAAACTCCATAAACTGAGTGAATCCATTTTATACTCATTCTCACATGTGCAGATGCTTTGCACATGTCAATATCAACACCAATGTTTTGCATATGCACAATGTTTCATCTTCAAGTAACGATTCTCTACTAGTAGTTTTGAACAATTTGACTAAAATTAGCTTACATTTTCCACATTTTATGAATACTGCCTAACTTTTGGACACCAGTGTATGCACTTGTATTAGGCTGTTATACTAATTTTGGGAAAATATGCTGAAAAACCATGAAATCTTTACTTCATACTTTTCATAACAACTGAGGATAATCCATAACAGTTGGAGAAATATATTATTTTCATAGTGAAATTAAAAATCCTTGATTCATTATAAAAAATCAACATAGAGGATGAACTAAATGGAAAAAAAGATGAAAAGCAAAACTAAAAAACTAAATCTTAAAAAGATTGAATGGCAAAATAAATAATTCTGAAGCTGGCAGTAGGAAACAATGTTACATCCATTTTCCTTCTACATGCAATTTCTCATAAAATGCAATAGTCCAACCACACTATCAACAGCACATCTTAGAATAACAAAATAAATTAGGTTATTAATACTAATTGATAATAATTAATAAATTTATACTATCAAAATTTAAACATCTTGAGTCTGGGACATCTATTAAAATTAACAGAGATGCTCTTATGTTTTAAAAATGAATCAGAGAAATTCTTTACTGGAAAGTCTAAATTTAATTTCATATATATAAATAAAATTCTTAGGTTGTGATAAATAATGAAAAAATACTAACCTTTTGCATGTTTGGTTGCATTTTCAATGGACTCTATGAGAGAGCGTACTGAAAGCTGATTAGCACCTCTGTCATTTCTCTTTGTTGCAGTCAATTGTCTTCGAGACTGAGAATTAAGATCTTTTTCAACAGCACTAAAAACACTATCCACAGAGTTAAAGTTTATATTTGACTTTGGTAATGTTGGAGAGGGAGTGACTTGTTTGGCCTGTAAAGACAGATAATTATATCCTAATTTATCCCATATAACTATTTCCCAGTAAAAATATGTGAAGTTTATGTATAGATCAAATGGTTAAAACAGACTTGTCTGACTCAAAAGACTTGTCAGACCTCAGTGGAAATACATTTTATTTTAGTGAGCTGCATTACCTACATCTATTTATTTATCTATATATTTATAGTCTGTATTGGTTATATGGTCAGCTCAGGGGTCTAGAAAAATCAGACCATATAAGCAGGGTGACCATATATGCGGAACAATACAACCCTACTGAATTGTGACAGGATTATATTCACCTATCAGAATGTAGTATTCATAAACAAATAATTATACGTTTAAGAACATTTTAAAAATTAATTCGAGAAGTAAAATCTACATTAAAAATATGCAATACTTTTTTTGGGAGAAATTTATTAGTTTACCTTACTAATCAAAGTACAGCACACCTACATACATACATTCATGTTCAATGTATTTAAAAATAATCAGATATACAAGTTTGCTTCCTTTTGTTGATTGTTAACACAACTTTTTTCTAAGCCCCTAATAGCTTTTAAATGCTCATCTGCTGCTTCGGAATATAGCACCTGACGCCATGTATGAGAGAGATAACTTCAACCAATAAACAGACAGATGTCCACATTTTATTAGGGGCGACGAGAACTGAGAGAGGTGGAAAACTCTGATAATGAGTGTACACAAATAAGAAAAGGGGAAAGGGAGGCAGATAAAGGCTTGAATTCAGGTCCTCTGCAATTTCGCACTGACTTAAAAAAAGAAAGAAAACTTGTTGAAAATATGAAATTGACCATAAAACCGGTAACAAGAAAAAGAAAATGACTGTATAAGCGGTGCGCTTTAACACATGTTCCCTATTAAGTTAGACAGGACTTTAGAAAATTGACCATATAGCTGGTACTGACTGTATATATATATATATATATATATATATATATATATATATATATATATATATATATACACACATAAATATAAACGCAAAGATTTCTTAAAATGCCTTAGTTTTTATTTATAAATTAACAAAACAGTTAAAACTTATCACTATACATAAATATTATAAAATAATCTTACTTTTAAAGCTTCAATTTCAGAGGATAAAGATGTATTTTTTTCCAATAATTGTTTATTTTCTACAACTAGTCGTTCAACATCATGTTGAGCTTCAGTTTTAAAGTCATTAGCAACTCGTACAGTTGTAAGTAAATCAGCTTGAAATTTGTTCCACTCATCAGTCTATAAATAGGAAAAATGTAAATACGTACTCCTGAGTAACTGACAATTATTTTCATATAATAAATGCAATACATCACAAGGAAAAAAAAAGTTAAAATTACAAACATTTTCGTGAAATAATGTAGAAAACAGAGCATTGTACAAAACCATATTATTAGAAAAACTTAAAATTACAAATTATTTCAATTATAAAATACGTTCATTAAATAAAATAACTTTATTCACATATTAAGTTCATTTTGAAGTGAATAAAGCTTCATAATACAAATATTTCAGTCTGTTTTCCTTTTATGCAACTTTGAGGTTTCAATTTTCTAAGCAGTTATACATTTTTCAATCTATTTATATAAAATCCTCTGCATATATGGCATATAGGCTATGCATCCCAAAATGGCTGGATTAATTTTTGTAAAAGGTTATATGTAAAAGCAGATAAATCCTTGAAAGGTTTTAGGGAGGTTAAAATAATTAGTGATCAAGGTGATAAAAGAGAATGCTTTTTTGCCATCAGGCCTGGCAACCAAATATTAAAGCACCATTGGTTAATTTTTTCTTTAAATAATGTGTTTCAATTATTAAAGCTTTTAAGTAACTTAATTTACCTAATAGTGTTTAATGTAGCTTGAGGTATATTTTGCTGTTTTTCAATTAGATTTACTTTAGTTATGTAATTTTATTTATTTTTGGCAATCTTTTCAATTTCAATATAGGCATCAAATTAAAAGCATTTAACAATTTATATATATCATGCATTTAATATTTTTTTCAAGTATTTTGGTTATCTTTAAATTCTAGCTAATTTTCCAGTAGCAAGGATAACTCAATAAATATCACTAAATATAGCACTTTAATGTTTAAAGTTAATGTATCTCAAGTTTATGAAGAAAATTTAAATTTAAATAAAAATAAATTGCTTAAATTAAATAATTGCTGACAAATAATATAATTTAGAAGCAAGTTTAAATTTTGAAATAAATATAACATTTATCTGGGAATTTTAACTACCCAGATCAAAGGCTGGATGTGAAGCGGCCTTTTACTTTAAATAAAACAGAACAAAATGCATCTTATAAAAGTAATATATAACTAAATTAATTAGGAGTATTACTTCAGCTTTATGTTTAGCTTTCATATCTTCAACCTCTTTCAAAGCTTGACTTAACTGTGCAGATGTTTCATTCACAGCTTTTTGTAGTTCTCCAACAGAGGCTTTTAATTCTCTCTTATCTTCTAAATGATGCTGACACTTCAATTTCAGTTCTTGTAGTGCATCATCTAAAGCAGACATTTCTTGATTTACCTGCTCCTTCTCTGTGGTCAACTGCTGAAGCTGATACTCCAGGTCAGATATCTGTTTATGAGCATTATTTTTTGCAACCTAGAAAGTAAAGAACATTGCAATGGTTAAATACTTTTCCAACACTTAAGTTTTAAAAGATAAAACTTTAATATAATAAATATTGACTTTAGGGAAAATTGACAAAAAATAATATTTTCATTTAAAAGAAAACTTAATAAGAAAAAAATTACATCTTATTTTGATAAATTAAAATTCTTCTATAAATCAAGAACATGTATAATTTTTTGTTTAAGTTAAAAGATAGATAGGTAATTAAAATTTTATATTGTTGTAAAAATACGTAACAAACATCGAGTTTCATTTTCTTAGTTTTCGTAAACATAAACCATGTACAAGCTACCAGCTGAAATTGCTCGTATGTTTTCGGTGTGATACAAAGGTACCACAAGCATGTACACGAATACTTTTTCTAAAGTAGTAGGGGGGGTACAAATTGGCATCACAGACCAGCAGTTGCAGTGTGAACAGTTTTGTCTTATCTACCATGTCTCCCATTGTCCTGTCTTATTAAAAAGTTGTTGTACTTTCAATCTAGCTGCACATCTTACAGGTATTTTTACACGATTTTATATATGTTTGTGGTTCTGGTACACAATTTGTAATCGATTTTTCGAGGATTTTATTGATGGAACTTAAAATCATGACTAATATTAAAAACAACAGCATACAAACCTGACTTACTTTTTCAGGGAGATGCAAGCACATTGTTCACAATAATAAATATTAAGTATGAAATTTAGTTTTATTTAGTGTAATAAAAGTTTACTAAACAAGCAGATTTGGCTCCCTTTTTAAAAAAAAAAATTGCTGTAATGTTCATATTTGGCTAATAAGTTTGCCGATCACTGCACAATATACATTCTGCAGGCTGAATCTAACCCACATCCTTATTTTATATGGCCTTTGACAATATCTCTAAATATCATTGAACCTGGCTTGTTAAGCATCTCAGCAATGCTTTTGTTGTTGTATTTATTATCTTTTATGATGACTCTGATCCTCACCACAGAATCACTTATTTTTGATCATATGTTGCAGATGATGTTTCCTGTTTTTTTTTCAAATACACTTAACTTCTCTCCTACCCATAATTGCTATTGTTAATGCATATGTATTGACAGAATTAAGAATAATTATTCAATAACCTTATGTTATTTCTCCTTTTATATTTCTATACATTTCATGTGATGGGGCTTTATACAATGTAACAAAGAAACTGATATATGAATTTTAAAGCAATCCAGCTTGCACGTCTAATTTCTATTCTGGCTCATGTTTCCATTGAAGTTGCACATGCCTGACTTACAATTTTACAAACCTTAAAATTAAATAATTTTTTTTAAACAAAACCTTCCTAATAATTTCAAGATTGCATGCAATACTTTTCTAAGCAAAAGTGAATAATTCAATACCATATTTTCTTCCTGAAGCTGTTGAAGCTGATCTTTGTACCGTGTAGCCTCTCTCTGGGTAAGGGCTAATTGTTCCTGTAAATACACAACCTTTTCTTCAACTTTCTCTTTATCTTTACGCGTCTCTTGCAACAAAGCGTTTAATTCAGAGGTTGCTCCAGCTTCACGTTCTCTTTGGAGTTCTAATACCTATAGGAAAGAAATTTATAGAATTAATAGGAAGTCATATCTGTTTGCTACACATAGGCTACTGGGACTGGGACCTAGTACTTAAAGTGAATTCTAAACAATTAAAAATATCCATACCAACAGTGGGATTTGAATTTCCTAATTTGGTACTAAAGAGTAGTGCCCTACCCACTTGGCATCATTTAGCTTATTTTAAGTGAAAAAATATTCTTTAAATTTAATTCCATTACTCATAATAGGCAATATGAAATAATTTATTTAATAGTGGAAGTGAGTGAGAAAATAATTTAAATAGATTTATAAAAAGATGCATATCTTTGAAGCATCATGAATAGCGTTAGCTACTTAAATAACATTGTTTTGTAATTTTAGAAAATATTTAAACCCGTGTGCAGCCTGCTTTGTAATTAATTATTTTTTTTTTTAATATTTAGGACTACAAAATAGCTTTAGGATTTTAAAATGAAAAATATTTTCAGCATTCCTGAAACAATGCTTTAGAAATCAGGATGTATAAAATACAAGGTCTTTTTACAATGCTGAAAGTAAGGTACAGAAATTCAAGTATATTTATTAGAAGGTTTTTTTTTTTTTTTTTTCGTCTGTTGGGGAAAAGCATCTTTTAGTGTTTGATGCATGAGATGAAATGCAAAAATAAAATACACATGTTTCAAGCATTTCTGAAAATGACTTTAATTCTGCAGAATATCTAAGATTAACTATTTCAGATTTGAGAAATATTAACAGATTATTAAACTGGTAACACAATACAACTACTTATAGTTACAGAACACAAACTACTTATAGTTAATAAAGAATAGTTTGTGACAAAAGAGAAATTTTTTTATCTGTAAATGGAGGACTTGTCTTCCGTCTCCAATACAAATATTTAATTTACATAATAAAAAACACCTAAAATTTAAGAATAATACAATACACACATAAAACGTTTTAAATAACAAACCTTCTGTTGTTCATTTTCCAGTTGAAGTTTTAACTGTGAAATATCAATCTGATACGCAGAAAGTTGTTCTTGGCTTTCACTCAGCTGCTTTTCTAACATGCGTTTATCCGCATTTACACTTTCAACTGTTGACTCCAAGAGCTTAACTCTGTCACGCAAAATTAGATCTGATTGGGGATCAAAATTATTTTTTGTAGCCTGCAATTCAGATGTCAATTCTTCTTGTTTCATTAAAAGAACATCATGAGCTTCCTGGGCTTTCTGTAATTAAAAATATTAAAAAAAAAAAAAAAAAATGAAAATGGAATAAAACAGATCAAAAATTATATCACTTAGTATCAACTTTAATTGAACACTTAAATCAATACATCCTAGGAAACCATAATAAAAAATTAGGAGTATTTTCCTAATGTTTTAATTATATCAGAACTTTGAAATAAATCTTTTAAAGCAGTGGTTCCCAAATAAATTCTAACAGACCCCCAAGGGGCTGTGTTACCACTGAAGGGGTATGTGGTACATAAAAAGTAATTTGGATGTGCATGGAAACCCTTTAGAGGTCCACTAAAGGTTTAATATAAAGTAAAATAATTATGACCCATTTTCATTTTTACCAAAAATTAAAATAACAGCAATAAATTGGTCTCCTTTTTTTGGCTGTTCACTTAAAACAAAATGAAGATTTGTTTGCTTATTGTCAACAGTTAACACACTAACAACACTTAATTGAAAAATATTTTTATAATTCAAAACACGAGGTAATCACTTCAACAGATATCACTTTAAATACCAAAATATTTTAAACATATTTCATTTTTATACTACTTTTAAAAGCATCAAAGTTAAAAACTGCAATTTTCTTATGTAGTTGTATTTGTAAATGGGAAATTTCAAGAAAATTAAAAAGGAATTATGTAAAAATTTGAAGTACTATGATACAATCTCATAAGCTTTATCAACTATTTGTTAATTAAATATTTTAACATAACAAAGGTATAGTTTTAATATTTGGATATGTAAAGCATTATAATCAAAATGAAAAATTTAATTTCTAAAAAAACTGATAAGAATTGCTATAAGTCATTACATCAAATATTAAATTATCTTTAAAATTAACAACTAATTTGATTACTTTTAAATTTGATTGATTCAAGAATTTTTAAGGAAATTACACTTTAATGTAGTTTAATACAATCAAAATTTTACTTTATGTCAGACACATACTTTCAACAGGTCAACTAAATTGCATTCTCTCTCAGATACTGACAAAGGCTGCTCTTCCTCATTGTGTTGCTGAAACAATAACTGTTTTAATTGAGTAATCTGAGAGCGACATTCCTCAAGTTTTTCTGTTTGAGAACATAGGGATTCAAGAAGTACAGCTTTTTCTTCTGTCATTCTTTCATTTTCAATTTGCAAATATGATAACTGATCTTGAAGATCTGTCAGTTCTTGCAATGTTGCCTGAAGCTCTTCATTGGTACTATAAAATAATCAATAATTAATTAAAGAATTGCATATATATATATATATAAATAATATATATGTAACATATAAAAAAATATTTTCCTTTCTATTTCTTCTAAATCCTCCTAATTCACATTCTATTCTTGTTCACCTTATCTTTCCCAGACACCCAAATTAAAACAAAAACATAAATCTTAAATATTTCATTCTTTCCACACTTTTCAAAACAAAATCCTGAATTAATAATTGCTACATGCAGCTTTCTTGCACTTTTTCTCAACTGGATGTCAATTCTCTGAAGAGAAACTCATTATCCTTGCAAACTTTCTGTGAGCATGTGCAATTTTGCTACCAATATTTATTTATTTTATGGCAAATCCTAACAAAAAGTACAATCATAGTATCTCTCTCAGGAGAAGGAAGGCCAAAGGATTACCCACTCCTCAAGGAGAGCATTTCTAACAGCAGTAGATGGACAGGTGACTCTTGATTATGTAAGACAAGTCTGTTGTTCCCTCAAGTTTAGTATGAAGAAATAAAGGACTTTTATTAAGTATTTGCCTGGCTTTAGGGTTGGAAATGAGTGTTTTTTTTTCTTACTATAATGGCTGCATCTTAGTTACACAGCCAAACAAGGTCTGGTAATTAGAAAAATATGGCTGATTTTCTGTGTAATCAAAGAAAAGAATATTTTTCCTGACAACATACATTTAAATACAGTAAGTATAAAAAAATATTTATGCAGTTATAATTTGGTGATTTCTTTTATTTATTTATTTATTTATTTATTTATTTCTTCATTTTTTTTTGTGCGTGTGATTTGGAGTCCTACGATCTATTTTTTGCAACACGAGGGCTAATGAGACTGGGACCTACTGCTTAAAGCCGATTCCGAACAGCTACGAACATTCATGTCACAGAGGGATTCGAACCCACGAACTCCAGTACCGAAGGCTAACACCCTAACCAATCAGCCATCGTTCGGCTTTGTGTGTGTGTGTGTGTGTGAGTGGAATACTAATGATTTAATTTTCAAAGTACTTACTGCTAGATAACTCTTAGACAACTGTTTTAATTATTTAAACCTACTATTTGTAAGACTGCAATGAAAAAGAATATTTATTGCACAATTTAATTGTTTTTACTATTCAGAAAAGGAAAATAAATGTTATTTATACAAATAAAAACAAAATTTATGAAGCCTAAAATGTGAAATGTTTACAGAAATGAATCAAACAACCAATTACTACCCAAAATTTTGCTTTGAAATACTTACTGTTGCTGTAATATGTTATGATCAAAAGAATGCTCAAAAATTAAAAAGATGAAAACAATTAAATTTTTAGTAAAAGAAAATTAAGAAATGAAGGTGACTTTAGAGGCAATTAAACCAACCAATACTGAAAGACTAAGATTATAATTGTAAAACAAAGAGAAAAGAAAATCAAAACAGATGCAAAAAAAAATATTAAAAAAGGCTATAAAGTACACAATAGGGTTATTACAAAATTAAATAATTTTATCTGTAACAGAATGGATTATTTATTGTTGTATTTCATAAATTTCAATGAGCAACATTCTGGAAATTAATAATATAGTAATTCACATACAGTAGAGCTCAAATTATATGAACTTAGCTAACCAGATAACTATTTGATTAGTACACACATATATATATATGAGGGTATGCATATATATAAAGAATAGCTGCAACATTAATCAACCAAATACGGGACTTGCATGCAATGAAATAAGTAAAAACATCAAAACAACTGATTTAACCATGTTGAAGGAGTGATATTTTAATACAGTATTAAAGAAAAACAAATGTAAGCACTGTTTTTCCAGATAATAAACTAGTAAACTACTAATTTCATTCTATCTAATCATATTACCTTTCTTCTTTGGTCAATTATCCAATTATCTGAATTAGATAGGTTTGGTTTGGAGTGCTACAGTCTACTTTTTGCAACACAAGGGCTAATGAGACATGGACCTACAGCTTAAAGCCGATTTCGAACGGCTACAAACATCCATGCCATAGTGAGATTCGAACCCACAAACTCTGGTACTGAAAGTCAGTACCCTAACCAATCTTTTCTACTTTAGGTACTTTTCTAGTGAAATTTATCAAAAAATGCTACATAAGGCATTTTCATGTGCACCTAAGTTGGAAGTTACGTACTGAAACTTTTAATTGAAATACAGGAAAGAATAACAACCTACTAAACAGTATGAGAGAAAAAAAAAACCCTCAAATAATTGATTGCTTTACTTATATGGAAAGATTTATAAAACCCAATCAAAGTAAATAAAGCATATGTATAACCATTGGCTCTATTCACTGAATCAAAATATAACTGCATAAACCTTTTCAGTTAATTGCTTCTCATAGCATTTAATAAAAAAATAATTTATAATCAATTATATTTATTAAGATCTACATATAATGATGATAGTTTAATGAATCTATCAACTTTCAAATCAGAAATTAAAAGGTTAATATAAACAAGTCATATACAAGTGTTGATGTAAGAGGAGTAAATTACAAATAATTACCAATGGTTTGTTTCTTCCATTTGCATAATTTTATCTTGCAAACATGCAAAAGACATTTCACTGAGACTACTACTGCTTTCTCTTTCCCATTCAGAAAGACTTCGACCAGGAAGGTTAAGGGGAAGATTGAGGCCTGAAGCCTCACCAAATTCAGTGTCCAAAGATTTTGGTCCATCACTTGAATTACTCTAAAAGGTGAAGTCAATAGACACATTAAACAGAATAAAAATGTTATTAGATGAGTAATGTTATTACATTTAGATGAACATAAATTTAATTTTCAAAACAAATATTTTATGCAATTTTTTTAAGATTCATACTGAAATTCAAATAATCAGATCTTAATGTATCCGTCTATGTTGAAAACGTCATTATTTGCCAAAAATCATAACTTTTATTTTTCTATTGTAAAATTTCAACTTTTAGGCTTCTAAATCTGTTTTTGTTTTGTCTCTACAGCATTTTAAAGAAAAGTTACAGCTGTTTAAACATCAGTGACAGCTGTCAAAACAAACCGGAAGTAGCGACTTTGGAACTGGAAGCTGTGAATTTAAAGCCTTTGAAAGAGCATTTTTGGGACAAAACCTTTTAAATTTTCAGGAAGATTAGTTTGAACATTTTTCTAGTATTTTTAATAATTAGCAACTTGGCATTTAGGAAGTTTTGAAGCAAAAAAGTGTGGGGAATTTAAATATGTATTTTAATTTTTCAATAGTTGCTTTCATAAACTTCAAATGCATTTTTCTCAGAACGGTATTTTTAATAAAATGTTGAAACTTGAAATGTGATTTCTCAAAAAGTTCTTAAAATATGTTGAAAATTATTATGAATGCTTTTGATAGTATTTACTAGTGAATGACCTAAAAGTTTTAAATTTGGATAATTTTTAACGATATTACACTTAGATATAAAGGTAATGGAAATTCATTAAAAATTCAATGTGTATGATTTTGAAGGACCAAACTTTTTTACCAAATGTAAATTACGTAAAGATTTTAGGTGATTCACTAGTCCAGTGTATAAGAAATGTGTTGCATCAAAAAATATTGAAATAATTTAATTTATTAAAAAATTAGACCTTTTGAAAAAAAAAATGATTTTTTTACTAAATTTTCTTTATTATAAATTTTATAAAAACTTCTCCAGGAATAAATGTTTTAAGAGGAATTCTCTATGATAATGTAAAAAAAAAAAATCTAAAAATGTAAAAACATAAACTAGTTTCGACATTTAAAGAAAAAAGTTCTCCGAATGTAGACGGATACCTTAAACATTTCTATCAAATGTGATATTGCATGTTAGTGGTACCAAGCATTTGCTACCAAAATGCACACTTTTACAAAACAAAAATAGAAAATTATTGAATGTAATAAAATAAAAAGAACTTACTTGGCCTTTGTCAATATTGAGGAATGATCCAGATAATGATCTCTGTATTAAAATCTGTTCCTTTTGATTATCTGAAAGGGTAGTCATTTCCAATGGCACTCCAAGTTGTACAAGTCGTTCTTTTAAAGCTCTGTTTTCCATTTGAACTCCTTCCAATTCTTGTCGAAGGTGTTCAACAGCATCATCATTTTTTAAATCCTAAAGAATTTTTTATTTTAAACACTATAATTACCATTATTACTTTTGCGGGAAGAATAATTGACATTCAAGAATTTTCTGAACAAAAATAGCTGCAAAGACTAAAAAACTACCTATGAATTAACAATCAAATCCAAGATTCAATTCTCAGGTTGGGCAAAGTTGATTCAGCCTTTCATCCCTTCACAGTGGGTAAACAAATTGAGGACCAATTATGCATGAGAATCAAACACTGGGGATACCACAAAAAGTTTCCCACCTAACCGGGACATATGCTTCAAACCCCAAAACCCTTGGTCTCAAAAACAGATAATGGCACTGTAGACCATGGTCCCCAACTTGGGCTGTAGCAGGGTTGGCAAAAACCCGGGTTTTTTCAGGATTATGGGGCTTTTTTCGGTTTTTTTTTTCAGGGTTTTTACTATACTTTAATGGGTTTTAGATGCTTTTTTGGGGATTTGAAAACTATTCAGGTTTTTTTGTTATGTAAGAGAACAGGATATACAATTAATTGTATGATTAAAATAAATTTAAAATGTTAATATTGAAAAATCAATTTTAAATTATGCAGAAGAAATTTTTTTCTAAATTAAAGGAAAGGAAATTTTGAAATCTTAAAATAAATTTTTTTCATAATATAAAATTTTTCTAACATCAAAAAACTAGTTTTAACTGGCGATTATTTTATACTAAAAGTTGACTTTGAAATAGTTGCATTTGAAGTTTTTCCTTTTCAATAAAATGTATTAAGTTATTGCTCTATATTTATTAACAGTATTGGGTTATTAAAGCATTTAGAAGATATTTTTTTAGTTAATTTGTAAGTTATATATGATAAGTAGCAGAATTAATTATACATATTATCCCCATGTTTATTTATTTGCAGTTGTTGTACATATTTTCTTCCCAATTTTTCTTGTCTATTTTTCAATTAATTTTATCACATGTAATACTTCAATATTCTTTTTTTTTTTTTTTTCAACATACATTCTTATTAACTTTGTTTAATTTAGATTTTATTGTATTTGTTATACAGATAACTATTTTTCCCTGAAAAGTTTTTAATTTTTTGTTTTTTCTAGCAGTTTAGACCCCCTCAAATTAAACAAAATCTAGGATCATTGTCAAAGATGAAATATGTAAAATATATTATAGATTTAATTCAATATATTTATTAGCTAAATATATGGAATTTTAAATAAAGATTTTGAGAACCCAATTTTGAAAAAACCCACTTGGGTTTTTTCAAGTGTTTAAAAAAAAAAAAAAAAAAAAAAAAAAAAAAAAAAAAAAAAAAAAAAACCCGCCCAGGTTTTTTCGGGTTGGGAAAATGAAGCCAACTTTGGGCTGTAGTGATGGGGAGTTTAGTTTTAGTTTTAAAAATCAAAATATAATGGATTGGTATCATATTTTTGATTTTCCTATTAACTGACACTTATTCTTCATATATTTTTGTCATGAAATTTCTTAGTTAAACTTCAATACAAAGACTATATTAACATTTCAACATTTCATAACAGTAATGGTTTTAGAAATGAATAAAAAAAGAACTTACCTTAAGCTTATTAATTTCAATTTTTAAAGTTGCTATCTCAGCCTTCTTACTTTCAGCATTTTTAACAAGTTCTGAAATTTGTTGCTCCATCTGAGCTTTTTCTCTTTCTAACTGCAATATTGTTATGCAATTACTACTGTTTTTATTTCTTCCAAGAGCTATTTTTACATTCTCTTTTTCCCGCTCCTTCGCTGCTAAATCTACACTATCTTTACTCACTGCTCTCCTCATGTTACTACTGCGTTTAAAAGTGCTCTTTTTAGCAGAAATTCTAGGTGTGGTACTTTGTAAATTGTTTAACATGCGTATAGGAGTACTTTCACTTTTATTACCACAAGTAACTCCTGTAGGCTTTACAGAAGCAGAAGTTTTTCTTCTTACACTGGTAACACCACCTGTTAAACTTTCTTGACTACTAGAACATGCATTTACACGGGATTTAACAGTTGATTCTTTTTTTGGTGCAAGACTGGATAAACTGTCAGTTCCAGCCTTATTTCGAGATGAAGCACTTGAAATACCTAAAGGGTGGCTTTTTGAAACTGTGATATTTCCACTCGGTTTCCCACATGAAGGTTTGTTGTTCTTCATGGCTCCCTTTGGGCAAACTGAAGACTTCACCACCTTCAGCATTGACAACCACTATGTCTTGACCTAATATGAAAGGAAAAAATGTGCATAAAATTATTATGTAATTATTTCTGAAGAAATAAAATTAGCTTATTTTTAAGAAAAATATTTTAACATTATTAAAGTTCTATTAGTTTTTAAAAAACATTCCATAATAATGTTGTGTCGATGAGGCGAACATGGTGAATTCAACAAAAACGCTCAAGACCAACTCAACATTTTATTTTCCCGCAACTGAAGGAATCCTTGCTTATATACAGTTTTGAAACCTTCCAGACTTTGAAGGCCCGCAGAAAATTAGGAGCTATAATTAACATAAATCTGCATGATTAAATTAAATTAACATAAAGTAAATTCAAATTAAAACCAATTTTTAAAAGCAGCTTGTCTTACTTGCTTTCAAACCCAAAACCTCCCGTTCACAAGTCCACTGCTTTACTGACTGAGCTACGACGTCCTTGATAGAAACGAACAATTTTCGTTACATTAACATTTAACATTCCATTTAACAATATCAACAAAAAATGGTGTACAATTATACTTTTGAAAAAGCATTCTGATTTACATGAAGAATATTTTTACCCTCCCCCCCACCACATTTTGTGAATTTTTGATCGCATGAATAGAGGACTTCATCAGCAGCATTAGAAAGAACAGTAACTCATACCTTAGCATTTTAAGTTTATATATCTTTCCTTTAATAATGAAATATCTCACCAAATCAGATTCCTATCATGATTTTCTCTAAATGTGACATCAAATCTATAATATTTTATAATTTTTTTATTGAGTGTATGCGTGTTTATTTAAATATTGATAATTCAAAAACTGATTTGATAAATTTTTTTTATGTTTGTAAACAATGACACAAATTTTTACAATTCTTAGTGACAATTTATTTACCAAGCAAACATATGAAATTATATGCATATTAATAAAAGGGAAATATATCATTGATAAAATCAGATATTACGGCTAATATATTTTTAAAGCTGCTCATATTGAAGACACTTTAACAAAAAGTACCTTATATTAATATTCAAATTGACTTGTTCATATAAAATTTCATACCATGAGTCCTAATTACAGCAATATCAACAAAAAATAGTGTACAATTATACATTTGAAAAAGCATTTTTGATTTAAATGAAGGATATTCCCCCCCCCCCACTTTATGAATTTTTCATTGCATGAATAGAGAACTTCATCAGCAGCATTAGAAAGAACAGTAACTCATACCTTAGCATTTTAAGTTGGTATATCTTTCCTTTAATAATGAAATTTCTGACCAAATCAGATTCCTATCATGATTTTCTCTACATGTTACATCAAATCTATAATATTTTCCATTTTATATATTAAGTGTGTGCATGTGTATTTAAATATTGATCATTTAGAAACTGATTTGATAAAGAAATTTTTTTGATGATTGTAAACAATCACAAATTTATACAAATCTTAGTGATAATTTATTTACCAAGCAAATATATGAAATTATATGCATATTAATAATATATTATAATATTATTAATATGCATATAATTTCATTTAATATAAGGGTTGTATATCATTGATGAAATAGGATATTATGGCTAATATATTTTTAAAGTTCCTCATATTAAAGACACTTTAACAAAAAGTACCTTAAATTAATACTCAAATTGACTTGTTCATATTAAAATTTCATACCAGGAGTCCTAGTTACAACAATATCAACAAAAAATCACTTCATAAACATTCCATAACATTTAACATTCCATTTAACAATACCAACAAAAAATGGTGTATAATTATACATTTGAAAAAGCATTCTTGATTTAAATGGAGAATATTTTAACCCCCCCCCAACCACACTTTGTGTATTTTTCATTGCATGAATAGAAGACTTCATCAGCAGCATTAGAAAGAACAGTAACTCATACCTTAGCATTTTTAGTTTATATATCTTTCCTCTAATAATGAAATATCTCACCAAATCAGATTCATATGATTTTCTCTAAATGTGACATCAAATCTATAATATTTTTCATTTTATATATTAAGTGTGTGCGTGTTTATTTAAATATTGATCATTTAGAAACTGATTTGATAAAGAATATTTTTTTGATGATTGTAAACAATGAAATAAATTTATACAAATCTTAGTGACTATTTACCAAGCACACATATGGAATTATATGCATATTAATATTAGGGTAGTATATCATTGATGAAATCGGATATTATGGCTAATATATTTTTAAAGCTGCTCATATTGAAGACACTTTAACAAAAATACCCTTATATTAATACTCAAATTGACTTGTTCATATTAAAATTTCATACCTGGAGTCCTAGTTACAACAATATCAACAAAAAAAAACTTCATAAACATTCCATGATAACATTTAACAATATCAACAAAAAAATGGTGTACAATTATACATTTGAAAAAGCCTTCTTGATTTAAATGAAGAATATATTTACCTTCCCCCCCTCAACCACACTTTGTGTATTTTTCATTGTATTAATAGAGGATTTCATCAGCAGCATTAGAGAACAGTAACTCATACTTTAGCATTTTAAGTTTATATACCTTTCCTTTAATAATGAAATATCTCACCAAATCAGATTCCTATCATGATTTTCTCTAAATGCGACATCAAATCTATAATATTTTCCATTTTATATATTAAGTGTGTGCACGTTTATTTAAATATTGATAATTTAAAAACTGATTTGATGAAGAATTTTTTTTTAATGTTTGTAAACAATGAAATAAATTAATACAAATCTTAGTGACAATTTATTTACCAAGCAAACATATGAAATTATATGCATAACAATATAAGGGTAGTATATCATTGATAAAATCAGATATTACGGCTAATATATTTTTAGAGCTGCTCATATTGAAGACACTTTAACAAAAAGTACCTTATATTAATATTCAAATTGACTTGTTCATATAAAATTTCATACCATAAGTCCTAATTACAGCAATATCAACAAAAAATAGTGTACAATTATACATTTGAAAAAGCATTTTTGATTTAAATGGAGAATATTTTTATCCCCCCCCCCTCAACCACACTTTGTGTATTTTTCATTGCATGAATAGAGGACTTCATTAGCAGCATTAGAAAGAACAGTAACTCATACCTTAGCATTTTAAGTTGGTATATCTTTCCTTTAATAATGAAATTTCTCACCAAATCAGATTCCTATCATGATTTTCTCTAAATGTAACATCAAATCTATAATATTTTCCATTTTATATATTAAGTGTGTGCGTGTTTATTTAAATATTGATAATTTAAAAACTGATTTGATAAAGAATTTTTTTTTAATGTTTGTAAACAATGAAATAAATTTATACAAATCTTACTGACAATTTATTTACCAAGCAAACATATGGAATTATACGCATATTAATATAAGGGTAGTATATCATTGATGAAATCGTATATTACGATATACAATATATTTTTAAGACTGCTCATACTGAAGATATTTTAACAAAAAGTACCTTATATTAATACTCAAATTGCCTTCTTTATATTAAAATTTCATACCAGAGTTCTAGTTACTGGACTCACTTATAGCATGTTCATATTTACTTAATTTTAGAATTATCAGTAGCATAACGACATAGTATATAGTTTCTGAAATTTCTTTCTTAAAAGCTATTTTATACACACTTCCGTTAAATATAATAGGCCAATAACAGTTTGATAAAAATTGCATTAAATAAAAATTTAAACTGTAGGAACTGTAGAACTACTAAGTTACTCTGGATTACAAAATGTCAACAAACAAAATTATAAGTTACATCCAAGACAAAATATGGTTGGCTCATATAAGTATAATGCAACAATTTAATAAAGCATAGTAAAATTTAAGTTGTTTAAAATTTGAGTTATAAGAAAATTTACTTTCTTAAGAAGCTGAATTTTATATGATAATCTGATGAAATGTATCTAAACTGCCACCTTAAAAAATGTTTGGGTAAACATATAAAACTGAAAATAATAAAAGAAACTTGAGTCGAATCAACGATTTGTGACAGAATAAAGAAAATCCATTTAAATAGTGGGATTTAAGAATCCCAAATGAAATAAACATTGCTTAAATTAAAATTTTCAACAGTAGCAAAATATTGATTAGTTTTCAGATAATTAAGTATTTCAAGAATTTTAATTCCTAAACTATACATACAGTAAAACACTGAATAGTAGGTTCACTTTAATTCAAAAGATAAACACCTTTTTATTTTTAAAACTTAATTATTTGAATACCATTTAATTACAAGTACAAGGCTTACCCCAAATTTTGACATTTGTTTCACAAAAATTAGACGATTTAACGATTATATAAAATACAGCGAATGTACTTCTAGCAAGCCTCAAATGGCTTGCAACTAAACGCTTGTCATATAGTATACATATAATGTAAAGAACATCACGCTCCAAGTCCAAGATTCACGAATTTAAACGTAAACATTCAGCTCAAACGTCCACCCAGGCAGAGATTACGATGAACTCGTGGTTTTTCGATACGATAGCGATATTCAAAAATCAATATCTCTTTACTACCGAGAGAAGCGGTCAGAGATGAGAGCTTCTCATACATGTTTTCAGATGCTCATGCAAACTCTGCCCCTTATATCTCTCATTCTGATTAATCATTAGAAAAAATATATGGTGTGGAAAGGCTTTATTAATGGTTGACTAGGTACAATTGCATAGTGTGCTTAAAATTAGATTTTCAATTTATTAATTGATGAAGGCACTAAAAGAGTCGAACAAAGTCAGTAAACAATATATGAGAGGCCCGATACATGCCAAAATAATACAAAATTAAGAATATATAGTATTATAGTTAGTAAAAAAGATATTAGTAAGCCAAAAATCATTGTTTTGTCCAGAAAGCCGCCTTCAACCCGTTGATGCTAATTACAAGAACAATGACCTTAAACAAAGTATGGAAAGGATATGGTAAGAAAAACTCTAAACAGCTCTTATTTATTACTAAGAAAAGATTAGTTTTATTAATTTTAAGTACTGTTGCTTGAAAGTTGCCGGTTTGTTGGTTAGGAGCGTTATGGTCTATTGTTCTGCTACACAAGAATTAATGAGACAAGGATCCATTGATTAAAGCTAATTCTGAACGGCTAAGAACATCTAAGCTAGCAGTGGGATTCAAGCCTTCGAATTCTGGTAGAGAAGAGCATTGCTCTCACGCATTCGGCCATTGTTTGGCTGTTTTAAACTAAAAATATAAAATCCTTTGTTTATGTATGTAAACTTGTATGCCTGTCTGTTTGCCATGCATTCCGAAGTGACTGGACCGATCTTCTTGAAATTTTGCACGGTGATTCAGTTAAACTCTTAAAGGTATTAGGCAGGTCAAATTGTGTGGAGTTCAAGTCTATGATCCTAATAGAACTGTTTTCCCCTCCATCGCACCTGGCGATCATTAGTAAGGCACCACTGAAATATTTTTCTTTTCAGTCAGTTCTAAAATAATTGATAAAATAATAGTAATGTGATTTTGTTGAAAATGTGCTCAGATAATATGAGTTTCTGAAATATTTCATTATTTAAATTCCTCTGTCTTTATTTGGTATATTTTTTATTTATGCTTTTTATTTATGCTTTTTCATTATCATTCGCCAATTTTCCGCGCCAATCTATTCCATTACTTAGCAAATTAGAGCCAACTGCCTCTTCTAAAATTTGTCTCCTCGAAAAGGGGTTCGGTTTGTTTTATCCTAAAGCTGCCTTTATGTCATAACTCTAGGTTCCCCTCTCCGTTAGTAATTTGTTAAACCCCTTTGATACATTCAAAATATAAATTTCAAAATATGAGGTAAATAAAAATATTTTCATTGTTTTTAATTAGCCCCTTCATGCGCAGCTTTCGGTGCATGCATTTAAGGTTCCCACATAAAGGTTATACTTATTTCGACATTTAAATCTGCTTTTTAGATTATACTGCACTAATAACACTTGAAATTACGGACCGGAAATAAAAGAAATCAAGTTGTTATCCTAAAACGAATATTACATGTATGTATCAAAGACATCAAAGGTGGTGATGCAACTGGACCCAATGGGCCGAGCCCGTCAATCCAGATAAATGTATGTGACAAAAAATAAAATAATTATATTTGGTGATATCTGGCAACGGATTGAAGGAAAACCACGTAAAGTTTTAGCCAGATCATTTAAAGCGAACAAATTTTTCATGACATAAATGTTACGTACTTTTCAAACGATAATGCTATTACCAGTGAATTTAGTAGTGTTTGACCTTGCTCCTCCCCCTGCAATTTTTTTGATGCATCCTGCATTTTTCAAAATTTGTTTTCTTTTTGAAAGGGCTGAACACGGGCCCTTGAAAGCACATAATATATGTTTTACGGACAAATAGACCCAGTATGGAGTACAGAAAATGTCCTTCCACTTGACTAAAGTTGCCCTTTTTGATAAAGGTACCCTACGGCTTTTTAAAAGAAGAACACTAGAAATAAAATTTGCACCTAAAATATAGATAACAAAAAATAGCGAAATTGAATTCAAAATTTTAAAGAAATATACCACGTTAAAATTGATAAAATGAAATTAGTTAAGTAAATATGGTAAAAAAAATTGTATTTGAAAACATTTTACTAATTAACAGACCAATTAAGTTGCTTAAAATACTTTAACTGTTTCAACACGCAATTAAAAGCAAAATGTGGGAAACGGCTCCATATAGAGTAGCTAAGCCCGTTTTTTGATTAATAGAATAAGACTGGATTTTAAAAAATGGATAAATATATACACATATATATACATATTATATATATACATATATATACATATTATATATATATATACATATATATACATATATATATATATATATATATATATATATATATATATATACATATATATATATATATATATATATATATACACATATATATATATATATATATATATATATATACATATATATATATATATATATATATATATATATATATATATATATATACATATATATATACATATATATATATATATATACATATATATACATATTATATATATATATATATATATATATAAATATATATATATATATATACATATATATATATACATATATATATATATATATACATATATATATATATATATATATATATATATATATATATATATATATATATATATATATATATATATATATATATATATATACATATATATATATATATATATATATATACATATATATATATATATATATATATATATATATATATATATATATATATATATATATATAATATATATATATCCCCACATGTATACACGTCATGTTTAAACTAGTGAAAATGGGCTTAAGAATGGCCAAAATAAATATTTAAAGTAACAAAATTTAAGTTTCCTAGTACTAAGTACAACCGTAGCACTGAAACATGTCAAAAATTATTCAGGCATAGTCAAAACGAGTATTTCCTTTTAAATCTTAATACTGATATTTTTCGGGATTATATTACTTTCTTTCCTTTGTACAAGTAAGTATAAACTGAGCAAATTTAATTTTTATTTGTCCTTTAACACGTGCTGGTATACTTCACCGCCAACTTACGAGTGCTGCGGGCTTTTTTTCGTGAATCGCTCGAAAGTTTAGTTATTCAGAAAAATCGCAGTAAATCGTAAATTACTTTGTATTTATGAAAGAAAGTTTTTTTTTTATTTTACACTTTAATATATACTGTATAATTATTTAACAAAAATAAAACAATATTTTTACGAAATCACAAATATAAACGATTTTTAAAATTAAAGTCCGATAATCTGTCAGCGCATATTTCTTCATCACTATCTTTGTCACAGCGGCTCATTTTATCAATTTTGTATTCAACAATAAAAAAAACCAAGCTTCAAATTGACAAAACACGACTTGTACGTTCTGGAGCCAGGAATTCGATTGAAGACGAAATAACGCAACAAAAGACCGAGTCACTCGAAAATCATAACTTGTGGAAAGAAAAAATGCAAAGCATTGCACAGTAATGCAAACACGCTTATAATGTCACACATACATATAATTATACGTATTTAGTAGATTTTCCAGACAAACCGGACCCCTCTCCGGGGTGGGGGACGATTTTAAATGTGACATTTTGTCTCAAATTAGGTAAATTCTTTACTGAGAAAAAATTTGCATAAAAATATTTAAGATATAATTTTTTATAGCTATAAATCTTGAAACATAATTATTATTTTAAAGTATTTTTATTAATTTAATTTAATTGTCAGCTAGTGTAGGCCTTTTAATTTTTTTTTTAGAATAGATGAATTGATTAATGCATCGGAATATAGACTAGATTTAATCAGTACCCAGGGTAAATATTTTGGGCTTTGTAGAAAATTTGGTATTGGTTGCAAAGTTGGTAAATTTGGTCAAAATGCGCATTTCCGCAGAAATATGAACACCAAAATTTTGTGGTTACGACACTGTCTTTACTTCGTTATATATATATATATATATATATATATATATATATATATATATATATATATGTATGTATGTATATATATATATGTATATATATATATATATATATATATATATATATATATATATATATATATACATATATATATATATATATATATATATATATATATATATATATATATATATATATATATATATATATATATGTGTGTGTGTGTGTATGTGTGTGTGTGTGTGTAATAAGACGGACTTCATGATGGGTGGTTGTAATCATGGCCCATAAAAGTGACACCGTTTGAGCTAAAGACCTTTATTAAGATAACGTTGGACGACGGCTCCCCACTTCATTATAGGGACAGAACAAACTGAAGGGTCAGCTAACATGAAGTAATATGTAAAACACCCTTAACACCCGGGTCAACATCTCAGTCCAAATCTGTGGGGAAATCTCTAGAAAAATCTGCCTTCTACAGTGTGCATGTCCTTTTTTGTTTGGAAATTTCCCAAATTGTCCGCTAGGGCAATGTACAGTTATAATTGGTTATACCCCCGTCTCTGAGAGCTTCAACTGTAGTCCCAGTGGTCAATTTAGGTTAAGGGTTAAAAATGGGAATGTAAAAGAACGCGGGAATTTTTGGCCCTTGACTTAAGTTAGGAATACCCCTGAGAATTTTCCTTATATATATATATATATATCAATTTAAGGTTTAAAAATGATGAAGGTGAATCGATTAATGTCTTGGAATGTAGATTTGATTAAACGAGAACCCTCAGCAATTATTTTTAATTTTGTAAAAGAATTTGGTACTCATTGGTAAATTGACTGCAAATTGAGTTAATTGCACGGTCAAAATTAATATTTCCTTTGAAATATGGACCATTAATTTCCTTTAATTCGTAAAAAGTAATTTTTTAAGTTTTAAAAATGATGATAGATGAATCTATTAATGTCTTGGAAAGTAGGTTTGTTTAAACGAGTACCCTCATCAATTATTTTCAATTTTGTAGAAAATTTGGTACCCATTGGTAAATTGACGGTAAATTCAGTTAATCGCTCGGTCAAGTATTTTCGTTGAAATGTGAACCCTTAAAATTTGTGATTACAACACTTCCTTTATTTCGTAAAAAAATAATTTTTTAAGGTTTAAAAATGATGATAGAGGAATCCATTAATGTCTTAAAATGTAGATTTGATTAAACGAGTACTCTTAGCAGTTATTTTCAATTTTGTAGAAAATTTGGTAAATTGGCGTAATATTTAGTTAATTAAACGGTCAAAATGTGTTTTTTTTTCACCGTTCTGTTTATTTTCGTTGAAATGGGAACCCCTAAATTTTGTGTTTACAATACTTCTAAAAAAAAAAAAAAAAATCAACGCACATAACGTACGTAACCTTACAACATACGCAACCTTACAACAACGTACAGCCTTAAATTACAAAGCATTTAAGGTTTGAAATTGATGTCTCCTCCTTAAAGTAAGTTATCTGGGTTGATACAGGGGCCAAATACTCATCCTCTTTTTGTAGGTTGAGTTCTGAGGAAAGATCTCCAGCCTTATTCATCGTTGCCACCCTGGATAATTGGTTAAGTGTCTTACTGAATAAAAAGGCTCATGCATTATCTCTCTTAAGGTGCATTCTCTAAGAGCAGGATTTAACAAACGGATTTTAAAAAAAGGAAATGTTTCCATACATGCATGTAGTCTACATCTTACAACTAGTAACGTTGGGAAGTGAATGATTTACGCAGCCATGACCCCATAAATAACGGCTACTGGGTGACGCCTTTCTACTATAAAAGAAAAAAAAAACGCAAGAAACCTAATTGCTCTCTGAGAAGTTCATTAATATCCTGCTTTCCCTTATTTCCCCTCCTTTTTTTTATGGTTGAATTCAATTGGAACATCTTTTGTTCGGGCAGGCTCATGACTTCAAAGCAAACTTAATGGAGATCCCGAACGGAGCGTCTCGATAGACAGTTTAATTAATAGATGGGTGTGTTTAGATGTGGCATGGGGGGAAGAGTTTGCGGGCGATTTATACTTAATACTGTAGTTTACGGCTTAAATGCGCAAGATAAAGAAAATTGACGAAACGATGGAGTAATCACAATCGATGCTTGAGAAAGGTAAGGGCACGTGCAAGATATAATCCACTGCAGTGTTGGACCTATAAGTACAGATGTAAAAAACCCGGAATTTTGAAGAGGTCGGAATAAAACCAGGAATTTTGGGGAATAAACCCGGAATTTTGGGAACTTTGGGAAGAAATCATTTTAACAATCTTTACATTTATTTTTTCAACAGCGGCTATTTAAGAACTAGCATATTATTTTTAAGAGATTTTTCTTTTTACTTTTGGCAATATATATATATATATTATATGTATATATATATATATATATATATATATATATATATATGTATATATATATATGTATATATATATATATGTATGTATATATATATATATATGTATATATATATATATATATATATATATATATATATATATATATATATATATATATATATATATATATATATATGTATATATATATATATATATGTATATATATATATATATATATATATATATATATATATATATATCTATATATATATATATATATATATATTCAAGAAATAATAGCAATGAGCATTTCAATGATTTTATAGTAGTACTTATGTAATTAATTACCCTGTTATTCTTGTCAAACACATAACTGGTTGCTTCAATTCTAATTGTTAATAAAATAATTATATACATTATTTATTATGTAAATTGTTTTATGCTAAACTTTTTCCCCTCCTTTTATAATATAAAAATAAATATCTTTAAATTTAAAATAACAGTTTATTATTTTTTGTAATGCATATATCATTTAAAGGTGTCATCAAATGACACTGTTGCATTTTGTGTCCAATTCCTACACATACACATTATATATATATATATATATATATATATATATATATACAGAGAGGGAGAGAGAGAAAGGTTTGGTTTGGAGAGTTACGGTCTACTTTTTGCTACACGAGGGCTAATGAGACCGGGACCTACAGCTTAAAGCCGATTCCGAACGATATTTTGTGTCCAATTCCTACACACATACACATTATATATATATATATATATATATATATATATATATATATATATATATATATATATATATATATATAGAGAGAGAGAGAGAGAGAGAGAGAGAGAGAGAGAGATGTTATCCAAGAAAAATAATGATTTATGGGATTTGTGACACTACAGATTATTGCCTAATATTTATATAATAATAAAAATATTGGATATTTCTCAAAGGAAAAATATACTCATAGATTCATACTAAACATGATATCTTGCCAAATACAGTTAGTTAATCTCAATTATTCAATTTTTTTAATAGCATATAATAGTTAAATTTTGTGAAAATATCAACTTAAGAGGTCTACAACAAAGACAGAAAAAAAATGGTGGTTCTCATTGTGTCATAGGAATTGGAGATTTCAAAATATTTCAAAATTTCCATGTTTTGGAAATTTTCAAAATTCTCTTCCCAAAAAATCCGGTTTTTTCCTGGGTTTAAAATGGGTTTTTTCCACTGCTCACAACTCTACCTATAAGGCAGAGGTATTGAACCCGAGGGTTTCCTGGAACTTTGACAGGTGTCTCGCAAGTAATCTCTGTTTGCTTAGTCAAAGCGATAAAATTTTAGTTTTTATAAATGATTTTATTCTTAAAGACAGTTTGGTTGTAAAAATGATTGTAAATAAATATTTTATGGATAAAAAAAAAGTTCTAAAATTTCGCAAAAGTCACCTCCTATAAATACATTAATCGAGAAGCATTACGTCACATATTAGTTCTGCTCTTTTTGCCTCTCCTTGCCTGTTTCCGAAGATACCCACGCATCTGGATTATCTGGGTTGAAGCCGACCCCTTGGGTTGTAGCATATATCCCGTACTACCAAACCCAATCAAAATATGGTTGCTTTTGTTTATTATTCATAGAGCATATTATAGAAAACCATAAATCCTCATTAGCTACCTTATCATTCAATATTTTAAACATTTATCTAGAATATAGTTGACCTCTTGGAACCTGTTAGGTTGCAGATTCTAACAATTATTCCAGGCATAAAAATATTTTTCAATAATCACATACAAGTTATTAAAATAATTTTCTTTTTAATAATTTGTTATAATTTAAAATATTGCTGCTGTTGTTTATTATTTATAGAATATATTTTAGAAAAAAGAATTAGCCACCCAACCATTCATTCAATACCTTTGTCGATGTTGACCAATAACACAAACACAAATGTAGACAATAACATTTGTCTTTAAACTTATTTTTATAATCATATTGTCAGCAGCAACGTGCGGTCATCACTCGCAAATTGTTCTCGTTTTTTAAAACTACAAAAAAGTGTTGCCACAAAAATGCAACTAAATTATACTACAAAACAAAACATAGCACACTGAGCATAAAACATAACAGTACAAAATGTAAGACATTGAGTTCGAGGATAAACAACAAAACAAAATACAAAACATTAATAAATGATTCAAACAACCTTATTAAGATGTTTGTGTTGTGATAACATAAAGATGCAATAATAATTTTGTAAATTGGAGTAGGATAAAGTTTAGAAATCTTAATTTTTTCTGCTCTCTCATCAAGAGGTTCCTTCAAGAAAACAATAATATCAGAGGGTTCCCCAAGATGTTGTTTATATCCTTTTGGGAATCTATAATCTTCGTTCGAAACTACACGATTTGACCTATGAAGTTTCACTGGTGATGTGAAAATTCATGTTAATTAATTAGAACTCTCTTCTCGAAAAAAAAAAACATAGCTTTACTGAGAAACACACGTAATAGAAAACAAAAATTTAAAACTAAACATCAAACGCTACAGCCCCATCTATATCAGAAAAACTGTATCAGTGAATATCATTGCTTTAGGGGATTTCCACGCACAACTTAAGTCATTCTCTATTTGATTCTTAATTGGTACGGACGGGCAAAACATTCGTTAAAATATAACATGACGTTAAATGATCATTCAGTAATAAAATGATTAAGAAAAGTTATGCAAGATGCATTAATTAAACGGAGCTATTTTAAATTGATGCTAAATAAAATCAAAGTTATAGCACTCGACTAATTTCAATAGTTTGTCTTAAAATATTCTTTTACCCATACAAATAAATGAGATTGAAATACGCTTTCTAACAATCAAATTGGTATAGCGGTCGAAAACGAACCTCGATAAAGACAATCTAGGGCTCTGGACAAAGATAAATTTATGGGTCCCCTTAACCCTTTAGCGGACAGTAGTTTCGTATCAAAACCACCTATTAAACATCTGTTTTTTTTAACTTTACTTTTTGGAGTACTTTACTTTATCTTTTTATAATTATTTACGGCTCCAATCTCATACATCTGTGATGTATGGAAGCCAACTATGTAGAATCAAGAGCTTCTGAAATAATAATAATAATAAAAAAAAAATAAATAAAAATAAAAAAAAAAAATTTTGGAGACATGGATGATTTTCGATTTTTTTTTTTATGTTTTTGACATTTTTAATTTACGACAGATGGTAGCTCTATACCTAATTTATTTTTTCTTTTGAAATATATGTTTTAAGCTTGCTGTACCCGAGTAATTCAATTTATATTACTTATGACCCCAAATAAAGTACCTATACAAACAACACTTATAAATTGTTAAGCTATTTATTTATTAAACCATGTTAAGGATTATTATTTATTGTTCTTCCGGCATAGTTAAACATTTAAAAAAGCATAATGTTCAAGCTGTACAAGGGGAGGGTTAGACAGTTAAACCACTCCTCAAACCCTCCTTAGGTATCCTCTAAGGCAAACTATCCTTAGGATTGTAAAGAAAACTTATATTTTACATTTACAAGGTTCATGGATAACTAATTACAATAAACTAATTACATTAAATTCCCATGAATTTATTTTGGTGACCGTTAAAGGGTTAACCTAACTATTGAGGGTATATCTCTCTAAAGTGTGTGTGAAAACAGTAGATTGGCCTTTCATTACACACGCTAACTATGCATATATTATCCAGATTTTTTTAAAATTAATATCTGTGTGGTTTTTTTATTTTTCAATTTTATTTATTTATCTTTTTTAATGTTTTAAGTATTTTGTGTGACTTGCGAGGGTACCAACAACACCCATAAGGCCGAACTTGCCCACAAAAGCGTCGCGTTCTTTATTAAATTTGACGCGTTTCGCGAGAAGAGCTTCTCGCTAATAGGTGTCGCTGCTTACCAACAAACCGATGCGATCGATCGTCTGTTGATGCGATGATGAATTTTTCTCTCTTCCTGAACATCGTCCGCCCCGCAGGCTGTCGGAAACAGGAAGCGACTGCTTCCAAGCACAAAGCTATTAGCCGGTAACAGTAGAGAACCCTTCGATTCATCTTATCATTAGCCTCCTCTCGACGTTGGCTGTTTTGCCGGTACTTGGCGAGCGAAGAAGAAAACAAAAAGCACGCAAACATTGCATCCATAATGGCGGGTGGGAAAAAAAGATAAGAGGTAAATAAATCTCGCGATTATTCCTATTATTATTATTTGCATGAATAGGTAGGACCCACGACATAATTTGCAAAAACAGGAACGACTGAAAGTAAATTTTTTGGCCAGGACCTGGTCGAGGTACCGGACACATCGGACAGTTACCCGGATTCTTCCAACATAAATAAATAAATGATTATTTAAAAGCGAAAATAATAAATATAATGTTTTTTAATCTTACATTTTTAAGAAAGAAAATAAAGCATGGTAATTCCTATATATATATGTAATGAGATGGACTTCTCATTGGGTGGTTGCAGTCATGGCCATAAAACTAATACCGTTTTAACTAAAGACCTTTATTAGGATTACGTTGGAGGATGGGTTCCCACTTCATCATAGGGACAGGACAAACTGAAAGGTCAGCTAGCATGTACAAAACCCTTAACACCTGGTCAATATCTGAGGAAAAAAATCTGCCTCCGACAGCGTGTATCTCCTTTTTATTTGGAAATTTCCTAAATTGTCCGCCAGGGCCATGTAGGTCTATAATTGGCCAGACCCCTTCTCTGAGGACGTAAACTGTAGCCCCAGTGGTCAATTTAGGTTAGGGGTTAAAAAGGGGAATGGAAAATGACGCGGGAATTTTTAGCCCTTGATTTAAGTTTTGTAAACCCCTGAGAATTTTCCTTACACACATACACACACACACACACACACACACACACACACACACACACACACATATATATATATATATATATATATATATATATATATATATATATATATATATATATATATATATATATGCATGTATGCATATATGTATGTATGTATATGTAATATTTTAACTCCCAATTAGCAAACATAATTATAATTGTATTTTAAAATTAATTTCTGGCGATTCTATCCTTAAATTCTAACCTTTGGCGAAACTCTTTTATTCTCCCCTTTTCATTCTGGAAAATTGGCGACTTAACATAGACCAAAATTAATTCCTCCTTGCCTTTGCAATCCTTATATATCTCCTTTATATAAATTAATTTCGCTTCATTCACACCATCACATGGTTAACTATTAACACACTGATATGCTGTCTCCTATCCCTATAAGATGGAATGTACATGTTTTTCACACGCAGAAGTCATGGATGCTGAAGTAAACTCACAGTCTTATGCGATGATTTTTTTGTCTTCTATATATTAATTGTTATATAATAATTGTTCTATATTTTCTTGTCTTCTCTTTTGACATGATCGCTATCGGACAATCGAAATGTATCCATATTGAATCGGGTATAGTCGGTTTAGCACAAATGATTCAGGAGTTAATAGTAATAGGTTAAAAAGTACGCATACGCATGTTTTTCCACCTTGTTGTTGCTTATGACCAATTTTTTTGATACAAATCTCGATGGTCAATTTCAGATACACACTTCAAAGTTTACATAGTCCTTGGGAAATAATGGCATAACTTATATCAGTCCTTGAGCGACAGTCTTTTATCTAGTGTCCCGATTTGAAGGGCTTTCCTCACGCATTAAGATCTTCTCAAAAGGAGTGGAACCACACGTGCACGGAAAGAGGGCAAAAACCACCGTTCCAGCAGAAATGTCCCATTCAATTGAGGATTCCAGTGAGAAACTGCTGTCTGAGGCACAAAGGGAAGTTTTTCCTCCGGATGCTCAAGTGTTACAGCAGTAAATTTAATTCCTTAGCATACAGATTATTTCAGAAAGAGTGTTTCAATTTTCATCTAACGTTTTATTACTGAACAAAAGTAATGAGGGGTAGAGATTGCAGCAATGAAATTATTCTTCAAGAATAATGATACACGTAGGCCTAAAATATTCCTTACGGCATTTCAAACTATGGCCGCAATATATAAGACACACTGTTCCCTTAAGTAACATAGTTTGAAAATACCAAATGAAGGAATTTTGGAAAAACACACAAGATAATGATTTATATTCAGGCATTGTACAAGCTTGCGATTTATGATTCGTCGTAATAAGGAGCTAAGAAATCGATGATCCTTATCTTCAGTTATTGAACATTTCACTACTAATCATCTGCCCATTATTTTGTGATTTATATGGCCATTAAAGAAGAAACTACCGACAAAATGAAGATAAAAATGAATCTCTCGAGTTTAGATTTCTGAGATATCGATGATTGTCTTCCAAAGTATCTGTAAGAAACCGATCTATTGTAAGTATCCTCCTTAATGCAACCCACAGATTTCACATAATATTCTTAACTTTATTAGAGTTAATGAACCTAATGGTTTCCAGTGGAAGATTTTCATTTTCAGAAAATTAATCTTTGGCTGTACTTAATTTAGTCGAGAGACTGAAAAATATTATAATTTTGCCTTTTGGGGATTGTTTCTTTAAAAGATCCGGTCAATGCCTATGTTGCAAGTACTCCATTCATACTTCCACTTATACTCTGCTTGATTATCGGCAATTTTTGCATATCCATACATTACAACGGAACCGAAAAAATAGGTAGTGACAGTGACGAATGGTCCAAGTTCCAGAGAGAAAAGAAAATGGCGGAAATATCCAAACAGTCGAACAACAAATAAAAGCAATCAGGCGACCGTACATGTCCTCGAATTATTATCTTTCAGTGAGTATGGGAGCGGAAAATTGCACCAATATTTTCTCTCACGTTCTTTTTATTTATTTTTTTCTTTCCCAACCAAATCAAATTGCTCTCAGTCCTTTAAAAACCTTGTTCTACAAAAATTACAGACGGCTATTTCTGTAATTATTATTTTTTTCCTTTTTTTTTTATCTCTCAAAGTCGACTGAGTTCTCCAAGCTTTAAATATTTGCAACAAGATTCCATCAGGAATAATTATTTCTATAATTACAGCTATTTCTATAATTATTATTTTTTTTCATTTTTTTTATCTCTCAAAGTCGACTGAGTTCTCCAAGCTTTAAATATTTGCAACAAGATTCCATCAGGAATAATTATTTCTATAATTACAGCTATTTCTATCATTATTATTATTTTTTCATTTTTTTATCTCTCAAATTCACTGAGTTCTCCAAGCTTTAAATATTTGCAACAAGATTCAATCAGGAATAATTATTTCTATAATTACAGCTATTTCTATAATAATAATTATATTTTTTTTATCTCTCAAAGTCACTGAGTTCTCTAAGCTTTAAATATTTGCAACAAGATTCAATCAGGAATAATTATTTCTATAATTACAGCTATTTCTATAATAATAATTATTTTTTTTTTCATTTTTTCTCTCTCTCAAAGTCGACTGAGTTCTCCAAGCTTTTAATATTTGCAACAAGATTCCATCAGGAATAATTATTAAATTATCTCCGAAACAACCTAGTGTCAAAACATGTTACAGTCATTTGGTCAAATATACATTGACATTAGATTTTAAGACACAAACCAGAAAGTTGGAAAAAAATGAACCGTATGTATTACTGTATAACAAGCAAATATGGTTAAGATAAAATAAACATTATACATACAGGGGAATTTATTAATAAATCAGCTGAGTATCTAAACTTCAGAAACTTTATTACTACGCGAAATATTAAAAAGGATACCTTAAAAAAATGAAGAAGATCAAGGCTACATTCTTATGTGGTGGGAGATCAGTATAATAAAGAGATAAATTCGAAACTAATGAGCAACACAACCGAAAGATGAATATCAGGAGTCGGATATATACTGTTAAAAGCACAGTTATGAATATTTCATGACGAACTGCATCTACGGAACTATAAAACCCAAGACAGGTTTCCTTTCCATACCCAGTCATTAACCTCTACATTTCTAAGGCCGGATAAAAAAAGAACAATAATTCCCTTCTCGGATCATATTATTTATTAATTATTCAAAAAACATTCTTCCATATTAGTTTTTTTTAGGAGAAATATAAAGTTTCATCTGAATATCTTCAATTTTTTTTGGTGTGCAATGAAAAACTTGTATAACGAAAGTTAATTGAATAAACATTTAGCTTTCTTTTGTTGATTTTAAATCTAGATAGGAAATCGAGAGATGTAATTATAACATCATTTTAATTTTTACTCAATTAATAATCTTAAGCAGGAGCCAATCTGCATATTCATTGTGGGCTAGAACCTATCTTCTATCAATTAATTTCTTTACTTTTTTTTGTTTTCTTATGTCTTCGAAGCTTTTGTGTTTGTTATTTGTCTGTATCGTTTATCAAAGCAAAACAGTTCAGCAAATGACTGCTTAATAACAGACTTAACAACAGAAGGCAGTTGATTTTTTTTTATCGCTGTTTCTATTATAATGTTATGAAATTAATCATTCTTAACTTAGCGTCAGGGAAGACAGCAGAAAATTATTTAACATTAATAATCATTATAACAAAATTACTTGCAAAATTAATATTAAATATGTGTGATATGAATAAGTAAAAATACTAATTTCTTTCTACCTTTTAACGGATGTGGGGGTTCAAACATGAAAAAGAGAAAATATCGACTAAACACATGTCATTGCGTTTTGAAACCTCATCTAAAAGAAAACAAATTCCTATTTTAAATTATATATTATTTTTTAGTATTTTGCCTAACATTTACCTAATGTTGTTACCTAATGTAACATTTACCTAATGTTACCTAATGTACCTAATATTTTTACAAGTAACTCAAAATAATTAATATAAACTAGAGAAGGATTTTCATTTGTTGTATTAAGTCTACGTTTTTTTGTTTCCAACTTATGACTCATAGTGTTGTTGTTGTTGTTGCATATGACACTTGGTTTAACCATGCACTATTGAGCCGGTGGCTACTCGTATTAAGGCAAGGGGGTGCGCCTTTCGTTTTGAGGTGCTCGTAGGTCCTCGTAATTTTGAAGCAGGAACCAAGCAGAAGACACATAGGCTTGGCCTATGTGTCTTCTGCTTGATTGAGAAGGTATTGATTGAGAACTTGACACTGTGACCACGAACATATACTCATAGTGTTAATTGTAATTAACTACACAGAAAAATATATAATAATTAAAAATGAGAATTTTACAAAATAATTGTTTCAAATAAATAATAGTTTTACTAAGGTATCGCCACTACGTGTGAATAAATACGAAGCTGTTTATGAGTTTAAATATCTTGAAACTATTGTAACCTTCAAAACTGACATAAATACTGAAATTGACAACGTCCTAGCGATGGCAAACAGGTGCTATTTTGGATTAAAAAGTCAATTGAAAAGCAGATTTCTTAAACAAAACACAAAACTAGCCACAAAAAAATAAAAGCTTCAATTTTTTTATGGAAATTTAGGTTTTTTAAAGTACATTAGGCAAAAAATAAATTAAAAATGAAAATAATTAAGCAACGTGAGACGAAAATGACAGAGTTAGTTAATATTTTCTTTCCGAATTTCATATTTCTTCTCAGCCTGTGATTTTATATAAGTAGTGATAGTCCTTTAATAAATTAGAGGAGAACAGATTGATGATGTTTGAAAGAAAGACACTCAGAAGAATCTTTGGAGCGGTGCATGAAAACAACAAATGGCGTACAGAATAAAATCACAAGTTATATCGAAAATATAAACAACCAGACATAGTTAATGTTATTAAAACCAATCGCGTTCCATGGCTGGAGCACCTTTATCGATCTGAAGACCAAAACACTGCAAAAGGGTAATATTCTCTAAACCAGAAGGAGTAAGAAAAAAGGATCGTCCATCGACTAGGTGGTTAGATGTTAGATGCAGTTTAGAAGTGAGAACTTAAAGCCAATTGATGAAACAAACTGAAGAGCCATGGCGCCGAATTGGTCAAGATGGAAAAAAAAAAAAAACTTATTGGGACGGCCTTGGCCTGTCATAACTTGTAGTGCCAAGGAATTTGAAGAAGAGATGTTTCAAAACTTTATAAAGTTCAAATATAATAAAAATGTAACACATTTAACTAAGGTATTTGATTAAATTATTTTGAGATATTCAGAATGCTGAAGAAGTGTGTTTTTCGCTTATGATTCTCCTTAAAAAAGTTAAATAATATAATTGTTTACGTTAACATGCTTGAACTCTACAAGACAATAATAATTTAAGCTAATATATAGCCATTTAAACGTTCATCAATACAAATTTATGAATAAATTCATGTTTTGAATAATAGCTGTTGTCGATTTTCTTCGTCCATGGCTCATACAAGCATGTCAAACTCGATGAGTAATAGGAGCCAAATTAAGAAAGGACTAAGTTTACGTTGACCGCAAAAAATAAAAGCTTCAATTATTTATGGAAATTTAAGATTTTTAAAGTACACTAGGCAAAAAATAAATTAAAAATGAAGATAATTAAGCAACGTGAGAACAAAATGACAGAGTAAATTAATATTTTCTTCCTGAATTTCATATCTCTTCTCTACCGTCATACTTAGTAGTTTACAAAAACACTCTTATGGCCTGTTAATTTTATATAAGTAGTGATAGTCCTTTAATAAATTAGAGGAGAACAGATTGATGATGTTTGAAAGAAAGACACTCAGAAGAATCTTTGGAGCGGTGCATGAAAACAACAAATGGCGTACCCTGTAAAATCACGAGTCATATCGAAAATATAAACAACCAGACATAGTTAATGTTATTAAAGTCATTCGCATTCGATGGCTGGGACACCTTTATCGATCTGAAGACCAAAACACTGCAAAAGGGTAATATTCTCTAAACCAGAAGGAGTAAGAAAAAAGGATCATCCATCGACTAGGTGGTTAGATGTTAGATGCAGTTTAGAAGTGAGAACTTAAAGTCAATTGATGAAACAAACTGAAGAGCCATGGCGCCGAATTGGTCAAGATGGAAAAAAAAAACAAACTTATTGGGACGGCCTTGGCCTGTCATAACTTGTAGTGCCAAGGAATTTGAAGAAGAGATGTTTCAAAACTTTATAAAGTTCAAATATAATAAAAATGTAACACATTTAACTAAGGTATTTGATTAAATTATTTTGAGATATTCAGAACGCTTATCTAAGACCACAAATTTAGAAGGTATATTTTTCGTGTGAGGTTTGAAAACACGCGAAAATTTTCGAACGAAATTATTTCCATGTTTAGTAGTGCTTATTGATAAAAGCAATTTTTAACATTTATTAATAGAAATATGTGTTGCCTGATCAGGAATTAGTACAGATATGTTTTTCGCTTATGATTATTCTTAAAAAAGTTAAATAATATAATTGTTTACGTTAACATGCTTGAACTCTACAAGACAATAATAATTTAAGCTAATATATAGCCATTTAAACGTTCATCAATACAAATTTATCTATAAATTCATGTTTAAAATAATAGCTGTTGTCAATTTTCCTCGTCCATGGCTGATACAAGCATGCCAAACTAAGATTAATACACGCCAAATTAAGGAAGGACTAAGTTTACATGGGCCGGATATATATATATATATATATATATATATATATATATATATATATAAGTTTCATTCATTTTTTTAATGGAAATTTAAGATTTTTAAAGTACACTAGGCAAAAAATAAATTAAAAATGAAGATAATTAAGCAACGTGAGAACAAAATGACAGAGTAAATTAATATTTTCTTCCTGAATTTCATATCTCTTCTCTACCGTCATACTTAGTAGTTTAGAAGAAATTGTGTTCGCAATTATTATTCTCAAAATTGAAGTAATATAAATGTAGTAATTCCTGATCTATCAAGAGACATATTTCCATTAATAAATGTTAAAAATTGCTTTTATCAATAAGCACTACTAAACATGGAAATAATTTCGTTCGAAAATTTTCGCGTGTTTTCAAACCTCAAGCGAAAAACATACCTTCGAAATTTATGGTGAAATCTGAATATTTCAAAATAATCTGACCAAATATCTTAGTTATATATTTAACATTTTTAATATGTTTTAACTTTTTAGATAAAGTTTTGAAACAATTATTTTGTAAAATTCTTACTTTAAATTATTATATATTTCCTATGTATTTTATATAGCATTTAAGATTTCAGAGCCATCTTAATTAAATCAAAAATAAATTATTGTATTTAATACTAAGTATACGGTGGCTCTTTATAACGTATATAAAACCACAAAGTGGCTTTCTTTGACCCCACGTTAACCACCGCTGCTTTAGAATATAGAAAAACTTTGTTACAAATTGAACATTTATATTTTAAATACAAGAAAAAAAAGGCTTAGTAATTCTAACGTTTGGAATTTGAGAAAAAAAAGCAAATATAGTGAAAAATCCATTTAAGATTTTCATTTTTTTAAAGCCGTTATAAATGTAATCATATACGTAAATAACTTTTGAAATAGTTAAGATGCAGATTTCAAATTTTGAATACATCTGTAGAAGATTAAAAAGAAAATTTGAACTAACAAAAAAAATAAGCGATGTTGTCCATATTAAGTGTATCGTGTCCTCTTACAAAAGGGAAATTTTAATTAATTTTTGAAATTTTTTCATTGTAAAAGTTGTTACAGAAGCAGAATTACGTTAAGAAATACGCTTTCATTCCATTTACATATCTACATACAAAATACGTAATTCCACGACGCACATGCTAACAGGAGATCAGACACGCGGTAATAAATTCTCCCAATGGGAAGTGTTAAGATTTGTTTAGTCATCTCGTGCACACCCTAGGATAAATCAGCAAGCCAACTTACTTCAGGAATCTCAAAGTAATCCTATAGGGATCTCGTCACCCGATAACTCATCGGTAATGACACGACACGTGATCAGAGCGAAACTTAAAGCGTCGATCTTCAGATCCACGTCTATAATTTTCACGTCAGCACCACCCCTGTTGGAGCCAGATTTACGGAACTGAATCGCTGTACACGCCACCACCGTGTATCTGCCCGTCAGAGTTGTAACATCTGAATGATTGTTCAGCCCGTCAAAGCCGTTGACACATAAGCGCACGTACTCCTGCTCCAAAATAACTTGACAGGAGCTCTCGAGGCTCTGCGATCAACAGGTTGTTGTTCCTCGAAATAGACGGAATCTCAGGGTCGGACTAAGTATCACTTATTTACGAGCCGAGTGTATACAGTAAGGGCGCGCCTTTTGTAATTGGAAAGCTTACTACGACTGGAAAGAATGTAGAGTAACACTTAGGGATCACTGAATAACGCTCCAGTCAGTTTCCAAAAGCGTCGCAAAAGCCTCCATTAACAAGCTAATCACAGTCACGTACTGCCAACTGCATAGAAAAGGGATAAGAAACCTCAAAACAAGAGAGGACGGTATTTTTTTTTAATTCAGTTTTTGGCAGAGGTCTTTGTTTTTTCCTCTAAGTACTTCGATAAAACGTTTAAAAACTTATACAATTTTGATAATTTTAACGGAATAAATACAAATGTGCTTCTTGTTTTCTTTCACACCAAACATCAACAGAGATGAAATGTATCTAGAATTTGTTTGCATTACGAACTGTTTCCTCTAAACAGCTACACTTCAGGTTTGGGAAAGGGATCAAGATTTTATTTTTAGTGGATATTTTCTGTTTTCAACTCATAAACAACTTTTCCAAAATGGAAACAAAACGCTTTTAAATGAGGCATACGACGTTAAATATCAATATTTCAAATATTCAGCTTTAAACTGTATTATCTTGTTGTTGCTCATTTCCCTGGTGTAGAAAACCTCTACAATATGTCCATTGGATCCGTCGCAATATGCAACTGGTCCATGGCAACTTCACTTGAGCGAGAAACACAAGGACTGAAGACTGACTAAACCTAAAGTGGGTCCTCGTAATTTTGAAGAAATGACCAAGCAGAAGACCTCTAAGCTTGGTCTACCACCTTCAGAAATATTGTTTGGAAACTTTAAGGACATTGCGAACACGAATCTATTTTACGTACCCCAGCCTCCATTAATAAACACGATGGAATTTTGGACGGTTCGAGCTTCGATGCCGCCATTCTTCTGTTACCTTTGCCGACTAAGCTACAGTGGCTCAAATTGTATTCTTAATATCAAGTTAAATTATTATGTTATATTAGATATATACGACAGTAAAATGTACAAGAAAAACTTTTAATTACAAAGAGTTTGAGGCTCTTGGGAGAGCTCACTCTCACTGAATTTAAAATAAATCATGAACATGGTAGTGCAAAACACTAACAATCCAATAAAATTAAATCACAGGAAGTATTAACGTAAATTGTCAACGCATATAAATGACTAGCAAAACAATCCAATAATTTTGATCAGGATTCGATACTGCCTTCCTTACTCACTTGAAGGTCACCCACTTCTAAACCCTCAGGTTTAGAAGCCTATACAAGAAAAATGCCTTGTACAGACCCATATGACAATAGATTGTGGGGATCCCATTTGTTTTTTGCTGATTCCGTTAAAGTTTAAATAAAAGAAATAATGATTTTTAAAGTTAGACTTTGAGTACATACGTATCTATTACAACATATTTTTGAATTATTTATTTAAGACAAATTACATTCATAATAATCAATAGTTACTATTATTAAAAAATCCGAATTTCGACATTAAAAGATCAGTATATAAAAATATTAAAACAACTCTAAATGAATATAACTATATTCTATTGGATATAAACAAACATAGGTATGTTTTACCTAAAATTTTGTTCTGAAAAATATTCAAGCATAGTATTCAAGTATAGTATTAAAATGCAACTGCTAAGCTTCTGTAAATATAATGTAGTAGTATGGTAAATATATGTACCCCTTGTATTTATACAAGGGGTACATATATTTGCCATACTACAACAACCATACCATAACCATACTACTAAAAAAATTTAATCTAAAATTTTTTTAACCAAGTTATATATGTATATATATATATATATATATATATATATATATATATATATATATATATATAAATATATATATATATATATATATATATATATATATATATATGTATATATATATGTATATATGTATATATATATATATATGTATATATATATATATATGTATATATATATGTATATATGTATATATATATATATATATATATATGTATATATATGTATATATATTATATATATGTATATATATTATATATATATATATATGTATATATGTATATATATATATATATATATATATATATATATATATATATATATATGTATATATATGTATATATGTATATATATGTATATATATTATATATATGTATATATATATTATATATATATATATGTATATATATATATATATGTATATATATATATTATATTATATATATATATTATTATATATATATATTATATATATATATATATATATATATATATATATATATATATATATATATATATATATATATATATATATATATATATATATATATATATATATATACAAATTTTAAATTTTTCAACCAGTTAATAAGTTTTTTAATTTTAAAATGTCAAATATCTTTAAGATTTTATATTTATGGAATAAAAAATATATTTATCTTCACTTTGATATAAAAATTTGATTTCTAATATACATGTTCCAAAAGTAATCTTTCTGGTAAAGGAACTTCTTTTTTTATTGGTATATATTTTTTATTTCGTTTATAAACATACTACTTGACATGACAGAACAAAGTATTTTTTAAAGGTAGAATGGGATTTAACAATTGTGAAAAATTCATTCTAAACCTAGAAGAACATTTTATGACGAATTGGAAAAAAAATTATTTTAATGAAGCTTTTATGTTTGGACAAGTACAATGTTCCCTTAGGATAATATGCAGCAGACCACACAGATTATACAAAATGGAATAAAGTAAAGAATCTATACAGGGTATCTGCCAAAATAAAATTTTTCAAATCCATGACTTTTCATAACTTTCCCTGATTTAGCGGATCAATTTCCATGACTTTAAAAAGCTTTCGTTAAAGTATATATGAATAAAACTTCTGATGTACATACAAATAAAATATATGCTTTTAGAGAAATTACAGGAATTTTATCATAAAAAACTATAAACTTACTTTATAAGTGTTAATAAACTCACATACATAAAAATAAATTGTTGTATCTACATACCCAAGTTTAATCATATAGCAATTTTTCAATCAAAATGTTTCCAATTTGAATTCAGGGTACTTTGGTATTATCCGGGTGACCATGAATAATAGCCAAATATAACCCTATAATGTTTATATACAATATCCCTAGAGATAAATTTATATTTTGTGCAAAAATCTTAACTAATTTTTATTAAAAAATAATTATTATTATATTAATAAAATTTTAATCTACAATTTAAGAAAAAACCAGAATAATATACATTTACCCACCCATTAAGCTTTCTTGCTTTGAGTTTCCTTGGTGAACAAATTTTACTTGGCAATAGGGTCAATAGGATAATACATAAATACCAAACTCAGTAACTTCAGCCAAATGACAAGTAAAAATAGAATTAAACAATTCAATGCATTTTTTTAATTGGTAGTTTAGCGGATCCATGACTTTTACGCATTTTACTTGAAAAATCAAGACTTTCCATGACAAAATTAATCCATTGTCTAAATCCATGATTTTCCATGACATTCCCTGACTTTCCAGGTGCGCGGAAACCATCTATATAAGAAACTCTGAATATTTCGTTTACATCATTTCGTTCGTATTTTCTTTTTTGAATGAAAGATTTCCTTTCAGTACTCCCTAGTATTAGATATTTCTAGAATTATCTAGAGAAACAGAATTCTAGAAAAGTTAATAAAAACTATTGGATTTGGTGAGTTCTGGATTCTCAACTGCCGTTTGCGTCACATCATATTTCGAAATTTTGTGCGTTTTTGAAATAGGGCGCTTTCTTCATGTCAAAACATTTCAAGGTGAAAGTCGTTTGTTTCTTTTCCCAAAATAACGTCTAAATCCTAAAGTAACAAACACATCGGCATGAGTTATGTGTGTACCCGCGAACTCTTTTCAAATAAATTTATTTTCCCAGGGTCGAGTTGAACTTCTCCCACTCTTCCCAATATCCATCTGTTCGGTGCCTTATCTGCGCGGTTAAGAAAGACAGATTCAAGAGCTGCGTGCAGAGAGGTTCTCATGATAAAAGAGCGATTCGGATACGGGGAGGAAGAGCGATGAGTGAGATGCTGCCATGCCCGCGAAGACAAATTAAGAGTCACTTGGTACCTCCAAGGAAGAAAGAAGAGGATATTAGAGGTAGTAAACAGGAGGGTAGATTATCGGGATGGAAAGCAGATGAAGTTACGGAAATATATCTTGGAAAAAAAAAAAAAACTTCCTTTCACCAGCATCTTCTTTCTTTATATAATTTATTTATTTATTAAGGAGTAGATAATCTTCCAGCATTTCATGTAAATAATAAGGTACTTAGTAATGATTTATCTTAAGAAAAACATTTAAATAATTTGTAGAGTTCTATATTTAGTAATAAATCTCTCAAATAAATAAAAAATCTGAATGATAGTTAACTCAATTTTATTTGTATATGATTATGCTTTATACCTATAATTAGATTATTTTCTACTTTAAAAGTATTTAAATAGATTTTTTATACGAAATAATTTTTAAATAATTAATAAATTTTTATACGTTTGAAGAAATGCAAGGCGGCTTTTTGATTACGACAAATAAAATTTTCATTCATATTTAAAATTTTTCTTTATTTTTTGTGTTGCTTTAGGGCAGTGGTCGGCAAAGTGCGGCTCCAGAGCCGCATGTGGCTCTTTGGTTCCTTAAGTACGGCTCTGGCACAAATATCCATGGACGGCGCAATAATATTTTCATTTAAAAGAAAACTTGGTAAGAAAAAATTACATCTTATTTTGATAAATTAAAATTCTTCTATAAATCGAGAACATGTATAATTTTTCGTTTAAGTTAAAAGATAGATAGGTAACTAAAATTTTATATTGTTGTAAAAATACGTAACGAACATCGAGTTTTATTTTATTAGTTTTCGTAAACGTAAACACAAACCATGTACAAGCTACCGGCTGAAATTGTTCGTATGTTTTCGGTGTACTCCGGTGTGATACAAAGGTACCACAAGCATGCGCGCGCATACTTTTTCTAAAGTAGTGGGGGGTACAAATTGGCATCACAGACCAGCAGTTGCAGTGTGAACAGTTTTGTCTTATCTACCGTGTCTGCCGTTGTCCTGTCTTATTAAAAAGTTGTTGTGCTTTTCAATCTAGCTGTACATCTTACAGGTATTTTTATACGATTTTATTACACCTGTATATATGTTTGTGGTTCCTTTACACAATTTGTAATCGATTTTTCGATGGTTTTATTGACGAGAACTTGGAATCATGACTAAAATAAAAAACAACAGCATACAAACCCGACTTACTTTCCAAGGAGATGCATTGTTCGCAATAATAAATATTTATTAACTAGCATATAGCCCATCATATGACGGGATTAGTAAAATTTTTAATATTTCAGAACTGTTAAGTACCTAATGAGGCAGGTAAAAAATGGTTTGTTTTTTGGCTGAGAACTATCTGGTTCATTCTCAATAATTTATTTATCGTCATACTCCTCTAGAGTCTCCCGATCCTGTAATGCAGTTTAGAATCACATTGAATTCATTTAGTCAAACCGCGTGGTTATGTATAATAAACAAACACACAAAAGAACAAACTTCTTAATTTCCAAATATATATAAATTAAAAGTTAGATATTTATTAGTCCGTGAAATAGACTCCTAGACTTATATGAAAAGAATTTATTGTTAATACCGGTGGTAAATTTTCATTGCAACAAAAAATAATCGATGATTAAATTTAAAATTATCACGTATGTACCTAATCTATTATTGAAGCCAAATATAAAAGAAAATCATTTACGTAATATCTAAGTTCAGTGATAAAAGATATTAAAATAATGTAGACGATATTTAAATAGTTTAAAATATGAAATTATTAAATGAGATGTTTAAAGGAATGACGTCACAATGCTAGAAAAGATTGTTATTTTTACCTCTTTATTAAGTGATAAATGGATAAATTTAATCGCCTGCTCTTAACCGGGGAAAATAGGGCTCGAAATAATGGCATTAAACTCTCGAAAAGGAGGGAAGGGTTGGATTTCGAACGTTTTAAAGACGACAGTATTTTTTGCTGTGATATGAAGCCTATTTATACAAATTTATTTTAGAATCGGATCGATAGTTTAGGAGAAGATAAACTTTATTCGCTTTGAATGGATGCCTCTATCCATTCCAGGTCCAACCGCTTCATAAATTGGAGGACAGACGTAAAGATAACTTAGGCTATTATTACATAGGGGATTATGAAATTTAGTTTTATTTAGTGTACTACTTATTTAGTGGAATAAAAGTTTATTAAACAAGCAGATTTGGCTCCCAATTTTTTGTAATGTTCATATTTGGCTCTTTGGCTAATAAGTTTGACGACCACTGCTTTAGGGAAGTATTGGTCCATGGAATCACTGAGAGAGTCAAGATGTTTGGCAAAATCCTCATAATTCTTATTTTCTACTTCTAAGTTCAACTTTAAGAATTTTTTTTTTGAAGACATTTAAGTTTATAGCTACTAAAATTAAAAAAATGAATTTGTGGACTTTTTTCTTTTTTAAATATTGATGGAGTATAAAAATTTGTCAAGGTACCTGGGGAGAGTCATTGCGGAACCCTGGGGTTCTGCGGACCACACTTTCAGAAACATTGTAAATAAGCCTACCAAAATCTTATTCGACGGTTGGTCATATAATTCTTAC
>CM063501.1:32456473-32495741 GCA_032207245.1 Pardosa pseudoannulata | reverse complement strand
CATATAATTCTTACAATAAACTGTATCAGGTTTGGTTTGGTTTTGGAGTGCTACGGTCTACTTTTTACAACACGAGGGCTAATGAGACCGGGACCTACTGCTTAAAGCCAATTCCAAACGGCTACGAACATCCATGTCATAGTGGGATTCAAACCCACGAACTCCGGTTCCGAAGGCCAGCACCCTAACCATTCGGCCATCGTTCGCAACTATAGGCAGGACAATCTTTCTTAAAAATAATACAGTCGTATGTTACGAATTTATTTGTATTGGTTGGCATTTCATGTAAATAATAAAGTTTATAAAAAATAATTATGCTGAAGGCTTCCAAGATATAAGAAATTATATTTTGCAGAATATATTCGAAAAAATTACTTTCTAACAATAAAAAACATTTCAAAGGAAAAAAGTATTTTGAGACAAAATATTGTTCGGTTTCTCCGGTCTTAGGGTTGCTTCTAGTACGCTAGTGTATAGTGGCACCAGAATGTTCAAAGAATAATAAAGAAAGGTAATTAAATATTCTCCGGAAAAGTAATTCAGCACTGTTCAAAATTGTATAAAACTGGAAGAAAAGAATCCTGTTGAGTCAGAAATGAAAGGGAAATCCAGTTACTCTTGAAGGCTACTTTTTCTCCGGTTGCGGAGGGTGACTGAAATAACAGCTATGGATTGCACAACATGCTAAGATAAATATAGATTGCAGATCGATGAGTAGGAATAAAAGATTGTTTGTATCTACATAATTACATGTTGGAGTGCATAACGCAGTCGAACTTGGTTAAATTGAATTTCAATGGGAATGCAAAGCATATCGAGTTATCCAAAATTCGAATTAGTCAATTTAGTTAAAAATACGGAACAAGTTACTTAAATTGTTTAATAAATCTATGCAAAAGTAATAAAAAGGAAGAAAAAAATTAAGCATCATCATTTTTTTAGTTAAATAATTTGTAAATTTCTTTTGCTTTACACAATATACAAAATCTCCAAAGTCACTTACAGAAGGGACTAAAAGTATTTATAACATTATTTTGTACTTGAACAAATTGCCTTATTTCTAGTAACATAATCGTAGTTTCCGATGTAGTTGGTACTACCCGTTCTTCATTACTATTGTAGCATCCCATACTGAAATAGTATTTGATTTTAATATGAATTTGTTCTTGTAGTGCCAAATTTTAAATTATAATTTTTGCTAATGTTTACTTTTGACTGTCCGCCTTGAAGTCAGTCGAAAATAGAGAGGGGGTATGATATGTAACTTACTCTCGGGTTTTCCCCCCACCTAAAACTCAAAACAGACTTGTTATACTCTATTTTATGGCTTGTAAAGGCCCATTCACACTGTGGTCCACTGCAAGCCATTACCACCATCTGGAGGGGGTATGGTTTATCGTGGTCGATGGTGGTAGACGATAAATAGCATTGGTGGATGATGGCTTCAGAGGCAGTATCTCTCCAAAGATCAAAGGCAGTTAGATGCGCAACTAAAGTTTGCAGTAGACCCTATGGACGAATCCATACGTTCGGCTCATTTAGTAGGCCCAGAGTGTGGATGCAACCCATGAACCATCGTTCAAGGTCAGCATCAGGAATGGTGAACAATTGGCCATAGTGGGGAGGCTACATAAAACGATGGACTTGGCCGTTACGTGTTTCTATTATGAGATTGCAGCTGATGTGCTTTAGGTAGCTAGGGGTGCGTTGTCTCTCATTTCTCCATGTCTGTTCTCTGAAAAGTCAAAGGGAGATTGGAGGTTTCGACTGATTTCAAGGTGGATAGAGATTCTTTAAGAAAAAAGGACGATTGTTGGTTTTCGTAGAGCGTGAATATGTTAGCTAGCTGTAAAAATATGTAGGAATAATTAAATCGTCTTTAGGACAACTCCTGAAAGGTTAACCAAGAGCAGGGTATTGCAACCAGAGGTCTATTGCACACGAACACAAGAAAGAGAAGAGATGAAAGTAAAGGAAAGAAGAAAGAGATCACTTGGGTACTTCGAGATTGTGACACTCGTGTTTACCTAAAATAGGTAACCCCCTTGGGGGAAGTTCTCTGATATAATCTCCAGGGCAGGGTATCTAGTTATAGCCCCGGACACTGGGTATCCATTTTAGTTGCCTCTTACGACATGCTCAGTTACATTGGGACTATTCTTTCATACTCGGTCACCACACGGGTGTAAAAACATGTAAATAATGTACATAAAAATAAAACTCCTTTACATTTTTAAATGAGTTTTTTCTGATGTCGCAATCCTCATGAGGAGTATGTCAAGTATTACCACTCGACCGCTACCAAAATAGTTACTAATCTAGAGCTGTGGCGTTACATTATCATCTTTTTCTCTCTCAGAAGAATTAAAATGTTTGTTCTTAATTTCGTCAGTAATTTCTGTGTTGATTGATTGTCTGCAAACAACTTCTTGATCAACATTTAAATATGATTTTGCAAGTGTCATCGTACACTACTTTATCCCAATTGTCCGACTAAAATCATAACAAAAGGCAAATGTTGTAAACAAAAGTTTCTTCACTTTTCCGTGTATTTTTTTTTATTTTTTTGTATACCTAATCAGAAAGTGGACGAAAACAAAATACAGATGTGGTTATAATAAAAATTCACAAATTCTAGAAAAAAGGGATATTTTTCGAAATTTGAAACTTTGAATTCAAATTAACCAAACACTCTTCAAGTACACAACGAAAATTAATTTAATATTGTACTATAAAGAGAATTCAAGGGGTATTTGAATATCAATACATCTTACAATAACGCTACTAGTATAGCAGAAAGACATTGAAGTGTTGACATGCAGTTGAAAAGTGTTTTTTAAGCCCATTAATTATAATTACAGTGTTTAATAACATAGTAATATGTTCTACAGTAATACATACAGATAGAGGTAATTTTGAGGGTATACCATACAATCATAATGAAACAATGCGTATAAGTTAATAGGTATACAAGAAAGTCATACGTTCATCATATCAGGTTTTTTGTAACTATTCATAAAAGTTTAGGAGCGGTGTCATTCTAAACGTTTGGACCAGTGAAACGCAATTAACTTGATCGGTTCATAATTCAATATCTTTTTCTGTTTTTTAACAAATGAGATTCTTACCCTCTCACTCACTAATTATATGAAAATTAACTATTATTAATTGTGAATTATTCTATTTTACGTCAAACAAATAATTTGTTTAGAATGATCCTATTAAGTAAGATTCAAGGAGCCTCAAGAGAAGCATCAGTAGATGAGAACAAGGCGGCAAATGCGATATATTTTGAAAAATTAAGCATAAAAGATAAATACATTTCAATAATAATTTTTATATTTATATTAAAAAGTTTATTTAAGAAAACTGTAATTGCGCAGCGGAAGTTCAGGTGGCAAAGACGTCAATTCAAAGTCGGAGAGTTGTGAATTCGAGATTCGAATCAGCCATAGTTTTCACTAATGGTGGCTGGGTCATGCAAAATAGTTTCATGGTAGCAATGTCTTCCAAATTCAAACAATACATTTGGAGATGATTTACTAGGCCTGGGGGAATTCTTTGGGGTTCCTGCTTTCAAATTAAAAGAACTCACTATGAGCTGAAAGTTATTTATTCACCCTAGTAATGCTTTTCATAACTCAATTTAAGCCTTTTGCCTTAAATCGAGTGGCCTCCTCAGGATTGGTTTGTCTAACTGGAAGATAAACCAAAGAAAACAACAAACTATTATTTGCAAAGAAACAAAAATCAAACACAAATAAAATAGTTTGTTTCTGTATTCACTTCTATGGCAAATCTGAGACATCCGCTTCTCAATTTTCTTTACAAATTGTTTTAGATAACTGAATTTGAAGTAACAAGGCCTAGATGTATAAGAGTTTCTGGAGGTGGCAGATCAAGCCTGGGGATCTTTTGCTTGGATCCTGTTTCTAAATTACGAAGACCATTCTTGAGGCTTAATCAGTCTTCATCCCTCGTGATTTCTCTATCATAGTGAAGCTGCATATTACCCTTAGCCTTGAATCAATTGCATATTGCGACGGGGTCTATTGGACTTACTGTAAGGCTTTCCTACACCAGGGAGCCGAACGATAACTGAATGGTTAGGGTGTTGACTTTTGGTACCGGAATTCGTAGGTTCGAATCCCACTGTGGCATGGCTGTTCGTAACTGTTCGGAATCGGCTTTAAGCTGTAGGTCCCGGTCTCGTTAGCCCTAGTGCTGCAAAAAAGCAGACAGTAGCACTCTAAATCAAACCAACATTATGGTAATGAGTAATAAGAACAAAGGCACCAATGAAGACAAAAATTTGTTGAAAAATGATTTTAAACTATCTCTATAATTGTTTTAATAAAGAGATACATATAAGATTCAGGTGAGCGACAGAGTTGATTATTTTATATGTGTTTCAAGTAAATTATCGGTATTTCGTTTTTATATACTCTTTATAACTCGACAAAATAAAAAATAAAAACACTTAAAAAGCTTGTTAAATTTTAAGATAAGCATTTTAACAAAATCAAGAAATCGTGAAGAATTTAAAATAATAATAATAATGTATCTAGAGCACGATTTAAGTTTTAAAACAAGTACAGCAAAATCGAGGCTTTAATGAGGTAAAATAATCATTTTGTTGTAAAAAAATCTGAGTTCATTATAAGAATGTACATTTAACTTGAGTTTTTCAGGAGTGGTGAGAAGGAGGAGAAATTTGCATTTATGGCAAGATTCTATCCCCTTGAACGTTTTATCCTCTTAGAAGAGAGGGGGAATGGATAACAAATAGGCACGAGTTTGATAATTAGTCCAATTAGAATGCAGCAAAATGCCGAAGAAAAATATTAATTAAAAGACCGATAAAAAAGAAAATTTTTATTTTAAATAAGGCATCAAGATAAGAAAAAATTGAGGATTTTACATTTTAATTGAGAGATCGATATAAAATAAAACTGAGAGTTTAACATTTTAATTAACAGACCGATGGGAAAGAAAATTGAGGGTTTTGCATTTTAAGAGAGCGATATGAAAGAAAATTTGAGAGTTTTGAATGTTAATTAAAAGACATCTAAAAATAAAACTGAGGGTTTTACATGTTAATAGAAAGGCTATATCGGTCTCTTTATATAAAAATTGGTTTTTTTTTTAAAGTTAGAAACCGATATAACAGAAAATTTGAGAGTTTTACAGTTTAATTAAAGGATTGATATAAAAGAAAAATTGAGAGCTTAGACGGGATATAATGAGACGTACATTGGAAAGTCTGTTTCAGCTACTATCGATTCATATTTGTAATTTTAATAATTTTTATTCTAGAGGTGAAGAGGAGCGAAGATTAATAGATAATTTGGATAATTGATGGTTTAAAGTTTTTTAAACTGTGCTATACGGAGCATAAACAAGTCGCTGTGCTCAGCAAAATCGTAGGGCATGTTTAAAATTTAAAATAATTATGAAAGATATTTTAAAATTTAATATTAAGAATATATAGAGCCCAGTGGCGTTGGGGTAGTGCTTCGCGTTCCAACGCCACAGATACGAGGTTCGATCCCCGACTGGGCAAGGTTGACTCAGCCTTTCATCCCTTCAGTGGGTAGAGAAACTGAGGACCAAGCATGGCACCGTAGAGATTGGCACCGTAGGTCCCTTCCCCTAGGGGCTGTTGCGCCGAGGAGTTTTTTTATTAAGAATATATTGACACCATTCCTGTAGACTTTGGTAGTTAATTCTTTTTGTGAGCATTTTAACACATTGTATGCCGAACACGTACTAGTACGTTTTCTGACGATTGATACTTGAGCGTACATACTAGTACGGGTTAGTGTAACAACATGGTTTGTTTGTGGGTACAAAAAGTAACGGTATATACAGAGAAAGGAAGCCGAATATTCTTGTCTACTACACAGAATCTGGAAAAATTTAGACAAATAAAAGCTAGTTTTTATAGTATTAGTTTTATGATTGCTCTTTTCATTTTTTTATAAAGTAAAATGTTTATATATAACATAGTTCGAAAAAATTAAAACTATATATATTATTTCTATTTGATCTTTCATATTTACGATACTATTATAAATTTATCCACAAAAAAATATATTTTTTTATTACAAAAATCTTATGGTTGTTATTTATATATATTTCTATTATATATTTGTTTATATATTTCAATATAAAATACGAAAATTTGGTTAAAAAATGAAATAATTTTCGATCTACTTAGATTTAACTGAATAACTAAATTTACGCGCGAAAACGCCCGCTCTCGGTACAATTCCGCTGCAAAATGTACCCGCACATGTGTTAAAAGGTCTTTCAATCGACAGGTATTTAAAATTCCAACTGAAAATTCCGCTGTGAAACATGTTCTGTTATTCGTTTTCTTAAAGCAAAAACATGTGTAGGAGGCTGAAATTTATCTGCAGATCGATAAAATGTATGGAGAAAACATAGAAAAAGACTACCAGGAAATCATGTTAGAGTATTTAAAGATGTCGAAGGAATACGCACATATTTTCAATTTAAAGCTAGTATCTAGTCCTCAATATCGTGTTGCAAATATCTGATAATTTTCATGACCATGCATTACAGTACTTCTGACCTAGAGGGCCTGGCCCAGGAAGGTCAGAATAGAGAGCCCCTGGGAGACGCATAAGGAGCAGCGTGTCGACGCGGACCAATAACACAAACACAAAACGTAGACAATAACATTTGTCTTTAAACTTATTTTAATAATCATAATGCCAGCAGCAACGTGCGGCCATTACTCGCAAAATTCTCTTTTAAACTACAAAAAAAGTGTTGCTACAAAAATGCAACTAAATTATACAACAAAAACAAAACATAGCACACTGAGCAAAAAACATAACAGTACAAAATGTAAGACATTGAGTTCGAGGATAAACAACAAAACAACAAACAAAACATTAATAAATGATTCAAACACAGCGAAAAAAACGATTTTCTGCTATTACCGAAGGCTTGGGAAGGAAAGGGTAGGAACGTTTGAGAGAACAAACGGCTTACGATTTCACCTTTATTAAGTACATTTTCTAAAGGTCCAAGATGTATCCTTTGTAGAATTGCATCACAACATTTAAATTATCTTAAATTATCGTTAGCTTGACTGAAGCTGTCGGCTAAAAATATTGATTGGGGTGAGAGGCACCGGACCATATGTTTAGTCAGTGCGTAGCCAAGAGTTAGATATCTGTGAGGATGGAATTCAAAAACTGTTTCTTCGATAGAACAAATTCCTTGATGTTGATGGAAATTATATTAAAAAGTATAATAAAGTACAGTTTTTCAAGTAAAATTAACCCCTTAATGCATAATTTTTTTAAAAAAGGCCGGCCAAAAAAAAAATAATAAATTTTTTAATGTAAAAAACACAATTTATAACATTGAATTTAGAATATATATATATATATATGACAAGTCGTGATCCAGAGTCAAGGCGAATGGAAAACAGTCTTCTTGATAAAAATAAGTTTTATTAACTCATCGTTTTTAAGGAAAGCAACATGCGCCATTTTTATTAATCGACTCGGAGCTATGCGTGAAGGTGTTGACCACTCCATGCCCACGCGCCAAATCGAACTTATCTGTTTGCAAGCTCATCAAATAGCTCAAAAATTCTTCAGCCTGAATTCTTATCCTGAAGGCTTACGCGAGAGTGGATCTTTTTTATTTATTTTATTGTTATAAAAGAGTTCTCTTTTTAAAATCGTTTTTAACTTACATAATTTCCAACTACCCCTTTTTAGACCTTATATATATATATATATATATATATATATATATATATATATATATATATATATATATATATATATATATATATATATATATATATATATATATATTATACATGAATAAGTAAGTGTTATAGCTTATAATCCCATGTAAATCATAAATATCAATAAAACAATTGTTTTTTTTTTCACATTGTTATATTCAATTCTCGAATTCATTCGAGTGGGAAAAATTATAGCCATATAAAGTACAATGCCGCTCGAATTATCTCGAGTGTGTACAGTTTGGCCATTTTAACGCGCTCGAGTTAACTCGAGCGTGCCCGTTAAGGGGTGTGAAGACTCCCCTTTGTCCGAGCATGCGCCAAAACAGCTGACCGGAATACACCTGTTTATCTGGACAATAGCGTGGCGTCGCAGATTCTGGGATCTTGACAATCGGACTGAATAGACGAATACGCTTCTGATGGATCTCGTTAATGAATGCTCGGATATTCCGTGAAGGGACAGCCAGCGAATGAGAATTCAGCTAAAAAATATAACTGTAACTTTAGCTGGAGTTCTTAAGTAACTGGGATTTTAACTTACCCCAAAAAACAATTGGTGGAACCGTAACTGACCCCCCAGGTATAAAAAGCCTACAATTTTGCGACTCAGGGCTTTTCGTCATTTTTTTTCGGAGGTGTGTTGACCTCGTGGAGGCTATCGCTTTTTTACCAGCGACAGTTTGCTAGTTCGGAGATTCGTAAAGTCCGCTCATATAGGAAGCGGCAGAGTCTCGGATACCGAACGGGGGATAAATTGGGTTTGATTGCACCCTGAAAAGACTCCCTACTTGTAAAAGATTATTGAATCTCTTGTTTTTCTTTCGACTGTGATCGTCGTGAGGAAGTTTTACCGCAACCGTCTTTTGTAGTTCTATATGATTCAGGAATTAACATTCCTTTATAAATAGCCGTATTTAATCCAGAATTAAAGTAAATTTCCAATTTTATCTTTGGCTGTGATCCATTATTCACGTTACCTCTCATTTGAGAATATTGAAGGCGTCACAGGGGTTAAAATTAATATAAAATGTACGCTTGCGTATTTTTGATTTCAAAACGGAACTCTCTTAAAAACACGCCTAGTACATAACTGTGAATTTAAACCTAAAGGTAGCAAAGTCAAAGCGGGAAAGAGTGTAAATTACGAAAAAGAAATAGAATACGAAAGTTCGGTGAATGAAAAGTAATAACAATTCACAAATTTTTTATAAGCCATTTCAAATTCTCAAAACAGAACCTAAAAATGGCAAGCGTCGAAAGTACTCTCTCTCCCTTTCCAGGGAACCCTCCGAGCCGTCTCTCCGGCCAAAATGTCAATTGTTTGAACTGAAGAAATAAAAAAAGGCCAAAAAGTCACTCGAAAGCGTTTTCACGCGCCCACACCCATATTCATGACACGGTGTCACGGAGTATCTCCCGAGATCATCACGTGCGACGTCGAAGGGCTCTCGAGGCAAGGGGAGGGGGGAGGCAGACCTCCGCATAAATATCTCAACAGCGAAGATAAAACAATATCGTTTTCACTAAAGGAGAGAGAAGATAAAAATCGTGATATCGCGACTGCGCACGTCCTTTATCAACGGCCGTGGGAATTTCCTCCCGATCCGCTGTATTTCGCGGGAAGGGAGCGATTGATTGCAGAGAGGGTCTTCCCCACGTTCGATTCACCGGGGATGTTGGATCATTCCCGTAACGAAAGCAAATGGCGGTAAGAGAAGCGAATGGTAAAGGCGCTTCTTCTTTCACCTACAGAGACAAAATTTAATCCGAGATGAAGGCCTGTTTTACTTTTACGTATGCGTAACATAGGGAAAGTATTATCATTGTCCAAAAATTCGACTTCAAGATTTGAATTGCGTTTTGGACCTCTCTGAATCCGAAAATACTATTTTTGGAATTATGTCTGTGTGCAAGGTCGATTCTGAGCTATTAATCGCCTTCATGCAAGGTAGTCCACTTCTTGTAACCAGCCACCCACTCGAAGGTCGGGGGAATAACTAGTTCGGTCTGACCGTTCGGCACCATTGCTTTCTGCAGGAGGCAAAGCCAGCATTCAAACCATATTGTTAAAATAAACGAATTTCACAACACAATACATTACATACGAACTAGACAATAAAATTGCAGTTTTTGGGGAGATACTCCGCAGGAGTCGTGCACCCGTTAAAAGTCAGGTATACTCAATATACCACGTTTAGTGAACTGATGTATATGTTCTGTTGAAAAAGCGGGATAACTTTTGTATAAATTTGATACACAGAGGAACAAGTTAATACTTACAAGCAAAGAAATGATACACAATTCTATATAGTTTCTGGTAGTGTGGGAGAATAATCCGCAGTAGTCATGCCCGGGTTATTTGGCGCCCTATATTCCTGAGAGCAAGATAGTATTTGGCTGCCTCCTATCAATTCGTATATCTAATAGTTATTCTATCGGCTGCTCTAGAAATTTGGCCGCCTGCATGCATGCACGCACTGCACACTTACTATCCTCGGCCCTGTTTGTGTGTGTACGTGTAAATATGATTACTTGAGTACATTTCGGCTTAGAGTAACCAAAATTTGAATGCTTTCATTATAGCAAAGTTGTAGTTTTCTATCAACTTTAGAGTTACATTCAGATACCACAAGAAGCAGCTTACCTGCCATTTCCGATTTATCTGCTCTCTGTTCACCTGTTACTATCCTTCATGATTTCAACACAATGTGCATTTTTATTTAAGTTCATGAAATAACGTGTTAGCGGAACTGAAGAAATATCATGTAAGTGATAGTGTTCATGTCTTGTAAAAGTAAGAACAAAAATATGACTAACGAAAATAGTTACTTTTATTTTCTGTGAGCAAACGAAAAGTCTAGGATAGATTATTCCTGTATTTTTGATGCATCTAATGAGTCTAATATTCCACTTCTCCCCACCAAATATTTTTGAACTACGTAATTTACCACAAATTAAAGGAATCTTACGGTCTTCTGCATGTAAACTTTAATTGCTGGTCACTCTACATTTGCTTTTATACGCAATAATATACTTCTAAGCTATTGGTTCTAAATTGAAACAAGACGTGTTTTTCAATTACTTCAAAATAAACAAATTGCTCTTACAAGGATAACTTTTGTTTTAGTTTAGGAGGTGTTTTTAAAAAAATATTAAAGACTGAAAAAAGATACACAGTCTATTAAAATATAGCGTAAGGCAGTAATATAGACAGGCTAGAAAGAGGGTAAAGGCCTAGGGCCAATTAAAATAGGTGAAATTGACCAAGACAATTGGGCAATTGTGATAATTAACACCCTCTTGGAAGGTCTATATTATTGCAATCATATAATTGTCCAGTTTCCAAGTGAAATTTAAAAATAGTAAATCTGTGATTTTCATCATCCATTCAACCAAAAAAAATAGAGATTTTTGTATAATAGTAATTTTTCAGTGTGCGCAAGGAGGCGAATATCTACAGCGACAAAAACTCGAGAACGTCCTGTGGCCCACGGCCCCAATTTTGCGGACCTCTAAGTGTTTTAAAAGAAATAATTTCATAGTTCCGTAGTCTTTTATAAAATGAAAGTCATTAAAAATCAGTACAGAACTCGATTTTCAAATTCGTTTTTCCTTCTGAGAATAAATAGCATTAACAGAGCTGATGATGGACATACATTCAATAATTGATGCAAATGACCATCCTCTATACTTCCACTAAATTTTCCTTTATTAAATTGTATTTTGATTACATTATTAAAAAAACTAGATATTTGATTTAAACTTTGAAAAATTAATTTTTCTATTTTGATTTTATACTTTCTCTTCGTACTTCTTCCTACTTTACATTTAAAATGTACAAGTGGTCAAGTGCCCTAGATATGTATTTTTATAACACAAGGGTTTCCAACTGTTTTAAGCTACTACAGTGACTAAACCTCTGTTTTTAATTTACTCAGAGGCTCCAGAGCTGAGCCATTTAAAATTTGTCTTCAAACTCGAGGACTCCGCTACGGAGACAATGCAAAATAATTAGTTTTTACGATTTGTTTTTGTTCTTATGTTAAAAACTCAAAATTATTTACATTGTCTCCGTAGCGGAGCCCTCGATTATGAAGACAAATTTTAAACAGCTCCGCTCTGGAGCCCTCGAGTGCAAAGGGTTAAAGTATGCATATTATTTCATTCCTACAGACTTTTACGAAACTTGATCAATTATGAAAGTGCGAACCACAATTATGCATAAGATTCCCAAAGTGACAATCAAGCTCTTACAAGCTGAATACCCGTGTTATAAAGAGTGCGATGGTGGAGAAATCTACACATCTCTATTGTTAATGGCAACATATACGTGACAATATTTGAAAAACACAAAATTATTTTAAAGACCAATTAATAAGTAGGCAATTTCCTCGAGCTCAAAGTGTCATTATGGATCATCGAGTTCTACACAACTTTGTTAGAAACCGATTGAAGGAATAAGGCGAAACTTTTTATATGCTACTTGAATGGAAAATGATTCTAAGAATCATTTTGTGTCCAAAAGTTTTAAAATTAAATTCTCACAGTTGTTGTTTCCGACTGAAAATTAATGTATTAACGTTATCAAGAATTTTCACTGTGACGAATTTATAACATTGTAACTCCTAAATGCACGCGAGAGGAATAATGACCGATTGGTACGGTGCTTTTCTTCGGCACTGGAGTTCGCAGGTTCAAATCTCGCTGCTGGCATTGGTGTTCGTAGCCGTTCCGAATCGGCTTTAAGAAGTATGTCCCGATCTCATTAGCTTTCGTGAGCAAAGCAATAGACCGTGGCGCTCCAAACTAAACTAAATCAAACCAAACCTATATGAGGACATGCGGGTGTTTAACGGGATTTGTGGTATCTCGAGGTGATTCCGAATCGGACTTTGGCTTTATATATAAAAGAGTAAAAACCCTACAAAAAGTGTTGAGACACAACGGGGAGTGTCCAGTGTGCATTCAACTACGTTTTTCTCCCTGTTCAATTACAGTTCATCTTTCGGCTTTTACTTCTCATGAGTGCAGAAAAAAAGGTGAAGAGATAAAGAGGGAATTAAATTATACATTAAAGGACCGACAGAGTTCCTTAATGTTTGTTCTCTTTAATATGACCTCGGGGTTTTTTAATGGGTAAAAAAAAGAATAGCTTATAGGCGTCAGGCATATGACATTTAAGTAAATCAATAAAAAATTACTATTTTGATAGGAGCAGAATTACCACCAACACTCGATAAGTCAGTAACGGAGACTTCGTTATTTTCATTAGAACTACAGAATGATTTACTAATGTATCTCTCCAAGTGTGTGCCTCAGCAAGCTGGGGAGACCTACGGAAGCACCTTGTATAATGCTATTTATATTTTTAGTTCACTTCCATTAGTTACAACATTTAAACCTAGCTAGTGAAAATTAACCAGCAAGTGGTGTGTACAAGTTCAGCTAGATGGCGTATACTTTGTATTTTTGCATATACAAATGAATTCCAGTTTCAATACTGAACGTCATAACTACACCAGATAAAATATTTTCCAACATTTATTTGAACTGTTTTACAAAAATAATCTATATAAGACGGCACCTTGGAAAATTCTGTTTTCTGGAAGGGAGCCGAAATTCCAAAAAGTTTGAGAACTCTGGCTTACAATAATACTAAAAATACGTTAATTGTAGCTATACTATCACTCTGCGTACTAGTTACGGGAAAACAAAAAGAATGAAACTGTTTCACCTTTCCGTTTATAATATATATATATATATATATATATATATATATATATATATATATATATATATATATATATATATATATATATATATATATATATATATATATATTATATATATATATATATATATATATATATATATATATATATATATATATATATATATATAGAGAGAGAGAGAGAGAGAGAGACTATAGAGAGTAGAAGAGCTGACGCGGAAGTAGACATAGGAATTTTGCTTAGGTAGCAACGCCAAAAAAAAAAAGACAGTTCTGAACGGGAACTCGGGCTGATAACATCCTCCACGCTTGTCGGGACAAATTATCAGAACAAAGGATATCTAAATGACATGGCCATGGACAAAAGGATTACAATAAATACGTTTTTATATATAAAAGCAAATGTGTCCTCCATGCCTTAACCACTAGTCCATGTCATATATATATATATATATATATATATATATATATATATATATATATATATATATATCCTATACTATAATACGAGGAATGGTTGTCAAGTCGAAAATCACCCCAGAATTAATAAACTGTAGTAAACTTGGGGATCTGGGGTTTTGGGTCACGAGGAATTGATTGGCATCGGTTTTGACGCGCTAAGGTCACGTAGTTCGGCGCTACAGATAGGTCCGGGTTCAAACCCCGGTGCGGGCAAACTTTTTTCTCATGCATCCAAACCAAGTGAAAATTGGTACCCGGGGGTTTTCGACCACGAGGAATCGATTGGCTGTAGTTCTGACGAATTAATAATAATAATAATAAAAGTCTTTATTGATTTGTCTTTATTCTTTGATATCGGTTTCCATTTTTATTTTCTATTAAATTAAATATTAAATTAATGTAGCAAAGTATATATAACACATAAACGATATAGTTAAAAAAAATAATGCAAACAAAAATTTTGAAAACCAACCACAAAAAATTAAAAAATAATGCTTCACTAACGTGCCGAAACAACCTCGCCGTTCAATTTCCAAGGCCACACTAACACAGAGCATATAACTTATCAAAGTCCGTCGCCGCGTTAGTGCGTCGTCGGCATACCAGGAGGTGCCGCTCTGACGCGCCAGTGCGTCGGTGGCAGCGAACGTGTTAAGGAACTGATTTCGATTTCAAATCACCGTCAACAAAGTTCGACATTTCAACATTCATCAGATTTCAAGCTACATTTTCAACATGCAGAACGCACCTCTACATGAAATGCTTCAAGGAGCCGGAATTTTGGAACAACAAGCGATCAACTCAATTATACCCGCAAATGGACAACTAGAAGATACCGTCATTGTCAGAATGCTTCTCCATTCAACACACTTCAATCTTTACACTGCTCACTTTGTACCATTTCTTTAATTGTATAATTTTTTGTTATCAATTACATTTTATTTTCTATGACTTTTCAAACTTTACCTTTGTATAGAATAATTCCCTTTCCAAACAACTTTGTTTAGAATAGTTTACAATGGTGCACTTTAACCGGTTATCTTTTCACTAATGGTTTCACAAATTTTCTTATGGCATGTATTGTTTTGATAAATCACAATTGAAAATTTAAATCTTCGAGTTAGCTTCGATACCTGTTTTCTCCGAGCGGAGCTCGGTCACCCGGTACTATATATAATATGGAGAGTGAGAACTACTGGCTATCGAGAAACACTAAAAATTCATTGAGTATGATTATATTTACTCTCTATGTACTAGGACCGGACGATGACCGAATGGTTAGGGCGCTGATCTTCGGAGTTCATGGTTACGAATCCCACTGTGTTATGAATGTTCTTAGACGTTCGGAATCGGCTTTAAACAGTAGGGACCGGTCTCATTAGCCCTCATGTTGCAAGAAGTAGACCGTAGCGCTCCAAAAGAAACCAAACTATGTACTAGGTGTGGGAAAAGAAGAGAATGAAACTGAGTTTTTTTTTTCAGTTACAATGACTTGGTAAAGTCTAAAATCTCATGACGAAAGTTTGAGAACCTTTAGCTAACAAAAAGTACTAAGAATTTGCCAAGTTCAGCTATATTATCTCTATATTAAACTGGCGTGGTAAAAGTATAAAACCTCATGGCTGCAGAAACATACAACCTGAAAATTTAGCCGAATTTACCAAGATTTTGCCAAAAAGCAAAATTTGCCTGAAATCCAACTAAATCCAAAATTTCAAAATTCGTTAAAAAACAGGAAAAGGGAGCATGATAGCAGTGTCTCTCAAGGCATAAGTAATGAATCGCACAAACTTTTAAGGGAAGACTGGGTACATATTCGAAGATTAAAAAAAATATTTGTGATTCAAAAACTTCTGACCTCAACCTTTTATCTGCCTGTTGCTTTTTCCAAGAGTTAAGAAGCAGATGCAGGTGGTTTAAATCTGCTTTAGCTGAAACGTTTAACCACTTACCACTTATTGCATGAAAATCAAGGGAAAAAATAATTTTGTGCATTTCCATGCTTAAATCAGTATTCTAGATTATACTAAATAAATTATTTAACATGTTCCTATATTAACCCTAGATCGCAATCCCGCTATTGTCGAACGTTAATAATATTGTTACTTGGGAAAAATAACATTTTGTAAATTTAGTTTAAAACAAGGAGATACAAGTAATATAGATATATTCATTAAAAAATTATTTATTGTACATTTAAGTTATCTTCCGTTTTTAACAGGTTATTTTTATAATTACAATTTTTATAATTAATGTCTCGTTGTTAATTTCGTTATGACGACGATTCTAGTGTCGATGATGTTTCTTTAAGGATAGAGAGTAGCAAACGAATACACACAGACAGCTATACACTCGAAAACCGATGTAGCGCACCATTCGTTCAAATAACAACTTGGTGGTATAACGAGTTTGGCGATATATCAAATTTGGTGTTATGTCGAATTATGACTCCATGTCTTTCAATTAATTACCGATAATAAAATTAATATAATATATATTTATGCATAATATTAACTATAATAAATGTCATTATCTTAAACGACAATCAATTTTTTTACTGTAAAAAAATTTAAACACTTATTTATTCTCTGGATTTTACAAAATGTCTCAGACGTAAGGATAATATTCTAAAGTTAGTAAAATTCAGGGATTTCGTAAGAGGCTTGAATAATAAGAGGGAGGTTTGGTTTTGAGCACTACGGTCTACGTTTGTACAACTCGAGGGCTAATAAGACTGGGACCTACAGCTTAAAGCCGATTCCGAACGGCTACGAACATCCATGCCAAAGTGGGATTCGAACCCACGAACTTCGGTACCGGGCCAGCACACTAACCAATCGGCCATCTTTCGGCCATCAAAAAAGGGAGGAGCAGCCTCAAAATAAGTAAAACCGACAGCCGTAGTTCCCTATCTCATAAGCCCTCGTATAGCAAAAGGTAGACCGTGGTATTCCACGCGAAACTAAACCTTTCAGTAAACAAAAGTACAGGTAAACACAGGTTTTAGATAAATTGAAAACTATTATCGACCCGCCGAACGATGATCGAATGTGTAGGGTGCTAGTCTTCGGTACCGGAATTCATGGGTTCAGATCCCACTACTGGTATAGATGTTTCTAGCCGTTCGGAATCAACTTAAGGCAATCCTGGTATCTTTTGTCATCGTGTAGTGCAACAGTAGCCAGTAACGCTCCAAATCAAACCATTACACTAACCAGGGAAAAAAAAAAAAAAAACTAAACCGCTAGCGCGAATGCAGAAAAAAAATATCCAAAACAAAACGGTAAGAGAAAAGTTTTTAATTTAAAACAAACAAGCAAAAAATAGCACTTTCCGATACTCCCACTCTTTTGAGAATTGAGCAATTAGGCGAGCACTTGACGGAGGGTAGCTCATTATCCGCGTTTACATGTCCAAAAACAAACACCGATCCACAAAGAGCGCCTTGTACCGCGCACAAAGCGGACATTGTGACACCAACGACACATGATGCCTGTGCGTGGTACCCCGACGGACGGAAAAAGCTGTCACAAGTTCCGATTCGAAATCGCGCTCATTCCATCTACCCGAGAATTTTCGAGAATTATGAGACTCCGAAAGATCGCTTTAATTAATTACGGAGAATTTCGTTGTGACAACGACTCTCGTGTCGATGATGTCGCTTCAAGGATAGAGAATAGTAAACGAATACACACAAACAGATAAACACTCAAACACCGATATAGTCCACCATTCGGTTCACTTTGGTGGTAAAACGAGTTTGGCAGTATATCGAATTTGGTGTGATATCGAATTATAACTCCGATAAATTAACGATAATAAAATTAATATAATATATATTTATGTATAATATTAACGACAATAAATTTTATTATCGTAAACGACAATCAATTTTTACTGTAAAAAAATTTAAACACTTATTTATTCTCTGGATTTTACATATTTTCTAGTTTCAATGTTCATTAAAATAGACTATTTTTTATTTAATAAATAATAAAAAGTTCTGCTAAATTTTTACTAAATTTTTCTTAGATCTTTTATAAGGTTCTACTTTATAAAAATTATTTCGCTGTATTTTATATGAAGCAATATATTTTCTAAAAAACAAAATAAGTGAACCAAGTAGAAAAAAGAATCCACTTGCCTTCCAAAATAACTTGTGAAATATGTAAAATAGAAATTTATTTTTTAATTTACTTTTTATATCAAATGAAATCTAATTCTGTGAAACTCAATTATATTAGTACAAGGAATGGTGTGTCATTTTATTGTAGCACGATGAAAACTGTATTTTTATTTTTAATTTCTTAATATTTTTTTTTATTTTTAAGTGTCCGATACCTTTAAAGAATAAAACAGATATTTTATTTAAATTTGTTTTAAAAATATAGTTTCGAATATAGATATTTTAACTTTAGCTTATGGGTACCTGACGTTTCTTTCATTGTGTGATTTCCTTCATTGTCACATGTAACATTTCATACAATACATTTCTTTCATGTGATGTATTTTTTTCCATGTCATTTAAAAAATATATACTACTTGAAATGACAAAACTTATAACTTCTATCAAAGCTAGAACATTATTTAAAAAATATATAAAAATTCTTTTAAAAGGAACAGACCGTTTTCTTTTATGGTGTATCGAAAAAAAAAAGGCTGTTAGAATGAAGATTTTAGGTTTATAGCACTACGGTGCCTTAAACCCTAATGGAGCCACTTTTCTGACTACCTGGGCATCTCTAGACTGCAAAAAGTGTTGGATTATGGGTGATTTTCATAACTTCTCCGACATGTTTCTCTGAACAAAACACTGGCAGATTTGTTGCTGTAAGGACGGTAGCAGATTATGACAATTATTCTATCTGCTTTAAGATAAAAAACAAATTTTAATGAAATAAGACAGTTAAAACTACACCTGGGATGTTTCAAATTTTCATAAAATGCAAACGCTTTTGTTCCAAATTTTGTTGTTCTTAAAATTAATATTAGTTATAATTACATTATATATTGAGGTAATAATATGTTTTAGGATTGTGAATATTAAAGCAGCCTTTTTGTGTCTCATTCTTAACTCTGTTTAACAATTCAGAATTCAAATTAAAATTTCAGATAAAAAAATATGAAAATTTCTGTCCATTTTCAGTCGTTCTGAAAGTTGTCTACAGTAGGGCAACGTTTCAACCCACCTAAAGCAGTTGAAGTTGCAAATTTTGCTCAAATTTCTGATAACGTATGTACTTTTTGTTGCCACCTTTAAAATATGTTAAAACAATTACTGACGTCTTATACCTCAAGAAAGATAAAATCATTTCAAGGAACTCTATCAAGGTAATGCTAGAAAAGCTTGATATTATATGTTAAACATTATTTTTCTTTAATATATAAAATATACTCTCCACTTAGCGGAAAATGCATTGCCTTTAAAAACAAGATATCATTATTGTTGACTGACGGATGGTATGATAGATAAGTTCTTGCCATCATTAGCGAAAGCAATAGTGTTGTCATAATAAAGCGAAAATATTTAGAACGAGATTTGAACTATTGTTATATTTTTTAGCCGACATTCGGTATATAGCAAAAAATCGTCATTTGTATTTCCAAGTTCTGTCATATGTATTTTCATGTAGAACTCTTGAGCATGTCACAGAATAAAGCCCGAGGTAGGTATTGGTAGGTTTCTCAATCGAATCAGTAAATTCTGATTAAAGATCTATTTGTAAACACAACGAACTAACACGTCAATTCCGTTGAATTCAATTCCTGGTTGGAAGGTTATTATGAAAGCATTTATCCTTCCTTTTTGAATAACTTCTAAATTAAGCAGGCCGTGGATGACAATCCGTGAACAAGTCCGTGGACTGACTTTGTCTTATTTAAGTATTTGTTTATTTCAGTTACACATCCCTAAGATCAATAAACTGGAAATTTAATTATAATGAACAATGATGTCCGATTAAGTAGAACGTCTTGTATTAGGGCCGGTCTCACCAAAGTCATTTAACAGCTAACCACGATTAACTCATGGTGCCAAACAATAGTGGGACTTAATTCTCCGTTTAAACAGATTAATCGCGGTTAGCCTTTGAACGACTTTGGTGAGACCGCCCTTAGAGTACGTGGCTTCCGTTCTGTTTATTGGCCTACTGCATTCAGTACTAGCAATCGCTGAGGTCACCAATATGAAGAATAACAAAACCACCTTACATACATGACTTTTAACATCTTCCCTTACAAGTTTTTTTTGTAAAATTTCCAAAAATGATCACATTTTTTATTATATTATTAAAAAAAAGGAAATGGAACAAAACAAAATATGTAGGTTTAAAGTTAAATTTTTCATTTTTTACAGATGTAAAAGCATTTAGTTTTGATATTAGTTTACTATTCTGAGTTATCTCGGGAAAATGAAAAAAAAATTATATTACTCTTTGTATGATAGTTTTTGAAACAACAAAAAAAATCGATACCTAACATTCTGTGCAATAGTATCTGGTCTCTTTTCTTACTGGCTTACCTCTGTTTTACGAGAGCACAGAGTACATTGTCTAGTTGGATTTGATTTTTTTTTTCAGTAGCAGGAATAACATTTGTAAAATGCCTTGAGGTTAACCTGAGTGGTAAAGGATTAAGGCTGGGTCTTTCTGATATAACAGAAAACTCGTCACGATGATTATCTGAAATTAGTTTTTCAATCAGTTTAAAACACGTGACCAGCCCCGCCAAAAGAAACCAATAAAAGTTTGCAAACTGCCAATCAAAGCTGAATATTTCCTTTCATTTTCTCCAGGCCGAGTAAGACCGTGATAAGACAAACCGTACTGACAAATTCTGCTTCGCCCGAGTTTTCTCGGGATAATAATTAACTGCAATATGTAAGAACCCGTGATAACTCGGGATAATCAGGTAAGCGGTTAAAAGGTGAAAAAAGATTTTATTTCTTATAAACCCATTAACGCTTGAATCATTTCTGAGGAATACATTGATAGTAATCTTATATTTAATTTATTATTCACTCCTGAGAGTAAAATAAGTATGAAAATTAAACGAATTTGATTACAGAGCGTAATAGTCGAGTTTTCGGACATTGGATGGTAGGTAGCGGGCCCCTGGCTCTTTCAATATAAAAGTACGTTAAGAATCAATCGTTAGTGGTCAGTGAAGAGAAATCTACAATCATAGCAGTGGAGGATTGACGCAGTGTGCAGGCATCATACTGTATGGCTGCACATGGATGCTCCATGTCGTTCAATGAGCCACTGGTGTGAGGCGTAGGTAGGAGTCTTTTTTGGGATGCAGTTGGCCCTGATTTCATTTTAAGAGACGACAACGCATGGCCACATATACCTTATCTAGTAGACGATTTTCTGGAAAGAGAAGACACTATCTGTATGGATTGGCGAGTTAGAAATTCCAACTCAGCAGAGCATGTCTGGAACGTTCTAGGAAAGCCAATTGTAACTCGCCCCTCAAGAACCACCTGGGACCAATTAGAACCAATTGCTTTAGGAACTTATTGCCGTATTTCTAGCATGAAATCACGGTGTGTGGCCTGTATATCTGTAAACGGGGAAGTTCTCCGTATTTATCCATTATTTTTTAATTATTCTGTAACAACTGTGTTTTATCTTCCGACTTTTATGAGTGTTCCACACGCTCATCTTTTTGTTTCCTCTGGGGAACAACGGATTTCGAGCTTATTCTATCAACGATCATTTTCATAATTTTCATGCTGTATTTTTGGAAATTTCATAAAGTTGTTTTAGCTAATACATTATTCACATTATATTTTGATTGTATTCGCGCATGTGCAGTGAGCCATTATTATTAATAAACCTGCTCATTTTCCATCCAATATTTATTATTTTTTAATTCTGATTACAGAGTATTGTGTAAAATGTCGTTTATCATGCGTCCTAAAAATAGTATTATATGATATTGAGAACTCTGCCAACTATAAGCAAAACACTTGGAGGAATTTGGGATTGTTTTTATAAAAACCTGAATTTTGAGTATTCGTGCTATCGTCATTAAAATGAACGCAGATTATTACAAGAAGCATCCTAATCATGTGCAAAAGTTTCAACGCTTTTCATACATTACTTTTTTTACAGGGTTATCCAAATCATATTCGTTTTTCTTTAATTTGTTGACGGTTCCTGTAATACTAGACTCAAGACTCGAGTTGGTGTTACATGGGCCCCTGAATTTTTTTTGGCTGCCGAAGACGGACACCCCGAGAGGGGGTGGGCAAGCCCTGTTCCATGCAGGTTCTACAGGAGGGGGGCGAGAGATGCGACTCCACCCGCGCCAGCTGCGGAGAAGGACATTTCTCGTGGAGGCGAAGACTTGACTGAGGGGGGGATTCCACCCCGGCCCTCGAGAAGAGGAGTGAAAAGGGAATGCCCGCTCGGATCGACGGAGAACGGACATTCTTGTGAAAAGAGCTGAGACCGAGGGAGGTATTTTCCGCTCGGCACAATTTGTTTTTGTCCTCGGTCTTATTTGAGCCCTGTTTTGGATATGATTTGGAGTGTATATATGTTTTAACACATTTTCTTAATAATAAATGTTTAGTCAAGAGTTCAGTCGCTGCAGTCCTTATCGTCGGCCACATAGGCTTTAATCGAACCCAAGATACCTGCTCCAGTAAAAATAGGCGGGCAGGTATAGAACGAGGCGTGCAGACTTCAGAAAGTGCAACCGGGGACGTGCGAGGCGCATGACAGTTCCCTATAGGGTTTCGGGAAAAATTCTTTACTGAAATATATAACGTGTACCATCTTGTTTACAAGTATGAGGTTTCAGTAAAATTTCTCTTGTATTTTTCTAAATATACAACAAAATGTCTAAAATCGCAAGTGACCGGCCATCATTGGCAATATAGTGTATCGAACTATGTTGAGATCTAATTTAATTAAAGCCTGTTTAGTCATTTGTAAGATAACCGATCAAATCAGAAAATTCTGTTAATTATGAACACCAATGTATTTCTTTTACTTAAATTGAGAATCTCATATGGGCTCAAGGAACCGGCAGGGTTAAGAAACCAAAAACTCAAATAAAAAATAAAGTAAATAAATTTTTTTTTAATTAAAAAAAGGGTTTTGCGCATTTTCCTTGACATATATTTATTATAGCGTGATCGGGTTGTTAGGAACGAAAAGAGAAAAATTTGTTCGCTTTCAGAAGAGAAATTTAGTTCGTCTCCGAAAAAGGAAAAACAAAAAATGCAGTCGTACGTCACGCAACGTTTATTGGACAACCGTCTCTCGGAAGCCATTTATCGCAATCAGAAAAAGAAGTCTATACGCAGTCATTGTCTTCTGATTTGACAGTTTTGAGTCATTCTCGTGGGTTATCCCGACAACATGCAACAGTGTGAAATCGAAAATTACTCCCTTCTCGCCAAATAGCCATACAGGGCGCACTAATAGCAAACGACCAGATTTCGATCAGGATAATTTTGAGTCCTCAACAAATAAAAAAATTATGAACTCCTATTCCAGTTTTTATGAACTTTGACCTACTATAAAATCACACGACCAATCTACATGCAAATTATACCCCTAAAATAAAAAAAATGATAACTATACATTTATTGAAAATAAATTTGATCTACAAAAATATTTTACTTATTAAATATTATCATATTTATATAGGTTCAGACTCACATATGTAATGTTTATGTAATCAGTTTTTAGCTTGGTGTACGTCCTTCAACAATATACAGTTTGGGACACCGTGATTTTGATAACAATAACCGATTAATAACAATAAACAATATGCAAAATTAAATAAATTTACCCCCCCCCTTTAATTTACAAGTACTAAATTTCGAAACAAAATAAAAAAACACCTTATATTATCCTACATTTATGTATATTATCCTTTAAAAGATAAGAATTGTATGCATAATTAAAAAATTGATCAATTGTTGACTGTCCACAACTTTTTAGACTCAGATAAAGATCACGGAATCATAATCAACCTGTCAACAGATTTAAAACGTTCTTTTGAGCAGGGTTAAATCATTTCGCTTTCTGGCTTCCATATCGACAAGCTGCATGTGAGAGAGCAAGGCATAAAATTTGAATACGCTCCTTCTCAGTTCTGATAAGAATGTGTTGGCTTCTGATTATCTGACAACTACTGACCACCAGCAGAGTGTCCGTATTTCTGAAAATTTCAGGAACGTGTAAATTCCCACTCCTTTGGTCATTCCCTATTTTCCTAGTTGGAAGAGGGAGTATTTTCAAAAATTCAAACATGTATAATATATATATATATAAATATATTTAATATATATATATATATATATATATAATATATATATAAATATACATATAAAAATAATATATGTATTGTATATGTATATAAATATATATATATATATATATACATATATATATATGTATATATATGTAAATGTAATATATACATAATATATATATATATATATATATTTATATATATATATATATATATCAAAAATATACAATATATATTATATATAATATATATATATATATATATATATATATATATAATATATGTATATATATATACAATAATATATATTGTATATATATATATATATATATCATCAATATATATATCATAATATGTATATATATTATATTTATATAATTTTTATATACTATATATATACATATATATAGTATATATATATATTAAATATATATAAAATATATATATATATATATATATATATAAACATATATGTTATATATATATCTTTATACATATATATATATGTTTATATATATACATGATATTATATGTATATATATATATACAAAATATGTAAAAAAAATTATATATATACATATATATATATATAATATATATGTATATGTATATGATATAAGTATAATATATATATATAAAATATACATATATATTTAATATATATATATATGAATATGTATATTATTTTATATATATTATACATATATATAATGTATATATAAATGTTATGTATATATAATATATATAATATATAAATGAAATATATATATCATATATATAATACATAAATTATATGTTATATATATATATGTCAATAAAATATATTGTATAAAATATTTCATTATAAATTTATATATATATTTTTTAAAATAAATATATAAATGTAAAATATATATATAAATATATATCATATATATAATACATATAAATATGGTTTTTATAATATATATATATATATATATATATATCATTTATACATATATATATGATAAAATATAAATATATAATATGTATATTATATATATATAAATATATATATATCAATATTAAAAATATAAAGAAAATTATTATTTTATATATTATATATAAAAATACATTAAACATATATATATGTAAAATATATAAATATATTATATACATATAAATATGTATTATATATTCATATATATACATAATTATAGATTATATATATCTATAATACATTTTATATTGGAAAATATTTTCATTTTGATAAATAATTATACATATAAATATACAATTATAAAATAAGATATAAAACAAATTTTAAATTATATATACAATATATATAAATATGTTTTTTATATATAATAACTATATATATAATAAATCATATTTAAAAACAAATATGTATAAATTATATAATATAATATATATAAATTTTATTTGAAAACAATAGAAAAATTTCCTTCAGAATACATTGTGAATATTCCTTTACCAGTTAGTTCGGAAACTGATAACATTAACCGATGTAATGATCACATAAAACGATAATTTTAACCTACAAGTGAATAGAGAAAATCGGAAACAAGTGATTTCGATGACAATAAGCGATTGATAACATTAACAGCGATCACATTAAACGGAGTACACTGTATTGTTGGGTAAAATATGTTTTTGGTGTTAAAAGCCCTCTATCGGTCACCAAGAAATTCCATAACAGAGCCATCTAGCGGTGTTAAGAATATTAATTTTGTTGAAGTCTCTTGTAACAAGTGATTTTAACAGCGAAGGAAAAGAAAGGATGGGTTCCTTCTGAATACATTGTGAATATTCCTTTGCCAGTTAAAATGAGTTTCGAAAACTGATAACATTAACCGATGCAACAATCACATAAAACGATAATTTTAACATACAAATGAATTGAGAAAATCGGGAACAAGTGATTTCGATAGCAATAAGCGACTGATAACAACCGCGATCACATTAAGCGCAGTCCACTGTATTGTTGGGTAAAATACCGTACTAAACGATGCAACAATTTGATACGATGATTTTATGGCACGATTATTATTAAATATAAATTATATTCTAGTGAAATATATTCTAGAGATTTTTCGACAGCTAGTTTGCCAACAAAAATTTTACCATTTTGTTAAGACTTTTATACTTATACTTTTACAGTAGCAATTCGTGGTTTACTTAAAAGGAAGACCACAAAACAAATTTCGAAAATTCAATAAACAAATACGAAGAAACTTACAAATTAAAATAACATTTCTGTTTTTATAAGTTAAAAGAAAACTATACAGCTAAAACAAAGCAAGTTATCCTAGATAAAAAAGAAATTTGTAGCATATTATTTTATACTATGTAATATAATAAAGCTATAATATTACCTGCAATATATCTGTGACCTTTGATTACAAAACCATCAAATGTAATATTTGTAAATTAAATTCAGTAGTTCGTCCTTATTATCCCTAAATTCAATAAAAACATTATTGATTTATTTATTTAAGGCAAATAAATCAATAATGTACTTTATTCATGTCAACAAATACATACACATGGAAATAAGGTTTGGTTTGGTTTGGAGCGCTACGGTCTACTGTTTTGCACACGAGGGCTAATGAGACCGGGACCTACAGCTTAAAGCCGATTCCGAACGACTACAAATATCCATGCCCTCAGCGGGATTCGAACCCGCGAACTCCGGTTCAGAATAGCAGCGCTCTACCACTCGGCCATCGTTCGGCCATTACAGAAATAAGGAAAACTAAAAACAGAATCTAAAATTTTAAAGTCAAAATGCGTCAGATGTTAAATAAGATTTTAAGATAAAGGAATGGAATAGATACTAGGCTTGCTAATACCATTGAAGAATCGGGACTCCAATTTGAGCTTAATACGTTTTGTGTGTGCATAGCCCTTATAGTACAACTAGGTTAATCAAACCTAAATTTCGTATTGAAAAAATTACTTTAGCATACGAATGGAATGATATATAACTCATATAAGCAGCAAGCCGAATGATGGCAGAATGGTTAGGGTGTTGGCCTTCGGAACTGGAATTCGTGGGTTCGAATCCCACTATGGCATGGATGTTCGTAACCGTGCGGAATCGGCTTTAAGCTGTAGATCCCCGTCTCATTAGCCCTCTTGTTGCAAAAAGTAGACCGTAGCTCTCCAAAATCAAACCACACCATATAAGCAGCAATATCATCAATAGAATGTCATTCACCCGCCCAAATACATATATATTTAAGCGTACACAAATGTATGAGGTATGAGAGAAAAAAGTTCTTTAGTGATCAGAAGAGTTCTTGGAATATTTTTAAGCAATTATATTTCTCATCAGCACCGACAAAAGGGAGAGATTTTCCCGCTAAAGTCAATCCCAGACGACTATAAGCATTCATCCTATCATGATGATTTGAAATGATGAGATCTTATACAGAAAAATAGTTACGAAATGCATCGCACCGATTAAAATAACATTTCTGTTTTTATAAGTTAAAAGAAAACTATGCAGCTAAAACAAAGCAAGTTACCATAGATGAAAACGAAATTGTATCATTTTGTACACAACCGATTGCTAATTAATTTTCGCTCGAAGCAGACACGTGCGCAAGACTGGAATTTAGAATAATCTACAAGTTTCTTTACATCTTTTCGAAAAGCAAAATGTCTCCTTAACGTAGTGGTCTTAGTGGTCTTTAATCTAGGTTCGATATGCTGCTATGGTTTATCGATAAATAATTTGGTTTGATTTCGTTTGGAGCGCTACTGTTTACTGTTTTGCTTCACGAGGCTTACAGAGATCGACCGATAAATTTAAACAAATGCAACATAGTTCTGCAATGAACCCGTAATCTACAATTATCTTGACTTGTATTAAACAAGGTTTTATGTCAATGGCTGATGTTCTAATCTGGCTGTGGTCAAACACTCTGCTTTCGACAATATTACAGACAAAATAATACATACATATATATATATATATATATCCCATTTAGAACAATATGTTTACCTAAATATTCGTTTCCCATATAGGGGCAACAGAAACTAAATATCGAAACAAGCATAATGCAGAATAGAAAATGCGCCTAAAGATAAAACATCTACATAGCTGGGCTTCAATTCCTTAAGTAAACAAAATACAATCAAATCCCAGTCACTAAACACGATGATGTAAGACTCCTTGACATAGTTGGGGAAACCAGTATTATGCTATTATTTAGATAAATGAAATAAGAATATAGAAATTTCGAACTGAAATACATAGCATTTCTTAATTTTCATTGTTACGATCAGCACTTATATAATGTAACTAACATCAAACTTACATATATTTTTGAAGAAATGTTAAGAGTTCCGTCAGATGGTCCTAGAGTTCCAAGGATGACGGGAGTCTTAAAAGTTTGAAGAACACCCACATAAACGAACATACATATGCAAGCACAAAAGTATACAGTATTAATCAAATATTCCTTACTGCTCAGAAGAATTCCTGAAGTGATTTGAAGCAGATATGTGTTTCGACAGCACCTGAAATCGGTGCAGCACGCGAAACAGAAAACGTCTACTGGGAGTTTGTGAGTGTGCCGACTCGTTCGAGATCACTGTCGCAATAGTATGGGGTGTTCCGAATGATTGATCGAGAATATTATTGAATTTTACGCGATGTAGTGATCAGTCATGCCTTAGATTCACAACTATGCGTTTTACATTCATAAGTTTTCTTTTATTTTTTTCCCTCTCAATCTGGATTCAATTACCTGTGATACCATGCAATGTCATCTAAGTATGACTCTGTAATTTCTATGTTTTTATTTTGCACATGGTGACTTTTACGCATGTCGCACGTAAATAAAGCTGAAGACACGAAACAGGTTATGTGAAGTAAAATATAGGTCTGCTTTTAGATGGCGGATTTTTCCAAAGGGAATAATTGTAAGTGAATAATGTAAAAAAAAATGCTATTTGATACAAAACAATATTTTACTTAACACATTGCATGAGGGATACGTACTAATAAGTTTTCTGACGATTGATACTTGAGCGCGGGTCACGTACTAGTACGGGTTAGTGTAACAACATGGTTTGTTTGTGGGTACAAAAATAACGGTATATACAGGAAAACGAAGCCGATTCTGGAAAAAATTAGACAAATAAAAACTAGTTTTTACATCAGTCGATGCGGAACCACAGAACGGGAAGGTTGATTAAAAAATCAGTTTATATTTAAAATTAAATTTTTATTTATTCTTGCGAAAATGATATGTATATATATATATATATATATATATATATATATATATATATATATATATATATATATATATATATATATATGTGTGTGTGTGTGTGTGTGTGTTTATTTGTCTATTTATATATTTGTTTATATATTTCAATATAAAATACGAAAAGTTGGTTAAAAAAAATGAATAATTTTCGATTTATTGAGATTTAACTGAATAACTAAATTTACGTTCAAAACTCCCGCTCCCAGTACAATTCCGCTGTGAAATGTACCCGCACACAATGTGTTAAAAGAAAAGGAAAATAAACTTATGACTGGCTAAAAATGAAATCAATGTGTTGCAATGTTTCGACGGATATGATATATTTTATATGTGTTAAAGAGAAACATCATCTACTGATGCATAATCCTTTTGATGGGTCTCAAAACTAAATGACGATCCCCAAAATGAGCAAAAATAAGTTTTTCAACAATGTTTTATAAAGAACTTTGACCTCTTTTCAACAGATATTTTTGATATCTCTCTCTCTATATATGTATAAAACTTCGTTGAAACAAAAGTTCATTGACGATGTGTGCTCAGGAAAAACGTCGAGAACAGGTTCTCGCAGCTCTCATGGGTATTCGTTTGCTAAACTAAGTATCATGATAAAAACATTTTATGATCTTTCGACTGATGTTCGTTGAAGCTTCAGAACTAAAATGTTTAATGGGTGGAGTGTCAAATCATGAGAAGCGATTCTTGAAAATTGATACGGACTACGTTCTACGTTGCACATAGCTGGATGAGGATAAACAGTTGCAGTCTGTTGGTTCGAATTCATGAACAATTTTAGCCGTTTAGAATAATCTTTAACATGTTGACTGCCACGACAATTTTCAGAAATCTGGCCTAAAATGACAATTTGATTTAATCCTATTATATCATTAAAAACTCTAATTTTAGTTCATAGTTATCATCTAAAAGCATAGAAAAGTTTTTTTTAAGGTTTTACGAATTATCTCCTAATTGGCTTCTGTAACAGAAATCTCTTCGCCGAAGCCAACTACGAGTTAATTCGCGCTCAGACACACACAGACACGCTTCGACCTGTCGCTTCTCTAAAGGTGAATCATACATGCGCTTCCATATTCGTCTGTAGTATCTCAGAAATTGTAATGGAGTGCATCCCATTTACGTCTTTCTTGACTGTTTAGTTTTATAATTATTGTTATAATCAATTTATCAAGAACCCAGTATGGATAGGAAAATACCATTGACTCAAAATGAAATTGAGTACTACGCAAATCTAAGTGATTCAGAATTTGATAGGATTTTTGACGAGGATGGTAACGGCAGTATCAATTATGAACCTTCTGAGATAACTATATTTTTTTCGTTTTTTAATAAATTTTCTGTTTATGCAAGCCAGCATTGATTTTTTGTTCTTTTACCAGAAGCCATCTATCGATATTAGCACTGATGTGCTACGAGTTTATCCGTAGCTGCACAGAAACAGCAAGTAAACGCAGTACGAGATAACTCGTTGGCATCCTAGAAAAGAACGCAATCTACAGGTTATCTCGTAGTTGACAGTCAACGTGTTAAGCAGTAGTTACTGGTCTAATTAATTCCCATGTTTAATAAATAAATAAATAACCTCTACCGCATCAAAATAACCTACATTACACACTGTGCTAGACTTTTTTTTCCCTCTTTCAAACATTAATCGCCAGCAGTCGAAAGAAAAGGATATGAAAATAAATTTATGAAATTCTATGTTGTTTCATGAGTTCCTACAGGATTTCCCTTATGGGAGCGAAAACTACTTAACTTCGATGTCTATCATTTTATGTGAATACGAGCTGACGAGTGCAATTACGTGTGCCTACGGATGGGTAATTTGAATGTGAGCCTCGGTTCGAATTGCTTTTCCTACAAAATCTGAATAGAAGAAAAATTGGAAGAGCTAGAAGACAATATCACACTAAGAGTGGGGAACAGAAGAAGAAAATAAGTGTTCTTCACATTTTTCGGAAAGGTGAGTTAATGGATTACATGCTCAAGGTTTGAAGGCTTCGGGTTAAATTCCCGTCCTGACGGGTAGTTATTACTAGCAGAAGGAAACAAACAACCCTTATGCCCTAACACCGACTTTACTTAGCATCACCTTTCTCTAATTTTTGTCGACTCTAGTAGAACTTCCTGTTTTTCACCAGTAATAAAGGTCGAATATCTCTACAGAGAATGAATGAGTGACACCAAAGGTACACTTGCTAAACCTATTCAACATATTAAATCCGAATGTCTCGTTTTCTTTCGGATGTTTTTAATAATATACCGATTCAACTGCTACCTCAATCTGTCAAAATGTACAGTTTATTTGTTCAATGAAAAGTTCAATAAATTAATTTGTTTATGATTTTCTTTCATTTTTAACACTGTTGCTCATTTACATAAACATAAAAAAAAGAAATCCTGTGGTGAATTGTTTTACTTAAAATGGTATTCTAGACTACGTAGAAATATTTTCTTCACCATGATCCTATTCAGTAATATCCCAGCAGCCTTAAATGTTTGGATAAGGGAAAACTTGGAATGCATCTACATTAAAAAAAAATATAAACGAAGCAGTGTATTTAGATTCTAAATTTTATACTTACATTAACATTTTACAATTTTATAAACGGTATTTTAAAAAATATTATTAGCGAAAAGACAAAAATGAAACACAACATAATCATAACAAGCATAAGTAAACAAAATGTTTGGTTTCTGTAATCATTTAATCGACAAATCAAAGACATTAATTTCTCAATCTCGTGCTGCCAGTCTTTATCGAGAAGCCCCATGTGATGCCTGGGTCAAGGGTCGGAAGATCGCGAGCCACATACGGCTATTTACATCGGCGTTTTCGGCTCTCTAGATTTCTGTCTGCCTCTATGTATTATTCCAATAGCATACGTACACATAAATGGCTCTCTGATACTTCCGCTATCTTGTTTCATAGATAACTTGGCTCTTTTCTCTCGAAAACCTGTCAACAGTTGGCTTGGGCGACAAGAAGTGTCTTTGAAATTAAAAGTTTGTAGGAAAATTATTTTGAGCTGTTTTTTTTATTAAACGAAGAACCTCACACGATGTTCAGGTCAACGAAAGGGTTTGGTGGACTGAAGGACCAGCAAAATAGAATTAAACCAGAAAAAAATTGTTTGAATATCATGTTTAGAAAAAAACTTTTCTTGTGTGAGTGATTTTCTTTTCTTTCCTGGAAAGGGGCGCTAAATAAAATGCATTTCTGGAGCCTCTTCTCTCATCGAGGACGCATTTGCTTGCAAACACGCATTTACCCAACTAGGGTGGGATGCGTCTGTCTCCCCGGTTCGGAGGAATGCACGAGACCATGCGTGAAGCCTTAACGCTCCACCTCCTTTTAATTCACGACACGATTCTAAAGAGAGGGGGGGTAGGCTTAAATTACGATCACACACGACCCACCCTCTTTCTCCCTTTTTTTTTTTATATGCTCCTCCGGGGCGGAGGTCGCAGTTAGAATGATCCCGAAATAAAAAATAAAACCATACATCATTTTCGTCTATATTAAAACGAGTGACAACATGTTGTGGAGACCATTTATAACTTGAGGGTGCTTTAGCAGCATCAACTCCCCAAACGGTTGGGGGTTAGGAGGGAGGAATGACTTCTAAAGTTTATCAATCTCCTACACCATCTCTAAAGCGAAACCGAGTTGAAAATGATATTATCAATGAGCTAGAAGCGACAAGTTTGTTTTTATTTTTTATTTTTTAATATGTTCGGTGACTAAGTCAAGAGAGGATGAATGATGTTTTACTGTTAACTTCTTAACCCATTAACGCCCGGATATTTCTGATGACTATATATTAGCAAATACCTAACATAGAAGCTATTATAGATACCTGGAAGTAAAACAAAATATGAAATTTAAACACCTTTAAATATGACATCAAGTCATCATTAGTGAGGTCATTTTAAAACATAATAAGATGTCTTTAAAAAAAAAGGAAAACTTCCTGATGAGAGATTTATTTGCTATCATATATTGCCACATAAAGAAGGTTAGCCAACGAGCTCAGTGGCCGAATGGTCACAGCACGTAATCCAGACCCGAAGATTGTGGGTTCGATGCTTGCAATGGCGGTTTATCCAAAGTACGGATTTTTAGTTTAAAAATGTTATTTATTGTTTCCTTATGTTCTTGAACATTCTAGATCTTTCTTTAATATGTAAATTAGTTATTTCTCGAATATTCTGTTCGGGTATAAAAGCTGATACCCACTAGTTGTAGGAAACTTATCGATGTTGTAAAGTTGCGAGTTGCTACTTAGCTTCAATAAATTCGTTTGTTAAGTTAAACGGTGTGTTCATTCGAATCTTCGTGACAATATGAGAAAAGTACTGAAAAGAGATGAGTTATTACAGATATGGATATTCGCCATGATTTTGATTGGTATACGTTCAGAATACCGGTCATAATACGTTCCTGTTCTAAGCTTGAAAATCATGAAATGACAAAATTATAAATAAGATCATATTTGAAAACTTGGGAGATTATTCATAAGATTAATATCTATTTCCATTAAAAAGGAAGAATCGTTTCAAGATAACAAAAACTCAACAAACCATTTTTTGACTGTCCTCAAATAAGGACGCTGGGCGTTAATGGGTTAATTAATCGAATATCAAGTCCATATTTACAAAAAGCCACCAACGTAGTTGGCACTCGATTGTATAACCGATTGGTGAAACTAGCTGTCGTAGAAATGGGTTTGGTATCTATTAAGTCTTGCATATTTTCTTCCTTACTCATAAGACATACTCGAAACAAGATCAAATGCCCATAAGAAATGACGCTGCTACATCAAATAATATTCATACGCACATATATGTATATTATAAAACTTTCAAGGTCATTGCGTTAATCCTCTTGTTCAAATGAAGCTCATACGAGGCTCCTAATTTAAAGTATTAAAATTAGTTTAAAGTAATCTCTTAACAAGATTTTATTTCCACTGACATAAGCCTGACACGTATCTTCAAATTTGATTTAATTCTTGACAACAGTTGGTAGCGGGAGATAGAAAAACGGATATTTCCTATTTGTTCAAAAAAATTAATACGGAAATATAACATTGGACCCGATTTTCTCTCTTTATAAGCATTAATTTTTAAAAATATTATTTTAAGCAATGTAAAATTTTAATATGAGCATAAAATGAATAATAATCTGTTTAATTTGTCTAAATGTATATGCATTTGCGGCTTCTTCACTCTATAAGCCTCTGATCTTGGAATATTTCTTAACACATTGTGTGCGGGTACATTTCGCAGCGGAATTGTACCGGGAGCTGGCGTTTTGAGCGTAAATTTAGTTATTCAGTTAAATCTTAATAGATCGAAAATTATTTAATTTTTTAACCAACATTTCGTATTTTATATTGAAATATATAAACAAATATATAAATAGAAATATATAAATAACAACCATAAGATTTTTGTAAAAAAAAATATTTTTTTAGTGGATAAATTTATAATAGTGTCGTATGTATGAAAAATCAAATAGAAATAGTAGTATATAGTTTTAATTTTTTCTAATTATGTTCTACATAAACATTTTTACATTATAAAAAATGAAAGACAAGAACATTCGGCTTCGTTTTCTTGTATATACCGTTATTTTTATACCCACAAAAACCATGTTGTTACATTAACCCTTACTAGTACGTGTCCCGCGCTCAAGTATCAATCGTCAGAAAACGTATTAGTACATGTCCAGCATACAATGTGTTAATGGGATCATGTTGAACTAATTAAATTTCTACATATTTAACCATATCATTATAAACGCCGAACGTTCACGAAATGGGTGCTGATCTGCGGTACCGTAGTTCATGGGTTGGAATCCCACTGTGGCATGGATGTTCGTAGTCGTTTGGAATCGGCTTTAAGCAGTAAGTTACCAGTCTCATTAAAACTCGAGTTGCAGAAAAGTAGGCTGTAGCGATCCAAACTATTTTAAGTATAATAATTGACCAATCATTTTTATAATTCCCTATATAATAATACCCTAAGTTATCTGTCCGTCTGTCCTCGAATTTATGAAGTGGTTGGACCTGGAATGGATAAGGGCATCCATATTGGATTCTTAATGAGTTAGGGTTAACAAAACAGAGAAAATCTTTAAAACGTTCGAAATCCACCCTCCCCTCCTTTTCGAGTGTTTAATGCCCTTATTTCAAGCCCTATTAGTCCCGGTTAATAGCAGGAATTTAAGTTTATCACATAACAAATAGGTAAAAATAACATTTTTCTACATTATGACGTCATTTCTTTAACCACCTTATTTAATTCTTTCTTATTTTAAATTATTTAAATATCGTCAGCATTATTTTCATACGTTTTATTACGGAACTGAGATATTAAGTAAATAATTTTCTGTCATATTTGGCATAAGTAATATATAGGTACATATGTGATCATTTTAAACTAAATCATCGGTTATTTTTTGTTGTAATGAAAATATCATCACCAGTATTAACGACAAATTCTTTTCATAAAAGTTCAGGAGTCTATTTCACGGACTAATAAATATCTAGCGTTTAAGTTATATATCTTTAAAAATTAAGAAGTTTGTTCGATTGTGTGTTTGTTTTTTATACATAACCACACGGTTTGACTAAATGAAATCAACATGATTCTAAACTGAATTCACAGTATCGGAAGGCCGAACGATGGCGGGTTGGTTAGGGTGCTGACCTTCGGTACCGGAGTGCGTGGGTTCGAATCCCACTATGGCATGGATGTTCGTAGCCGGTCGGAATCGGCTTTAAGATGTAGGTCCCGATCTCATTAGCCCTCGTGTTGCAATAAATGTAGACCGTAGCACTCCAAACCAAACCAAACCAGTATCGGAAAACATTAGAGGAGTATAAAGATGACAAGATAAATTAAAGTTGGCAACTAACATGCGGTCGGTAAAGATAAACAAATTATTGAGCGTGTACCAGATAATTCTCAGCCATGATACAAACCCGTTTTTTTTACCTGCCTCATAGGGTGCTTTACAATTCTGAAAAATTAAAAGTTTTACTAATCCCGTCATATGACGGGTTATATGCTAGTCATATAATAACTGGGCGAGAGGGTAAAATATTAGATGCTATGATAAATCAAGAAGCATGATGCTAGACCACTTGTAATACAAGGGTTTGAATGCACTTCTGTGTTGTATATACATCGACTGTATGTCGAAATATTCTGTTCTGCTTGTCCTTCCTTCGAAAAAGGAATGACTTAAGCGTGCCCGTCATTAAATCTCCGTCATTCGTTGGGGATCATTAATTTGTCTCATTTATCAAGTCAAGAGGGCAATCCGAGCTTCCGGAAGGTGCTCGTTATGACGCCGTTGACGACTTATTCTGTTGCATGAGCGACCTTGGAAACAGGAGCAAAGCACATTCTTCAATGTAGGCAGAGGAAGTATCTGATTCCTACACTTTTGGCGAAAACGAAAAATTTAAATTACGGCTGCTGCTACGCGAAACAAAAGGGTAAGGAATAACAAAACGGTTGCAACGAAGGCAGCTTTGCTTTTTGTCAACAGAGCTGCAAAAAGATAGCACTGTTTTGTTCGAAGGTACCCTTAGAATTTTTTTTTTGTTTACTTATTCCTGGAAACATTACTGTGATAACATTGTTTAATTTTCAAAAGTCCCTTTTGTTATGACAATTTACAATTTCGTAATTAATCGAAATAATTACAACTTATCAAAAACGTGTGCATAGCCAAAAGCAACTAGAAGAGAAATTGAAAAAAAAAATTATGAATAAAGTAGAGATCACAAAAGCAACAGAAATATATGGCTATATATTTTTTTTTCTATAATCAGCAAAGCAGGGAGTCCTGTCTTTGTTTGTTTAGGGAAGGCGTTGAAGCCAAGAGACTCAGAAGTTTGAAATTTGGTAGAACATTATTTTAAGTTGATCCTGAGTAAACCTGAAAAACAACGTTACAAAATTTTATTTAGTTTTTATTTAATTATTCATTTTTTTTTTGTCGTTTCCCAGTATCCGTAGATATTGGACAAGTTATCACAAGTTTACGATTTATAAGATACAATAAAGCTAAAAAATACACCTTAAAAATTTTCCGAGTATTTGTAAGATATTTCAAATATTTTAAAATATATTTTTTAAATTGACATTTTTTATCAAAAAATATAACAGCGACAGAAATTAAATGTTAAGTATCATCATCGAAATTGCTAAATAACAAATTGTTGTATTTGGGAAAATTAAGGTTTTAAACAACTTCTTCCTGAAAAAGTTAAAAAAAAATTAACCATTACTTGATTTTTACAATGGATTTCTTCTTCGACAATTATAATTACTTTACTTACCCTGTAGCTTTATAAGGAATTATAGCTTAACCTTTTTTTAAGGTTGCAATTGCAGCTGACGCTATTGCTTTCATACTGTAAATGGCCGTATCAAGCGAAACTGTTTTGGAGTTTGCTTAGTGAAACTTTAGTTAAGTAAAATGTATTTCATGATAAATAGCGATTCTTATAATTTATACATGAAATAAGAAATACTTTTCTAAAATTTTGGCGGGAATAGAGTAAATTATATTAAAAGCATCTCCTTAGATAAGCACTCCGGTCATCCAGATAGTCAAATATAATAAAATATTAAACACACTAAAAAATACTATTAATAAATAGTACCACATGGAATCCAATCCAGGCTGCCAGCGTGAAGGCCAAGCATTTTACCACCAAGCCATCAATTAATAAGCAAAGAAATAAAGAAAGAGGATAAAAATCGTTAGAAAATCGAGTTTCATTAAAATGAATTAATTCATATATAATTATGCAATTTTATGAATGATTACTGTGTTGCCACTCAAAGTACACTAACGAGATCGAGAAGTTAGCGAAAAATTGATTACAAGATTTAAATCTAGACTGTCATACAGTCATACAGCGCTAGTTACATGATAATATATAAAAGTTGCTTGTGTATTTAGAATAGTGCTGAGAAGAAACTGACAAGTCTAAAGAGATTAATTATTCGCTTAGGTTGAAAAACTTGCGATTTAAATACCAGACCTATACGACATTCAATGTCAGTATCAATAAACTTATGTAATGATTACCAAACCATCAGATAGATTTATTTCTTACTGAAATTAGAGGCCAGTTCTTAAGAGGTCATTTTGAAGTAAACATTTTTAACTTTATAAGCTACCAATGTTGAATTCCTTTCCACGTACTATTAAAAATCTATCTATGAAGAACAAATGTTTTCTATGATTAGCTTATAAAAAAAATCGTCTTTACAATTCAAAATCTCAATTCACAGACCGCAATATTTGGACTGGAAATCTCAAAATTCTATCATATAAAAAATGCACCATTTTCACAGCAAGATCCAAACAGTTTTTTTTTTTCAGAGAGAGAAAATAGAAGCAGGGAGTTTTTGTCTAACGTATTCAGAAAAAACTGAAAGTCAATATTCTGAAGAGCCGAACAGTGAAATGCTCAGTCATGGATTTTTTTGAAGCTATAAATATAGAAGGTTTTTTAGAAAAAGATTTAATCTCTTTCGCAAACTCTTTCGTTAGCTAGAATTTTTTTTTCAAAATATGGAGGTGATACCGGCAAAACAGTAGGTAGTATTAAATAATTGATTACGTGACAAAAATAAAACATCTTAGTGGTGTCTAAAATCCTGATTCATCAGTTATAGATCTGCATT
>CM063501.1:32423973-32453973 GCA_032207245.1 Pardosa pseudoannulata | reverse complement strand
GTGATTAGCCGGATGACGTGTGGTGGAGGGGGAAGCATCGATCGGCTATGTTGTCGCACGCATTAGAATTAATGCGAGATCAGTTGTTGAGCAAGGACGGGCAATCTGCTTACAATTACACAGAACGCTGACAGTCCCTTCTGTCCTGCCACCCCCCAATTGTGATTAATTACCCGCGATGTGTTCTTTAGCGGTGAAATGACGCGATGGACGAATAATGATCGTTCCCCACATTACAAAGGCAAACAGTCATCCTTCGGAATGAAGAGGGATTAAACGTATTCGTGTCTTAACCGTTTGGGGCTACTTCAACTAGAAAATTAACTGAAATTTCTGCCAGTTGTAAAGGGGGAACACTTTGCATGCATATGTGTTAAACAGGATAGCCTAAAGACAAAGTAAATTGGATTCTTTGAAAAATATATATCAGTTTTCCTAACACTACGACAGCTTACAGCTGATTACCAATTAAATACCATGTGTTTTCGTACTAATTAATAGCAAATTAGTTTTAGTTGAACTGTTAATATATAATAGTAAGATGAAAACTTCGTTTCGTATCATCCATTCTACTTTCAAAATAATCAACATGGCTTTGTTTTCAAAAAGTAAATAGCCGAACGATGGCCGAATGGTTAGGGTGCTGGCCTTCGGAACCGGAGTTCGTGGGTTCAAATCCCACTATGGCATGGATGTTCGTAGCCGTTCGGAATCGGCTTTAAGCAGTAGGTCCCGGTCTCATTAGCCCTCATGTTGCAAAAAGTAGACCGTAGCGCTCCAAACCAAACCAAAAAGTAAATAAATAAACTCCAGTAACTAACATATACGCTAATCTGGCTGTGAAAGGGCGTGTATTTCTTTAGAGTATATCAGGGTTCTTCAACTTTAAATCTGTGAAATTTCTAATGGGAAAACTGCTAGCAATCATGATCTCAACGTTTTAGCAATCATTTTGCAATTAAATGAATATTATCCACAGGCCCCAAATTGAATATCCCACAAGTACACCGTAAGTGACTATCGTAAGTCAGAAGTAACCGTCAATGAGTTTGATTTGCGTGATGAGATCAAATTTTTTCAACGCGAGAGCTAATTAGCTGCTTAAAGCAGATTCTGAACGACCATGAACATCCATGCTAGAAATCGGATCCAAGCACAGAGACTGCAGCACCTAAAGGCCATTCAGCTAGCCATTCCTCTAATCATTCAGCCGTTGTCCAAATGATCATCACTGGGATCGACACACATAGCGTGGATAACAAGAATTGGATATTTAAAAAAAATTACAAAACTGAAAACTGATTTTAAATTGATTACTGGTATATTATCAGGAAGATTATCCTTAAATTTGATTTGGTTTGGAGTGCTATGGTCTACTTTTTTGTAACACGAGGGCTAATAAGACCAGGAGCTACAGTTTTTAAAGCTGATTCCGAACGGCTACGAACATCCATACTACATTGGGATTCAAACTCATCAACTCCACAGGGTACCGAAGGTCAGCACCTTAACCATTCGGCTATCAATCGACGATCTTTAAATTTGATTGTGATTTAAGACAATCCGGACTTGCGAAGATTAACTCACTTTCTGATAAGCAACATCGATTTACAGAAATAGGACATAAGAATAAAAAAATATAATTTTAAAAATTTCATACTCTTTGAACAAATCTATAAATTTTCTCTTTTTTCGGTATGTTCATTTGCTTTGCATTTAGTGTTGTTAGTTTTTTTCTTGTTTTTTTTCTCTCTATTTGTTTTTAATGTTTTATACTACCAGAGTTGAATTATTCAATTAATCATAACTTCTCACATACATTGTTTTTGGATTTATGATGAGCCATCAATTAGTACAAAATTAATTGCCATTGATTACTGATAATAAGACCATTTATGTATACTCCAATAGTCATTAATTCGCTTGATTATATAATTATGAAAAGCAATTCTACATACAATAAAAATAAGTATAAATACTTTTAAAAACACAGGCTTTCATTCAAAAATAAACTGTAAAGAATAAAATAATTTTCCTTTCTTCTATCTCGGAACACTGGAAACTTTTATGACTAAAAATAAAGTGTGGGGCTCCCATAATATATTTCATATCTGTATATTAAATATATTATAGATTTTTCCCCATTTTTATGATTGAATGTATATATTATAGGCACCCCACACTTAATTTTAGTCATAAAAAAATTTCAATGTTTCTAGGTTGTAGGAAAGAAAATTATTTTATTCTTTTTAGTGGTTTTTAAATAAAAGCATATGCATTTTTACTTACTTTTATTTTACTCTTTTAAGCTATTCGGAAATCTTATAATCCCTTTTTCAATCATCAGACTGCATAACTTAGAAGGGGGAAACTTTTTATCATTGGAGGCTATTTTAAATTTATATAGTAATAAAAAAGGTCGCATAAGTTGATATACTTATAAATACGATCTTTGTGGAATTTAATGCATTTTTTATAGTTTTATCAATTTATTGCATTATACAGAAATAATACAAAAAATGAAGTCATTTATTTCTTATTTCACATAAAAATTTGCGACATAAAATATTTTTATATTAACATGAGAGTAATAACTTATTATAACATTAATCTTTAATTTTTTATTTTTTGATAAACAACTAATTGTTTAAATGTCACTTCAAATAAAGCTAATAAAGCTGAAGTATTTTAAAACAAACTTATTACATTATAGAGAAATAATATTAGAGAGTCTTAAAAGACTAGCACAGCAACAATACTATTATATTAATTCTCAAATTGTCGTAAAATATAAATTAACTATTAATTAATGCAAGAGCTAAATTTTATGGAGGGTGCATGCAGCATCAAAACCGCAAGTTCGCAGCCTGGGTGTAATTTAATGAAACGTTTTACTAAGTTTTTTAGAATGTAAATTTTTATTAAATCTTGCATGATTGTTACAAAAACAATTGTTAGAAAAATATTATTAGAGTCTTAAAGGAGCAATATAGCAACAATACTATTCTATTAATTCTCAAATTGTCGTAAACTATAAATTAACTATTAATTAATGCAACAGCTAACTTTTATAGAGGCTGCATGCAGCATCAAAACTGCAAGTTTGCAATCCGTGGTGTAATTTAATGAATCGTTTTACTAAATTTTTTAAAATGTAAATTTTTATTAAATCTTGCATGATTGTTACAAAAAATATATACATAACCTGTTTAGATGGAATTTACTTTAAAAAAATAATATCCAACGTGGACTAGAATCTGGGCTGAAATCATAAAAGCCGATCATTTTATCATCAAAGTGTCAACACGTATGGAAAAGCATAAAAAAAATAATAATAATTGTTAGAAAATCAATGTTTAATGTTAAAATGTGTTTATTTCTGTATAATAAGGTGATTTTTATGATTGATTCATGTATTGTTATCAAAGATAAATTAGTATGCAAAATGTCAGCTCGATTGGAGGTCTATAAGTTAGCGAAGAACTGATTGCAAGATTTAAACCTAGACATACTACAACGTGAATTAAATAAAAGACAGTAAAAATATTTTGCTACAAAATATTATCTGTTACAGTCTTTCTTTTCTTTCCAAATAAATAAATAAAAATGCACATAATGTGCATTTAACATGATACTCACGCACAGTCGGGGTACTGAATTGTAAAAGCATTACCACTTCAGGTACATCAGTTTTCCAACTCCCCTTGGCCTATTGTCACTGTTGCTCATTCAGCGTAAATACTTTGGCATCCCTCAACTGCGAGAATCAAAGATAAGATAAAGCAGGTCTCGCAAAGTGCATTCCTACCCAAACACCCACAATGCTTCTAAAATCAATATTTCGAACCAAAGAGACGGACGGGGGGGATAGAAAACAGTTACTTGGCGTTTATATGCATCCAGATTGAAATAACTTTCCCGTAATCGATGAAATACGACGGTGCTCCTAGCTTAAAGCTGAAGGGAGGGGAATAGAAGAAGAAAAAATATATATTCAATTACCTTGGAGCTCCCGTTCATTAACACGTCGACAACAATTAATGTAAAGCGGGAAAGAGGGTGGAGTTTTCCACCTTGTATCTTACTTCGAAGGCAATATAGCTGGAATGGGGAACAGAGTCGTTAATAATTATTCTTTCCGTCCTCTGTAAGGATCGAGAATTAATAACGAAACGGTCCCGAGACGGAGAAGAAAAAAATATCGTCGCCCGGCCAATTGGCGAGGGGGTGCTTTGACAAAGAAGAATCGTTCGGAACTGAAATGAAATTATCTCTGCTTGCAGTCGACTTCTAAGCCATGAATGTGAGCACAATGAACGAAGAAGACTGCTTTTCTTCTTGCTAATTCACTGAGAATATTTAAGCGGCTCATATTATATCAGCAAAACTGCACGGTCCAACTGCACCGTTGGCCTGAGTAAAAAATGAAGGATGAACTGAACTGAGATTAACTGGAAACGAAGGTTTTCCTTTAGTCTTATCAGTTTCGTTGAATGTAAATGGGTGACAGAAGCAAAACATTGGTTCCAAAACCCGATCGAAAACATTACAACCTAGCAGTACTAAAGGTTTGGTACATAAATATCCTTACTAGAAACATCTAATTTTTTCAAATCACTTGGTCTTTTTTTTCTTCTTAACGTGGATCTGAGGTTATTACATTTTTTTCAGAACACACTACCTTGTCGCATCAAGCTCAATAATTTTCAGTTTAACCATCTTTTGTAAGCAACATTTCTTTACACGGTTTTAATAAGAAAGACTGTTATAGACCTTCAAAAGTTAAAAAGGAATTATGAAATTTAAACAACTTCGAATATTAGAGCCTGATCTCAATCTCAATGGATATGAGTTGTAATTTGAAACATCATATGATGTCACTTATAAAAAAAAGGAATAAATTCCTATATCTTTGCTAGCATATGTAAACGCTAAAGGGGTTATTATTATTTCCAGAGCGGGGGTACCTGCTTGTTACAACATTCGCCACTACCAAGCCGTGGATATTTTCGCGATTTTATTATGCGAACACCGTAGAGACGGTCAGCATTACTTTCTAAGACAACACAAACAAACAAAGTAGGTTCTCATGATTTAGAAGCACGAACCAAGCAGAAGGCCCTCAGAGTCGGCCTGTCACCTACAGAGGTATCGTTTGGAAACTTTTAAGACATTGAGACCACGAGCCTGTTTTATGTGCCCCAGCCACTAGTAATGAACATAGTGGATCTTTGGCCGGTTCGAGCCTCGAACTCGCAACTATGCGGTTACTAGATCGATGCCTTTGTCAACTAAGTTACCCTTAGCTCTTAAAGGTTTGGTTTGATTTTGGAGCGCTACGGTCTACTTTTTGCAACCCGAGGGCTAACGAGACTGGGACCTACTGCTTAAAGCCGATTCCGAACGGCTGCTAAAGCTTAAAGGGGGCTCTTAAATGATTTGTATAATATATATAATTATTCGTCTTGATTTTAGTTGATGTTCTAGCTGAAAAAGTAAAATGTTGTACAAAGATAGAAAAATCCCAAAATGTTGATTAAAGAAATTATAGATAATGCTATCTACTTAATTTGGGAGGATTGTTTACAGCTTTTCCACCTCCCTTCCCTAAAAAGGAAAAATCGCGAAAAATAAATAAAATGAATAAATTATAAAAAATCTTTCAAATTATTTTTTTTCTATCTTCAAATAAGGAAGCTAGGCATTAATGGGTTAAATTATTCTATAGCACGATTGAAAACGGAAATAATATGCCATTCTGAAAAATTTCGAGAAGTTACTATGCAGTTATAAACCTTAAAATTGCTACAAATTAACTTCTCGAAATTTAATAACGTTTTAAAATAGAGTTTAGAAATGCAAGTACAATACTATCTAAAGATTTTTTTTTATTTCAGAAGACAATGCAGTTAAGCATTTGCTGACAAGTGAAGGAAATTTAATTATATGTGCTTGGTGAAGAGGGATTAGTAGCAAAGTATCCTTTGAAGCTTTTCTTTTAAATCGTAATCACAAAGACATCCAGGATTGCCAGTGAGAAAGACATTCAATCGAACAAATAAAACAAGTACGGTTACCGTCTGTCTACTTCTCTAGGGAAATTACCGGCTATCGAACTTGGTATGAATCAAATTGCAAATGGATTCTCCAATTAACTACAATACAAACGGAGAATGTACACAGTTACAAATATTTAAATGGAAAACTAAAAGTATATTTCTCTAAAATATTTTTAATCATGACCTACTCAGAATTGATTTCAATGGAACATTACCGTGGAAACTCAAGGGACATCCCCAATCCTTTTATATTAATTAAACTTACAAGAATCTTTTCTCCCATAACTCAGAAAGCATTTTATCATCGATATTCCCCCATTCCCCTTTGTAATATATTGACATTTTATGACGATAAAAGCCAGTTGAAAGCTATATAGGATCCACGAGACTTAAAGATTTTTTGCAAGTGAAGAACATTTGTTAATCGTGTGGTGACCGGAGTAGAAAAGTCCCAACGTAGCCTATGAGTGTCATAGAAACTAAAATAGGTATCCATTGTCCAGGGGTATAACTAGACATCCCTGTCTTTAGGGGGTTTATAAATAAGGAGACTCGCTCTCCAGATTGGGAACTGGGAGCAGGGCTAAAATCTCTGACCTGTAAAAATTAATTGGTGCGAAGTTAAAAGAAGAAAGTACCCGGCTGCCCTATGAAAATTAGAAATCCATGACCAAAGATAGAGTTGCTTGGTATCGTATTCTGGAGAAGGTTATTAAAGTCTAGGGCCCATTAGAGGATAAGAAAAATATTTATGTAAGCAACTACGTCAAATATTGTATTGTGTAAGCTTCAAAATTTTTATAATAAGGTTAAGTTTATCAAACTTAAAAATTTATTACAGACGGTAAACAACTGGAATTAAATTATTAAAAAAAGTCATACATCATTTTTGAGAATGTCACCCTAAACCATCTTGCGGGTTTGGTTTGGAGTGCTACGGTCTACTTTCTGCAACACGAGGGCTAATGAGACCGGGACCTATTGCTTAACGCCGATTCCGAACGACTACGGACATCCATGCCATAGTGGGATTCGAACCCACAAACTCCGGTTCCGAAGGCCAGCACCCTAACCTTTCGGCCATCTTTCGGCACCACGTTGCGGGAGATCCCTCAATGTGATAGCACCACTACAGACAATAGCTATATCACGACCCATATAGGCATTGCACATAATGTGAAAAAAAGGCAAAACCATATTTGCGCCTTATAAGGTATTCAAAAATAAACTTTTTTTACAGATACTTGTGATCTTAACCATTAGGAAAGGTCGGTGGTGCTTGCAAATAATTTAACTTAAATAGAAACTTTTTTTTATGTTAGATTGGGGAGGGGGCCATATAGGCCATTTTCCTGCGAGTAACCCAAATTACCAAGTATACAAATTAGCCTTTGCAGAAAAGTTGTCAATGGATAACAAGTCAAAATTAATGTTGGCCAAAGAAGCACAAACTGTCAAGTGGTTAAAATTCATGATCACTCCCTTAAGACATAGAGGGTAATCAAGAGAGTTTTTCATACCAATTCTGTGCAAGTGTCATTTGCAGAGAAGGTCTGTCTGGGAAGATTCATTGGTACAGGGTTATAGAGCAGGGTCTTCCAGACCTTTCCTTTAACTTAAATAGAAATGGTTTGTTTCAGTCGAACTGAATTAATCAAATATACATACTAGGGATAGCCTTTATCAATTGCTGTATATATTGCCTTTAGAATTTCTAACAGGAGTGATTCTATATTTGCCATCCATGTATATCATAAAATTTAATAAGCCTTCCTTAAGGGAATTTTTGGGTCATATCTACATAAATTATCTACCATGGAAAACTAAGACTTTTTTTTAATATATATTTTGTGGTAAGCTCTTTAATTGATTCTGTCAACTGTAAATGACTTGTACACCTTTAAAAGGCCTCATTTCTTAAGTACTTACTAATGAAGTTAACCGCCTTAGAATCTATAGGGTTTCTTTTGATGTAAGGTTTCAGTCGAGAGAATCCATTAAGTATGCATCTCATTTTTTTTTCACGACTTATGCCCCTTCGGGAATTAACATAAGGAAACGACAGTAGTGAAAAATTAAAGATTTTGAATTTATGAATAGTTTAATGAAAGTTCATTTGAGGTCGAGTTAATTAAAGTTAAATCGAAACACCTAAGTATTTTTACTTTTTTACAGAACTCTTCCTTTCAGTATATTGAATTTATACGATGAAACATCCTGTTTAATTTTAATGCTTCGGCAACATTTATTTATTTAATTATTTAACATTACAACGGAAATACATAAAAACGTTTAAATGTTTAGAAATTTTCAAAGATTTACTTCTTGAATTGATGAGTTTATGGATAGTAAAAATGAAAAAGCTATATAGATTTAATTTTTTAGACTTTCAACGAAATCTATAATTTGCAATGGAGTTATTTTACGCAGGTTTATAATAAAATAATTTGAAAATAATTTCATTCTCTTAAAAAATTAATTTTTGAAGAGAAAATGATTCAACTTAAAAACTATTTCAAAAGTTTTTTTATTTAACTTTTCTGCACAGTTCAAATATACTTGGGGAAACCCCGAAATATCCACATGCAAATATTAAAATAATATTTAAACAAAGCTAATTAAATGAAGCTGGAAATTTTTAATCCCTCTTAGTGGTTGGTTGGGAACACTAAGGTCTACTTTTTTGCAATATGAGAGCTAGTGAGGCCGGGACCTACTGCTTAAAACCGATTCCGAATGGCTACGAACATCCATACCACAGAGGGACTCGAACCCACGAACCCCCGGGTCAGTACCCAAGCCATCGTTCGGCTAATATCGCATAGTAAGTTTAATATAACTGAAATATTCTAGGCTATTTTCTTTAGATTGCCCATTTGCAGGAAAGCTTGATTTCTCAATAAGTAAAGAATCAAAATTTCCATTAACAATATTTCGTATAGCTGACATCCTTTCCAAAATTTCTTTCATTTTCACGGTTTAAATATTAACAACTATTTAAGGTTTTGGTTTGGAGCTCTACGATCTACATTTTGCAACAAGAGGATTAATGAGACCGGGACCTACTGCTTAAAGCCGATTCCGAACGGCTATGAACTTCCATGTCTGTGCGGGATTCGAACCCACGAACTCCGGTTCCGAAGGCCAGCACTCTAACCATTCCGACAGCTATTTCAGATTTCATTATGTTGACAAAAAATTTCTGTACACCATATTTAGCTATTCCTCCTTTATGCTATAAACTTCTATGGAATAAAATTATCAAGAATTTTCAAAATCCTTAAATACGTTTTTTGTGCTTTAGAATAGATTTCAAAAAATTTTTACTGCAAAATCATAAGTTTTAAAAAAATTAGGGAAGAAGAAATACGACAGTACGATTCTCTGTTTTATTTCTATGAAGAATATTTGTTTCTTGCAGGAAACTTTGATTTCTTAGTAAATAGAGTGCTAAAACTTTCCTTCATACTGCTGACAACGTTTTCAAATTCTTCTTTCCCCTATTTTCACGGTTTTAATATTAACAGCTATTTTAGAGTTTATGGAAACCCCTGCTATGGCTCGACGATGCGAAATGAAGTATCGGCGGGGATCACCACGTACATATAACCATGCTCAGAAGAAATTTGTATGGTGCATTTAAAATAACACAACTGACTCTAGACGTACGCATTTATTTAAGATGATATAGACAATAAACAAACAAACATCAGCACCCTCGATGCAAGCGAGCCTTTGTGCTACTGGCACACTGACTCTTATATAGTCAGACAGCATACAGATATTTTGCATACTCACAATGGTGTGCTGCCCCAAATAAAACTATAATTATAAAACTTTACAAACGTGAATAAATATCAATTCGTATTACAACATGTCAAAATACATTGCAATAAATTACAAAACACTTTATAATGACTAAAAATATACAAGACATTGATATACGACATATGACGTCAATCGTCGCCAAAATTGCGTAATCACCACAAGTTCAACATTTCTGTTCCTCAAAATTAGTTATTCTTCCTATAGAATCTACAACCTCTATGCATTAAAGTTACCAAGAAATTTCAAAATCATTAAATATGATATTTTTCAACGTTTTACGTTTGATCTCAAACTTTTCCTGCGAGAAAATACAAGCTTTAAAAAATCGAGGAGGATGAAATATAGCTGCACATCTCTGTTTTATTTCTAACCACAAAAGGAGAGGAAACGCTAGAACTACAAAAGCAAACACATTTAAAACACCGCAAAGATATCCAGGTGTTTCAATATCATAAATTCTCTTCTCCTGACAAAAGCAGAGTTTCGGATACAAATAAAATCCCTTCGTAAAATCACAGCAATATTTTAAAGGAATACCTACAAGGAATAACAAACCGCACACATTGTCTCTAGAAACTGAAACTTTCCCAAAAGAGAGCATAAAATCAATATCCAGTCGGAAAAAAGGGGGAATTTTATCCCCACTCCTTTCTATCACTTTTTGTTGAAGCTCCACTAATTTTTTTTTCCTTTCTACTTTTTTTAGTGAAAAAAAAAACTTTCATGTGAAAAAGGAGCTGAATAATTCGTTTCAGATACTTCCAAACAAATAACGTTGACAGAAAAAAAGCGATTTTTTTTTTCAGTCCCTCAAAAAATGAATTGGTGGAGAGGAAGGCAAGTAATTTATTTTCTCCGAATCTCCCCTAATGGAGCAGTTCTATCTTTTTTCAAGCTGAACGTATTAGTAGGACAAAAGTGTGAAATTCATCCTACAAGTGTCAGCTTGGAATTCAATTCAAAAAATTATTGTTCAGGACGAATGATGGTATATTTCTAGTATCGTATACTATACCTGATATTATGTAACTATACTCTACTGAAATATTGATATGGTTTGATATTAAAGTTTTTGTTATTTAAAGGATAATAGATTTTCAAAATGACACTAAGTTATAGAATACGTTTTTGATGTAACCCAATGTTTTTTCAATGGAAAATACAGTAAAACCTCGATTATCCGAACCTCCATTAACCGAAACTCTCCATTAACCGAAGTCTGTTTCTTCTTCGCTTTTTTTTTCACTTTCTACTATCATCCAAAATTTACTCTTGACAAACAAGCATTTTTTCCCCACATTGCTTTTCTATGCAAGCTGTCCTTTCCAAACTATGAGTGCAGCTAAATATCATGGAATTCCCTTATTTAGAATCACTTTTCGCAAGAACAAATCTCGGTATGAGTGTACTCTTTCTCACTTTCAAACTTCCCTGTTCTAAACAAAAACACACCCCATTTCGAAAGTCATACTGCCGAGTCCCAGAACAATCGAATGTTATTGCACCAATGACGATACTACATGTTAAACTAGATGATTGATGATGAATTCTCGATTATCCGAAAATTTCGATTACCCGAAGGAAGTTCGGTCCCAGTTACTTCGGACAATCGAGGTTCTACTGTATGATTCAGCATTAAACACTCCACCACTTATACACTATTGTTGTTGTTTCTATAGCCACATGGACAAACCAAATGAGATTTGAGCAATACGCGACTCGAATTAAGGCAATTGGGTGCGTCTTTCGTTTTAACGATCACCGCTAGGGTAAAAGAACGACTTTGTTAAAGACCTCGTAATTTAGAAGCAGAGACCAAGCAGAAGACTCATAGGCTTGTCCTGCCACCACCAGACGTATTGATTGAGAACTCGGTGGACATTGTGACCACGAACGTATTTTATCCAGTCACTTTTTACGAATACGCTGGTTCTTAGGCTGGATCGAGCTCCGAACCTGAAACGTTCCAGTTACGAGATCGGTGCCTTTGCCGATTGACCTACCACGGCTTAATCCCCTAAACTAACGTATTTATTCGCTACACACTGCATAATCCGTGATTAGATACGACATAAACAGCACCCTACATCAAAACAACTAACATAAACATATGGCTATGATTTTAAATATCAAAACCAATCGACGGTCAAACTCGCTTGCCGTCTCGTACCGTACACTTCTCCCTCTCTCTATCTCTCTCGTCTTGCCAGCGTTCACCCCTCTAGTCAATCAAGTGTTCTAGTGATGTTACTCTGGCTTCATATACACTAATTAGAACAAAAATACAAAAATTTTTAAATTTACTTAAACATAAATTAATTTTTTAATAGTTAAACAAAACGGAATTTCTCTACCACTTGAATTTAAACTGATGTTTTCTTGTCTTGTTAAAATAGGTCTGGAATATAAGGAAACGAGGCAAACCATAAAGGAGATTGGCTAATTCGGTAGCATCGAATTTTTCAATCTGTTAGTGAAAAGAACTGGTAATTGATAATCAAGAATAAGTCATAGTGGACAAAATTTTTAGAGGAAAACATTTCAACCCTCACCCACCCTCTGAACTGACTGGCCACCAGTTCTGATGGTGTTGTTTTCATATTTTAAATGCATTCCATTACCTTTACTCTGTAAACCTCCCATTATCAAAATCACACCCTAAGTATACCGGAGCAATCCTTTTTGCCCCTGTCTCGTGGAAATTGGTCCAGAATATTAGCCCAAACTTTTAGAGAGTCATTTCTTCCCTTAGACTCATTTTAAACTGCAGTTTCCCGACCCTAACTGCTGCCACGAGCACAACCTGTAAATGGACTCCTGGGATATGGGATAAAAAAATGGGGGGAAAGGAACATCATTATTTTTAGAGTTCTCTCTCTTTTGGATGTGAATGTTTGAAAAGGGAAAGTCAGTGACTGGGGAAAAGAGAACTCCCCCTTTTCCATACATAATGCATTTCTCGGAGCAGGGATGGAGCGGGAATGGCTTCTCGGGATGCAGGCGAGAATTTAAAAGCTTTCGAAACTGTCGACTGAAAACTTACAAACCGAGACTGTAAAAATGCAACATCTGGGAAATACGTGCGACTTATTTTGTCACTCTAAAAAGCACGTCAGCTAGTAATACATTAACTAGATTGCATTGCATTTTACTTAAGTCAGTCTTTCCCAACAAGTATTCCGTGAGCATTTCGAAATAATGAACCCGATTTATTCGCAAATTTAGAGTGTAAGACCGTATTCGAACAGTCCAGTAGTCATGTGATATAAAAATTTACTATGTTTTTTAAAGTTTACAATTATATGAACTAGGGTTTTACTTATTAACCAATACAAAAAATGAAAAACTAAAAACTGAAAAACTGACAAAGTTAAAAATGAAATAAGGCTGGTCTTGTCTTGTACAAATCCCTACAAAACCGTGGCGTGATAGGATATAAGAGGCTAGCAAGATTGAGCAAATTGAGGTTCCAATTGCGGCTAGCAAGATAGAGCAAATTGCGGCTCCAGAGCCGCATGCGGCTTTTTGTCTCCTTAAGTGCGGCTCTGGCACAAATATCCACGGTAGGCGCAAAAATATTTACATTTAAAAAAAGGTTGGTAAGAAAAAAATTACATCTTATTTTGATAAATTAAAATTCTTCTATAAACGAGAACATTTATAATTTTTTTTGTTTAAGTTAAAAGATAGGTAGGTAATTAAAAGTTTATGTTGCTGTAAAAATGTGATCTTAGTTCACAACACAAGTGGTCTACTTGGAATGACCTGGAGAAGGAAGACATGATCATTTTCAAAGCTTGAAATAGTATTCAGGGTATCTGCCAAAAGAAAAATTTTCAAATCCATGACTTTTCACGACTTTCCCTGATTTAGCAGATCATTTTCCATGACTTTAAAAGTTTTCGTTAAAAGTATATATGAATAAAACTTCTGATGTACATACAAATAAAATATATGATATATCAATCATATATATATATATATATATATATATATATATATATATAAATGATATATAAAATATATCATAAAAAACTATAAAATTACTTTATAAATGTTAATAAACTCACACAAAAATAAATTGTTGTATCTAAATACCTAAGTTTAATCATATAGCAATTTTTCAATCAAAATGTTTCCAATTTGAATTCAGGGTACGTTGGTATTATCCAGGTGACCATGAATAATAGCCAAATATAACCCTATAACGTTTATATACAATATCTCTAGAGATAAACTTATATTTTGTGCAAAAATCTTAACTAATTTATTTTTATTAAAAAATAATTATTATTATATTAATAAAATTTTAATCTACAATTTAAGAAAAAAAACAGAATAATATACATTTACCCACCCATTAAGCTTTCTTGCTTTGAGCTTCCTTGGTAAACAAAGTTTACTTGGCAATAGGGTAAATAGGATAATACATAAATACCAAACTCAGTAACTTCAGTCAAATGACAAGTAAAAATAGAATTAGAAAAATAGAATTCAATGCATTTTTTTTAATTGGTAGTTTCGCGGATCCATGACTTTCCATGACTTTTACTCATTTTAATTGAAAAATAAAGACTTTCTATGACAAAATTAATTCATTGTCTAAATCCATGATTTTCCATGACTTTCCAGGTGCGCGGAAACCATGCAAACGGCTATGAATGTCTATGCAAGTGGAGCAGGAGTATGCCCGACTCTTACGATCAGCTGAAAAATCTCGCGTTCGCTGTTCTTTCCCTTCTCAGTTCTACATATGTATACGAACAATCTTTTTCAAGCATGAACATTATCAAGAGTAAACTGAGAAGTCGTCTTATTGACGAGAACTTGGAATCATGCCTAAAATTAAAAAAAACAACATACAAACCTGACTTACTCAAACTTTCCAAGGAGATGCAAGCACATTGTTCGCATTAATAAATATTTATTAAGTATGAAATTTAGTTTTATTTAGTGTACTACTTATTTAGTGTAATAAAAGTTTACTAAACAAGCAGATTTGGCTCCCAATTTTTTTTCAATTGTTGTAATTTTCATATTTGGATCTTTGGCTAATAAGTTTGCCCCGACCACTGGCCTAGAGCATAAGGTGGAACTGTGAAGAAGTGGAACAAGCAGAAAACAAAATACAATTTGGACTATTTAATAATTAAAAATCTTTATGAATCTCGTTTTTATATTTATCTGTGTTATTCAATTACTGATATATACGATTTAAGATTTATCTCTCTACGCAAGTGCTTTTGGTACCCGTCATAGATTTCGATTTCTTACATTAAGAGGCGGCATTTCGAAGACTTTCATCTTACTGAGAAAATCGTATCACACGGAGCTACATATCAAAATAGAAGATATACGAAAAACAAAAAACATAACCAAGCTTCCTATTGAAGTTATTTAAATATTTTGTTCTCAAAAATGGAGTTTTTTAACATGTAACTATAAATGGAGATTTTGAATCATTATTACCCAATTCTATTAAAATACCTGATCACAAGCTTATGTTTTATATTCTAAAGAAAATTGCTCAAAATCATGTAACCATAAAATAATTAGGAAGCACTGCTTAAAGTATAAGCGTCAGACGAGTTACAAAAATTCTGATTTACTTTTACTCAATTTCAATTGACAGAGAAAAGTGAATATAAACTGAACTTGAAGTTAACATTATACACGTGAGATGATTTCACATAAATGAATTAATCTAGCGGTATACACGAATTTACAAATTATCTGTTTCAACCTATATTCAATAAATATAGCAATTTTTAAATATTTTTTAACAGCTTCAAATATATAAACTAGTATAGCTAAAATAATTTAAACACAGAATTCATGTACTTTATTTTAAAATATTTTTCCTATTCCTTTTAAATATTTTTATAGATTTAAAAAGACTTTTCATCAAAAAATTCTACTAAGATTGAAAAATTTTCTGTAAAATGACATATTTATTTAAATCTATTATAAATATATTAGCAAATAATATCAAAAGAAAAGTCTAGAAGATAGAGAGATTTCAGTGGTATTAGACTTTTAACCATAGATAACGTTAACCCTCTCTCTTAGTCGAAATTCGTATAAGGCTTTTAATTTAAGTAATAAAACGAAAGTATAAAATAATTTTTAAACAAATTTTTATCTTCAATCTCTTATACACCTGGCATGGGCCTTTAAATATAATTTATTTCTCGATAACAGTTGATAGAACGAGATTGAAAAATTGATGTCCGAGATTTGTCGAAGAAGTGATTACAGAAACAAAATATTTTGTTTACGTTATACTTTTATCGGCAAATACTTTTTTGAAATACCGTTCGTATCAATGTAGATTGTTAATTTAAACATAAAATTTATCACTTAAACGCAGTGTCTGTTTTGTTTTATTTATCTAAATGTACATGCATTTGAAGCCCCCCTTCTTCAGCTATCTCTTATGAAACAAGCTTATGGCCCATCATATGACGGAATCAGTAAAATTTTTAATTTCCAAGAATTGTAAAGTACCCTATGAGGCTGGTAAAAAAATGGTTTGTTTTTTGGCTGAGAATTATCTGGTACACGCTCAATTTGTTTATCTTCATACTCCTCTAAAGTACCCCGATACTGTGAAGGCAGTTTAGAATCCCATTGAATTCATTTAGAAAGACAATTCAAAGTTATTTTAGCTACATCAAAATTATCGTTAAGTTCTTCTTTTTTTTCTTTTTTTTTTTCTCCACAGTAATTAATGGAAGTAAAGGAGTGAAACTATCATATCCATTACACCCTGGAGATAGATAGAATTTGTTATTAATACCGGTGATAAAATGTTTATCGTAGCAAAAAATAATCTATGATTAAATTTAAAATTATCACATATGTACTTCATCTATTATTTAAGCCAAATATAAAAGAAAATTATTTACCTAATATCTAAGTTCAGTAATAAAACGTATGAAAATAATGCAGACGATATTTAAGTTATTTAAATTAAATAATGATTAAATAAGATGGTTAAAGGAATGACGTCATAATGATAGAAAAAAATTGTTATTTTTACTTATTTATTATGTGACAAATTGATAAATTTAATAGCCTGCTCTTAACCGGGGAAAATAGGGCTTGAAATAATGACATTAAATGCTTGAAAAGGGGGGAAGGGGTGGATTTCGAATATGGATAACCTTAACTCATACAGAATCCAATATGGATGCCTCTATCCCTTCCAGGTCCGACCGCTTCATAAATTCGAGGACAGAAGGACATATAACTTAGGCTATTATTATATAGGGGATAACTGGAATTTTACTTCCATTGCTTAATCCCTTCATTTATTCCTGTGTAATGTAGCATGCCTTTTTTGGTATAACCATTCAGAAAATTAGTTTTTTATTTCACATAATGGGTACGCGAGATAATTAAAGAAAAATTCATGCGCGTGTCTTGTTAAGAGACATTCCTTCTATTTGGATAAGCAGCCGATAAATAGCATGTCATGCAAATGTGCGGACACCACTCCTCGGTATCTTGTCCGCTCGTCTCTGGTTACACGCCCCAAAACGATGCAAATAAGGAAGTCTTTTAATAAAAATAATGTTTACAATGAGAGAGGCCCTCCTCGCATTACGCGCGACGACAATGACGAATCCAAAAAGAGAAAAGTCACAAGGCCACTGATTCAACTCGAGACGCGTCACACAAATGTAAATGCCATTCGTCGCGATTATTAGTGCTTGCTGTTCACTGCAGCGCTACTGATTTAAGCCGGCATTTTATTATTATTTTTTTAAGATTTATATTTCGTATTTAGTGAGGAATTTCGAAAGATAAAATTTTTGCTTCCGATATAGCGCAATACCTCTCATCCATATAGCACAAAAATATTGGACAGTATAAAAATTATTTTATCAGCCTACATCAAACGGACCCCCCTCCCCTGAAGAATATCCTTGAATATTACTTTCTTATGTGTATAATGTTGGTCAATATTTCTCCGATATCTCTGAATATCATTAATTGGATATTTAGCAATTTTGGTCATAATTACCAGGCATCTCTGAACATATTTTTTTGATATTTCCCAATGTTGGTTAATATTCCCGATATCTCTAAATATAATTAATTTGATATTTAGCAATGTTGGTCAATATTACCAATATTTCTAAAATATCATTTTCTGATAATTAGCAATGTTGGTCAATACTTCCAGGTATCTCTGAATATCATTATTTGATATTTAGCAGTGTTGGTCAATATTCCCAAAATCCCTAAAATATCATTTTCTGATAATTAGCAATGTTGGTCAGTATTCACCAAAATCTTTGAATATTATTTTCTGATATTTAGCAATGTTGGTCAATATTACCAATATTTCTAAAATATCATTTTCTGATAATTAGCAATGTTGGTCAATACTTCCAGGTATCTCTGAATATCATTATTTGATATTTAGCAGTGTTGGTCAATATTCCCAAAATCCCTAAAATATCATTTTCTGATAATTAGCAATGTTGGTCAGTATTCCCAAAATCCCTAAAATATCATTTTCTGATAATTAGCAATGTTGGTCAGTATTACCAATATCTCTAAAATATCATTATCTGATAATTAGAAAAGTTGGTCAGTATTCCCCAATATCTCTGAACATCTGATATTTAGAAATGTTGGTCAGCATTCCCTGTCATTTTTTTTTTATATTTAGCAATATTCAGCATGAAGTAATTTTTCCATGCAGACTAATTTATTCACTTCTTGTAATATTGCCTTTTTTTATTTTTTTTAGATGCTTTCCTTTTTAAAATTTGTTAAAATTTGTAATGCCCTTTCAGAAATGCAGAAAAAATTCGGAAAATTGGTATTGTTATTTAAAAATATAAATGACAGTCAAAAACTTGTTTACTTCTCATTTTTACTTAATTTTTCATTTTACTTGTATTTCCTATTTTAAGAAAATAATCTAATGTTCCAATTATCACTGAAGCAAGAAAAGTTCTTTTTATTTTACTTTCTCATTTAAGGAAGCGTGATGTTTTATTTGCTTTTATAGTTATTAATTTCCTGGAATGATCGATAATTGTGTTATTTATTGTGATCGATTGTCAAACGTGGGGGGAGGGATCTTCTTAGTCCGTTTGGCAACCATTAATGGCAACCATCTTCGATAAGAAGTCATATGATTTCTAAATTGTTGATATTTTAACAGATGACATAATACGCCTTTGAAAAAAGTAGCTACTTCGAGTTCGATGTACTCCCAGAATCCTCTCTGATTTGTTTTTGTTCTTTGGAATGCTGTTCCTTTCGTTTAGTTTGGTTTGGAGCGCTACGGTCTACAGTTTTGCACACGAGGGCTAACGAGACCGGTACCTACAGCTTAAAGCCGACTCTGAAAGGCTACGAACATCCATGCCAGAGTGGAATTCGAACCCACGAACTCCGGTACCGACGATCAGCGTCCTAACCAATCGGCCAGCGTTCGGCGCTGTTCCTTTCGAGGAGACTCTGTCGCATTTTTAAAATATAGTTTCGAAGCAATTCTTTCGCTATTTAGATTTAATTATATTTAAACTTTGTTATAGTTTGTAACTATATATGATATAGTAACTGACCTCTTATTTGTGTATGTGCTGTATATGTTTTATAAAGTCTATAAACGTTTAATTTCAAGAATGCATCATTTTATTTATAAATGACTAACACCATTTAGAAGAAAATTTTGATTTTGGATTTAGATTTCGGAACCATTTGCATACCAAACAATTTATTCGATTTATCTCGATAATTGATCTCTACTTCGAGGATATATAATTTTTAAAATAATCATAGTCATCGATTTAAGGTTAAGCCCTATGTATAGATTTGATCGATCGATTTGTCTTGTGAATATTAATAAAAATATTCAGTAGTTCAGAATGCAATAGCAGGGAAATAAGTTTATCCAAAAACAAAATTTATTCCCCCCCCCTCCATTAGTTTGCACCACCAAGAAAGTTTTCTAGTCACGAAATGAATGCACGCTATTATTACTCACGCATACGTGGATTAGCAAAAGTAGTGGAGAAAGAGTAGAAAACAAGAAAACAAATCCTTAGTTTGTAACTGAAATTTAATGAAAATATATGAGCCCGCAAATAGTTTCCGCAATTTTGGCAATTTGCTAAATGAACCTGCAAACTCGCTTCAAAATAACCGCCTATTTTAAAATTTGTGCGTATCTACGTCGCAACTTCATTCCATCGGTTATAATTAAATTTCACCATGCTTCCCTTTTATGGCCATCCAAGAATAAAACTGTTTCGAAATGAAAATTAATTTTCTTAACGAGATATAAATTGCTTTAAATGGTTTCCGTAATCACGTAATTATGGTAATTTTTTAAATAATTATTTTTTCGGCATCGGACTTTGTTTTTTTCCTTTTCGGCAATTTTATTAAAAAAAGTACAATACATTTACATTTAATTTTGGCAATAGTAGTGAGAAAGATAAATCGGAGGTGAAGTGGCACGCTCAGATTACATATCCTTTGGAACACCCAGAGGACCCTTGAAGCAAACTGATGTCAAAGGTAATTAAATTCATCCACTCCAATACACCAACAACAAGATTTAAATAAAAAGTAAGTAATTGAAGACCCCGATCCCTAAAGGGAGGGGGATTTCTAATTAAATTAACGAAAAGTAAAAGAGTTTTTGCATACTTTTTCCTCGATAGCTGGCAGCACTGACAGCAGCTGTTAATTTAAAGAAGGAAGCGATACAGCGCAATTTTTTTTTCTTTAGATCTAATGCCTTTATGATTTCTTTCTTTCTCACACATTTTTTGTGTGTATGTGTACGCATGTGTATGTGTGTGCACGCGTAATATAATTCGCATAACATATCGGGCTTTCTGTCTTAGTATCTTTCTGTGGAACATTATTCTTTTTTTTTTCGACTTTTGATCCTATTTAGCCTCAAATGACGGTAATGAATATTCTTGCTAGATTACAATAACAAATGATGCGGGTTCAGTGCATGTTTTTCTTAGTTTCTCAGTTTCAGCGTGCGTTTTTCTCGTAATCACTTGTTATATCCTTTTTAACATATTGACTGCCACGGCAATTTGCAGAAATCTGGCCTAAAATGACAATTTGATTTAATCATATTATATTGTTAATAACTCTAATTCTAGACACAATTATCATCAAAGACCATAATTTTTTTTAAGGTTTTACGAGTTATCTCGTTGGTTTCTGGAACAGAAATCTCTTCGCGGAAGCCAACTACGAGTTAATTCGCGCTCAGACACACAGACACGCTTCGACCTGTCGCTTCTCTAAAGCTGAATCATAGATACGCGTCCATATTCGTCAGTAGTATCTCAGAAATTGTAATCGAGTGCATCACATTTACGTCTTTCTTGAGTGTTTTGTTTTATAATTATTGTTATAATTAAATTATCAAGAACCCAATATGGATAAGAAAAGACCACTGACTCAAAATGAAATTGAGTACTACGCAAATCTAAGTGATTCAGAATTTGACGGGATTTTTGACGAGGATGGTAACGACAGTAGCGATTATGAACCTTCTGAGATAATTATATTTTTTGTTCGTTTTTTAATAAATTTTCTGTTTATTCAAGCCAGCATTGATTTTTTGTTCTTTTCCCAGAAGCCATTTATCGATATTAGCACTGATATACTACGAGTTTATTCGTAGCTTCAGAAAAATGGCAAATAAACACAGTACGAGATAACTCGTAATTGGCGTCCTAGAAAAGAACGCATTCTACGAGTTATCTCGTAGTTTGCAGTCAACGTGTTAATAGCACCTTTCCGCCATTCCTCGTCAGGTTTCAATGCATCTGAAATATCATAAGCCTTTAAACTGTACTAACAAGAACAAGATTTATGGGTGAACAGACAGAGACAGGGTCAGCCGTAAGATATACGCAAGACTGTTGGTTTCATGCAGAGGCAAAATGAAGAGCGGTAAAATTGCTAAACAATTTTCTCTAAATTTGTATATTAATAATAATAATATAATGATACAGATTTACAGAAAAATGTTATTTGTATAACTTTAAACTGTATTAACAAAAACAAGATTTATGGGTGAACAGACTGAGTACAGAGATAGCCGTAAGATATACGCAAGACTGATGGTTTCATGCAGCAGCAAAATGAAAAACGGTAAAATTGCTAAACAATTTTCTCTAAATTTGTATATTAATAATAATAATATAATGATACAGATTTACAGAAAATTGTTATTTGTTTAATAACAATAATAATAATATGAATTTACAGAAAATTGTTTGATTATAATATAAAAAATTTATAGAAAATTGTTTGGCAGTTTTGTCCCACCTGAATAAAGACTTGAAGTTTCTGCTCCTAAAACTCCTAAATTGAACCAAGTCAGTAGTTGATTTAATTATTTGCCCTTTCATAATTCTTAACATAATTATGAAAGGACTTCATAACATCATCTTCTTAACATTACTCTTTCTTTCTTAACATCACTCTTCATAACACAATTCTTATCTAATTTTGCTTTTTTTAACTTTAAAACTTGGGAGAGAGTGGAAACGGCAGTTTTAAAATTTTTTAAGCCGGTAAAAATTTTAGGAGTGTTCTTGTTGGACTGCAACAAACTTAGGGGCTTCCCCAAGGTAAAAAAAAAAGTTTGTAAAATAATGTATCAATTTTTAGAAATGTGGGTAATTGTTTTTAAAATTAGTATGTAAGAAATCTAACATTTTGTACTATTTTTGACAGATGAAAATGTAAAGAAACATCACAATTAATACTACTTAAAAAACAATGAGATATTATTTTTAGCAAAATTTGTAGATGGAAATATAAAGAAATATAACAAGTTTAAACATAAAGAAACCCTTATTTTTAGCAATATTTGCCTATTAGATTGTTTGTATCTATTAAGTTACTACAATTTATACATGAATGACAAACTATCTTGGATCAACTATCACTACCTGGCGAGTCCACAAATTCGCTGAATTTGGTGAGAAAAAACGCGACATCCTAAGTACACTTGTGTACAAGGAATTTTCTGAAGTCCAGGTTAGTTTTGGTTTGGTTTGGAGTGCTACGGTATACTTTTTGCAACATGAGGGTTAATGAGACAGGGACCTACTGCTTAAAGCCAATTCCGAACGGCTACGAACACCCATGCCACTGTGGGATTCGAACCCACGAACACCGTAACCGATGGTTAGCACTCTAACCAATCGGCCATCGTTCGGCTGAAGTCCAGGCTGAATAACCCTGACTTAAGGATTATAAAATATTATTTCAAAAATATTATTTTACGGTTCGATTTTCAAGAAACAATTCAAAGTTCATTTATCTCTTTAATGCATTTGAGGTAATATATTTGGTAAGAGTTATTTTATACTAATAAGTTAAGAGCCCATTTTATTTCTCAATTACATGTGACTAATTCTGGTATAAAAAGATTGTGTTCTTCCGAATACAGACTTCTAGAAATATCAAGGGTAATATGATAACTTAGTATAACACATCTAAAAAAAAAAGACAAATACTCCATTTACACTTCATTTTTTTTCTCTCCTTAGTTTAATTTCAGTGCCAACGCCGCGCCTATTCTTGCTTTGATTACGAATAAATGCCAATAGCAACCGCAGTAACCACAGCAAGCCCCAAAACTGAGTGGAAATAGATCAGATGCATACGTAGCATCTCTGAGCTATTCCATGATTGCAATGGAGTTCCCATTCCGAGAGTTGGTTCTAAATATAATTGACTCGATTCCTGCTCTATTGCTGAGAGAAGCAGATCTTTCCTGCTGATGGGATATTGAATATACAAACCGCAGCTGTCGATATTTGTAAGGTTTGAGAGTCACGAGCTTTGACTTCCCGCTGTTGCCGGGCTTCTGGAACAGTGACAGGGGGGAAGTCGAAGCCGAATTATAGAGTCAAAAAAGCAGGAATAGACTTGACAGAAAACCGAAATACCTACAATAAATAACTGTAAATTAATTTCAAATTCAGCTCTTTCGGTCCCAACCGAGATATTTGTAATTAAGACACAACAGAAATGAACATTCAGTATAGCATAAAATGCGAAGGCAGCGTAAGTAAGGAGCAAATAAAAGGGAGAAAATACGTGGTAAATATTTTGATAGTGTTTGTTAGTAATTGGTACTTACTGCTAATAATTGGTAAAACACCATAAAACAATGTAATATATAAATTGATATCTCTGTTGAAGAAAGAAAACACTCTGTGTTGATCTATACCTAACACTGATTCTGAAAAATACCATGTATAAACAATGTAAACTGTTAATACAAAACATCTAATGTACTATTTTGCTTTATTTTTCAGGTTTATTTCAATGCTTACTTGCCATTTCCAAACCCGAGATTTGAAGCTTTCTCCATCAAGAGTCATTCAAGTGTTTCATGGGGCTCCTTGAGGAGCAACAGTAGCTCAGTTTGCAATGGCAACGATCTTGTAACCGGAAGATAAGCGAGATTAAAGGTCGAGACAGCCTAACATCTGCCATGTTCATTAATGGCGAATGTGGTACATAAAATAAAATTTGGCCTCAATGTCCTTGAAATGTCCAAACGATACTTCTGAAGGTGGCAGGCTAAGCCTGGAGATCTTCTGCTTAATTCCTGCTTCTAAATTTGAACAACCACCCTTAGATGTCCAACCTCTCAAGGCAATGGCAACCATCTCTCCATCAGAAGTGATATGATATCTAAATAGACAGCGCTAACCAAGTATGGGACTCTTCGGATGGTACGTAACCCTTTCAAAATCCGTGGTAAATATATTTACTACCAAAGTCTCAATAGAGCAATTTGTCGCAACGTCATGAACTACTATAATGCCCTTCCCATTCATTTTCATGTTTACAACAACCAATAGACAAACGATAAACTGCCCTTCCGGTTGAAACTAAAGCCATAATTGTCATAATTTGAGAATTTGCCCTACTGCGTGAAATCGCCTTATTACCACAAGTAGTGACTGAACTGTTTGTTAATTAATTCTAATAATTTTCGAATTGTCATAATCTGTATAACAGAATCTATATAATTAAAAACCAAGACAAGAGCTAGCTTTTTAGAACGCTGCCCTTTCCCCATTTGATACTATATTTCAATACCGTAATTTAAATATATCATATTTTAATATATCATTGCTAGAAAAAAAAATCAACTTATTAAAGAATTAATAAGATCATACTGAACAGTATTATTTTATACATAATTCACAAAATTATTTTCTTCCTGTGATTTTTATTTAAGCAAGCGAGAGGGGAAGAAAAGAAATTTGTTACTGAAGAGCATAAAATAAGATTACTCTATTGGTGACTGAGGCGATGAAAAGATCAAAATGATAAAGAGAGTCAGGAGTTGAAAGAAAACCCAAACAAACAGAATCACCGATACTTCACCGGAACAAAGAAGAAGGAAAAAAAAGGATCTTTCTAATGGAAGATGAGAGGTCATTCTTACATCTCCCTCCCCACTTCTCCTATAAAGTTTTGATTCGGGCCGTACGCAGATGATAGAGCCCGCACTTTGCCTTAAAGGTATGGTTTCTAAGCACGGCATTTCCGCCTGCGCCCCAAAGAAAAGCTTTGGTGAATGGATTGTTTCCAATGAAAGGCCCACAGACATGGAAGTACCCTCATCGGTCGGCCTTTTTTTTTTCTTTCTTTTTCTATCCAATCTCAAAAATGCGTTTCTGCGAGAGGAGGTGAGGGCGACACTGTTACACTTCCCGATTCCCGTTGGGGGATATAAAAGATCGCTCCGGGATGAATTTTTTACGATGGAGGAGGCATGTGGCGGCACGGACGCCTCGCTCAGTTTATTATTTAATACTTTTTTTTTCAGCACGCAGCAGGAAATGGCCGACTTCGCACCGGATAAAAGTTTCGCGTGACTCCGTGCCCGACACAGGTAAAAACGCGGTACATCAATAAAACCTCAGTTATCAATTGTGGATGAACGCGCAGGAACGTGACACGGACTTTCAAACTTTTCGCAGTCGTACAAATTTTCATCAGGATTTGTAAATTTATAAAATTGCTTTTTAATTTATGAATTATTATATTATTTCATTTATCAATAGACAGATATGTAAAAATGTGAATACTGTCTAACCGGTAATTTACAAGTAATTAATTTCCAAAAAGATATAGCATACGACGAACGTAATGGGTGCTAAATACTATAAGTGTCTATTCTCTTTCTCCCTATCGGGTACCTTAAATAAAATAAGGATATACTTGAAAATTGCAAAGAATCCAGTCTTTTTAGGATACAGGACAATATTATCTCCAATTAAGCTAAAATGCCTTCCGTAACTAATTGCTACGATGGACGACATTCGTAAAGCATTTCCAAGCAAATTTTAACTATTAAAGATTTCCTTTATAAAACTGTTCCATTGAATGAGCAAAACATTTCTAATTTTTTAACTGTTAAAGATTTCCTTTATAAAACTGTTCCACTGAATGAGCAAAATATTTCTAATTTTTTAACTGTTAAAGATTTCCTTTATAAAACTGTTCCATTGAATGAGCAAAATATTTCTAATTTTTTAACTGTTAAAGATTTCCTTTATAAAACTGTTCCATTGAATGAGCAAAATATTTCTAATTTTTTAACTGTTAAAGATTTCCTTTATAAAACTGTTCCATTGAATGAGCAAAATATTTCTAATTTTTAATGAGCAAAATATTTCTAATTTTTTAACTGTTAAAGGTTTCCTTTATAAAACTGTTCCATTGAATGAGCAAAATATTTCTAATTTTGTGCTCTAATAATAGTAAGTCTAACTAATAAGGAATTAGATAATATAGTTCCTTTTGGACATTGATTATCTTTAGTTTGCCGTACTTCATACGTGAATTTTACTAGCATAATAGTCGCGTTACGGCCACCCTTGTTACAAATCAACGGTTAGCAATTGCGGTTATTTATTTATCTAATCCTTTGTTATTATTATCGGTTGGTTTGAAGCGCTACGGTCTACTTTTTTTTCTGCACAAGAGTATTATTTTTATTTCAGAACCTTAGAACAGAATCTTGTTAAATTAAGTAGTTAGCATGCGATAAAATATTTAACAATACGACCCCAATATATATTGATGTTTCACTTATACGGATTTGAAATCTTTTTTTATTATTATTACTAACGATAATTTCTTATCTTTCCACAAAAGAAATTACTTTTAAATATTCATCTAAAACATATAGTTTAAATTTTTTTTGTTTGTTTCACATTAACATTGGTTTCAAATCAGTATATATGACATAGGTTTGGATTAAGAATAAGCTAATCTTTTGGAGAAAATCGACGTTGGTTTGAAGGGAGAATTTCACTAGAAGATTATCTTGCATTAGTTCTCTATTTGTATTTAATAAATTTTGTTGAATTTACTTTGTTTTTAAAAAATAAGAAATTTTTTATAAAGTGAGAAGTGAGATCTTGTTTCAACAATTTAAAGAATTTTCTGACACACTGATTGAATACTTACAACACATAGTAAATTTCATTAATAATTTTTGTTTTTTTGTAAATAATAATTATGAGGTACAACTCTCTACCAATTTAAACTTTTAAAAAGGATCAAGAAATATTATACAGGAGATTAAAATTTCAAAAAAGCTAAAATAGCTATTAAAAACTCCATTTCAAATACAATAAATACGAAATAAAATAAACAACAACGAAAAAAGTAGGTAAAGTTTTACCTTAGGACTATAATGTATTTACTGTGAAAATTAGAAAAAAAATTCTGCAATAATTTTTTATTTAGAGTGCGCACGAGTTGAAAAAACACCATTTTCCGCAAAATGCATTTAAGGGGTTATACAACTCTTAAATAGACAAATAATTGGATTTTTCAGAAAAAATATATGTGAAAAGAAATTTGATTCTGAACATTTTAAAAAAATCCGCTTAAAAAAATCCCAATAATGAGAGGTATTATGAATAAAAACATGTCAGCTGTTTACTGTAAACAAATTTAAATTACAAAACTTTAACGTGATTTTTCTCAAATTGTTTTTTTCGTGTAACGCGCATGTTATCTCAAATGTTTTTAATGTTTTTTCATGAAATTTTTACAGGTTGCATATAATACAATTTTCATTCGATTGAACCTAAATTTTTTGCATATATCCCCGATTTATTTTTTTATTTATTTGTTTTGAAATGATTAATTTTTAATTTTTAAGGAAAAAAATTCACTTTTTCAAGGTATAAGAAGTCGAAAATGATATATTTTTAACGTCTTTTCGACTTTTAAGAGTCATATGGCCCTTTAAAACTTTTTATATTTCAATATGAATAGATATATGTGTAAAGGTAATAGTTTGTCCTAAGTTTAAAAAAATTATGTTTGTAAAACTGGTAGTTTTCAAGATATGAGAAGTCGAAAATGATATTTTTTAAAAATCTTTTCAACTTTTAAGAGTCATATGATCCCTTAAAATTTTGTATGTTTTAAAATGAATGAGATATGTGTAAAGGTAATAATTTGTGCTATGTTAAAAATTTATGTTTGTAAAACTGGTAGTTTTCAAGGTATAAGAAGTCGAAAATGATATTTTTTTAACATCTTTTTGATTTTTAAGAGTCATATGACCCCTTAAAACTTTTTATGTTTCAAAATGAATGAGATATGTGTGTAAAGGTTATAATTTTTCCTAACTATATTTAAAAATTATGTTTGTAAAACTGGTAGTTTTCATGGTATGAGAAGTAAAAAAAATATTTTTTTTTTACACCTTTTCGATTTAAAAGAGTTCTATGACTCCTTAAAATATTTTATGTTTTAAAATGAATGAGATATGTGTGTAAAGGTAATAATTTGTCATAATTATGTTAAAAAAATTATGTTTGTAAAACTGGTAGTTTTCAAGATATGAGAAGTCGAAAATGATATTTTTTTAATATATTTTTGATTTTTAAGAGTCATATGACCCCTGAAAACTTTATAATTATATTTCAAAATGAATGAGATATGTGTGTAAAGGTAATAATTTGTCCTAAGTAAGTTTTAAAAAATTATGTTTGTAAAACTGATAGTTTTCAAGATATGAGAAGTCGAAAATGATATTTTTTTAACATCTTTTCGACTTTTAAGAGTTATATGATCCCTTAAAATTTTTGTGTTTTAAAATGAATGAGATATGTTAGTTAAGATAACAATTTGTTCTAACTATGTTAAAAAAATTAGGAATGTAAAACTGGTAGTTTTCAAGGTATAAAAAGTCGAAAATGATATTTTTTTAATATATTTTTGATTTTTAAGAGTCATATAACCCATTAAAACTTTTTATATTTCAAAATGAATGAGATATGTGTGTAAAGGTAATAATTTGTCATAATTATGCTTAAAAAATTATGTTTGTAAAACTGGTAGTTTTCAAAGCATAAAAAGTCGAAAATGATACTTTTTTAACATCTTTTCGACTTTTAAGAGTCATATGACCCCTGAAAACTTTATAATTATATTTCAAAATGAATGAGATATGTGTGTAAAGGTAATAATTTGTCCTAACTATATTAAAAAATTATGTTTGTAAAACTGGTAGTTTTCAAGGCATAAAAAGTCGAAAATGATATTTTTTTTAACATCTTTTCGACTTTTAAGACTCATATGACCCCTTAAGCTTTTTATATTTCAAAATGAATGAGATATGTATGTAAAGGTAATAATTTATCCTATGTTTAAAAAATTATGTTTGTAAAACTGGTAGTTTTCTAGGCATGAGAAGTCGAAAATGATATTTTTTAACTTTTTTTCGACTTTTAAGAGTCATATGACCCCTTAAAATTTTTGTGTTTTAAAATGAATGAGATATGTATGCAAAGGTTATAATTTGTCCTAACTATGTTTAAAATATTATGCTTGTAAAACTGGTAGTTTTCAAGGTATAAGAAGTCGAAAATGATATTTTTTTAACATCTTTTCGGTTTTTAAGAGTCATATGACCCCTTAAAATTTTTATGTTTTAAAATGAATGAGATATGTGTGTAAAGTTTATAATTTGTCCTAACTATGTTTAAAAAATTATGTTTGTAAAACTAGTAGTTTTCAAGGTATAAGAAGTCGAAAATATTTT